>CM050169.1:47872711-48272711 GCA_027410445.1 Discoglossus pictus | reverse complement strand
CCACTGTGCAGAGTACAGTAAATAAATAAATAGCACATTTGTATCTACATTTGGACATCATAACATAAGTTATATATACATCCTTGTGTAAAGACTCAATGTCATCCTGCTGTATTAGGTATTACACGCCCGGCATTCACCTGGATTGTTACCAGGTGAATCCCAACTGAAATTTGGAGAATTACACATGCACATTTGAGCCACATGGTGGCAGCTCTGAGCTACAGGTGAGTACATGGCTCTCACCATTGATCACACTCCAGAAGCTGCCTCCTTAATCTCACATTCCAGAAGACACAGTTATGAGAACGGATGTACCGAGCGTCCCTGGGGCAGGCGCTCAGTGATGTCTCGAATGTGAGACTTTTACAGCGTGGGGCCCGGGGAAGTCTCTGGAATGGAGGGACCTGGCAAGTCCAGACGTCTTAGAATATATGTACTCACAAATACACTCTTGGAGGATACTCCGAGTCTACCCGATAAAAGGAGTATGTAGCCCCTTGGGACTATTTGTCTAAATAACATCCATGTGATTTAGACTAGTGGACCTCAGTTGTGGTCCTCAAGGCCCATCAAGAGGTCAGCTTGGGACTACTTGACTAAATCACAAGGATGTTATTTAGACTAGTGGACCTCAGTTGTGGCCCTCAAGGCCCATCAAGAGGTCAGCTTGGGACTACTTGACTAAATCACAAGGATGTTATTTAGACTAGTGGACCTCAGTTGTGGCCCTCAAGGCCCATCAAGGAGGTCAGCTTGGGACTACTTGACTAAATCACAAGGATGTTATTTAGACTAGTGGACCTCAGTTGTGACCCACCAAGAGGTAGCATTTGAGAATATCCCTGCTTGAACAGAGGCCCCAGGGTCTGGCTGTTGAGGGGCCACCAAACATAATTTGAAGATGTGCTCTAGAGCCCCACAAACGGTTCCTTCTCCAAGTGAAGACATAAGAAGCAGAGCTCCTTATAGAGAAGATACAGACCTTCCAAAGCCCAAAAGATTTCCCAGTTGCTCCTCCAAGACATGCCCCAACAAAACCCGCTTTATGCCCTATGAAGCAGACATGTTTTGAGTAACCTCTAATTACCAACTGAATATGTAAATGTTCTATAAACAAACTATGAAGCCCACTGTAGCTCCATTACACCTAATGAATGCACTGGCTGTTGTATATGCTAAATTCCACGTGTACAGATACAAACTTCCTGTATATTCAATTGTGCTTTAATGGTGTGAGACATTTTGCATTATTCCTAACAGGATTAGACTGCTGGGAGGAATGTTGTGAGTATAACTTGGCCCCTTATCTGAGATGGAAACACCCGTGACACAAGCTAAGTCTTTTAAATTTAAGATTTTTTGTTCAAGAATGCTTTTATGCTCACAGCTTACATAGTTGCTACTTTGTTTACAATTTATTATTTTTTTCTAATATTTAATAAATGGGCGATGATAGCGTTGCAGCAGAGCATATGATGTGTGGTTTCTGTACTTCCTGTCACCCCAGGGCGATGATGGAGATCTGCACTATTGGCGGATCTGTACCAGGAAACCACACGATGTACCACTATATATATATATATATATATATATATATATATATATATATATATATATATATATATAAAGATTAAAGGGAAAGTCTCACCTAAACACCACAGAGTTCATTTACAGAAGGTCATATCTAAGTGTAATGGCTTCAGCTCTTGACTATTATGTCTACCAGACCCCTGATGTGAGTTTCTAAAGAACATGGACTATCAGTCTCACTATCACAGCTTAGAGCTCAGTCACAGGTTGACTCTTGAGCTTACTCTTGAACATCAGACCCAGTAAGCTCAGGGTCATGGACAAATATATATATATACTGCCTCTTGGATCGCTACTTTGTGTTGGTGAAGGGGCTTGTGTCGCTCAGTGAAGCTGTGAGCTATACCATGTAGGGTAGGCCAAGAGAGGTCAGAAAAATTGTGGTCTACTGGAGAAGGGAGGTTTAGGATGGGGGGCGTTGAGGATGAGGAGGGAGGTTGAGGATGAGGAGGGAGGTTGAGGATGAGGAGGGAGGTTGAGGATGAGGAGGGAGGTTGAGGATGAGGAGGGAGGTTGAGGATGAGGAATACAGAGAATACAAAAAATAAATAAGAAATAATAATAAATTAATAGATAATACATAGTAAATACATAAGAAATATAAATAAGCAAACATAATAATAAATAATAATAATACATAAATAATAAGTAATAGTAACAATAATAATAATACAAATATATATTTTTAAAACATTAAAAAACAGCAATGAAATGCACATAATACAATTCCATCACAAGGCTTCTAATCTCACACCCTAACCTGTCATGTGATCTGATTTGACCAGTCAGGTTTGTGGTTTCACAATTAGGGTGTCATGATTAGGTAACGAGCGCAGAGACATCTCACGATTGGACTTTGCAATATAATCAGTTTTAGGCTTTTGCTCCAAATATTAACATTTGCCACAAATTAGTGGTTTTGGTGGAGGGTAATCAGGTGACCGTGACTCCACCAGCAGCACCCTCTGCACCGGACTCGTGATGCAATGTCAGCAAATGATTCATAGCACCCAGAGACATCATGTACACTGACCCAAAGAGCTTGCAATCTATAATAATGCTTCGCCCCCTTCAGTGATCCATCACGAGCCGCCCCACAACAGCTAATCTGACTCTGCTTGAGGGCCTTTATCGTAATAAAATAAGATTATTTATGTTTACTTACTAACAGATTAACAATAAAATCAGTATTTCAACAAAAAAAAAGTTTAAAAAAAAAAGACATTTGAGTTCAGCATTATAGCTTCCAGCAGATGTGCTGGTCTCCACCCCTGGTAGGGCAGTCTCCAACTGATTTTCTTTCTGACCATTCTAGTGTAATAGCCAGAGCAGGGAAGTAGGGCACCAGGGCACAAGTACCAACCACAAGGGCACGAGCACTAATGACTAGTGCACAGGGACTAATGGCGAGGGCACTGGCACAAGCACTAATGACTAGGGCATGGTCATTAATCACTAGGACACGAGCACCAACCACAAGGGCACAATCACAAAAGCATTGGCACTTAACCACAAGTGCATGAGCACCATCACATACGGTCTCTGTCGAGCTCTCCGTGTCCCCGGGGTGTGCAGACATTGCTCCGGACACGCACATGCTGCCACTCTCACCCAGAGCTGCACGTTCTGCAGTGTGTTCTGGAATGGACCCCGAGCCCCGGCAGGGACCAGCTGACCGACTGACCACAGTCACATGGACACAGAGCCACGGCTATTAATACTGCCGTGTCAGAGCCAGCTGCACGAGCACGGGGCAGAAGAGGGTCAGCGTCTGGGCTGCACAACCCAGGGACACCGCAAAGGACCCACTTATTCACAAATACACAATAAATAATGTACAAGAACGGCCACTAACTCTTCTGCCTTATCAGGGTTAGTTAATGGCCCTAAATAAGGGACACCCTGTATAGATAATTAGGGTTTAAAATACATAAAGTGCCCCTGCAGTCGAAGTACACATGGTCATTACCGATACCTTTATAAGAAAGAATATTTGGAACCTCCGCTGTGTCACTTTAAGGGTACTTGAAAAATACAAAAAAACAAAACAAAAACAAAAAAACACTGTAAGCAAATATTATTATTAATAAACATTAATTGAAATAATAAACAATAATAAATATTAAAATAATAAAATATCAATACAAAAAAAATAAAAAATTTAAATATTTTTTTTAAATAAATAATAAATTAAATAAATAACTAACAAATAATAATAAAAAAAAGTCACTAGGACATGAGCACTAATCACAAGGGCAGGAGCACCAACCACATGGGCACGGGCGCTAATCACTAGGGCCCTCATTCAATTGCAATTTTGCCAATTCAATAGAGGTCTAAATAAACATATCACATATTTTTTTAAAGAAGTTTTTAGTTGGTAAACATCTATTCACAAACAAGGTTTTCACGAACTAAAAACTGATTTAAAAAAAAAAAAAATTATCTCCTTATTTAGAGCACTATTGAATTGGCCAAATCGCAATTGAATGAGGGCCTTGGACATTACCTATACCTTTAATATACAGAATATTTGTCACTTTAATATGTATTTGAAAAATTATACAAAATGCAAAAGCAACAAAAAAACACTATAAGCAAATAAATAATAATGATAATAATAATAATAATAATAATAATAATAATAATAATAATAATACATTCATTAAAATAAACAATCACATATAATAGTTGTCAATCTGTGAGTTTTCATCATGCTTGTGGCCGGTAGGGCCGAAACTGCGAGCCTCGAAGCGAGGCACTCATTGGACTGCGAGCCTCGCAAAGCGAGGCGAGCAGTTGAGGCAGGCTGGACTTCGGCTGCAATAAGCGCATTTGATTTTATGCTCAAAAACAGGGCCCTCCATTCTTTACAAGGTGTTTAATTTGTTTTCTGCTATGTACTCAACCCCTGTACAGCGCTACGGAATATGTTGACGCGATATAAATAAAGATAATAATAATAATAATAATAATAATAATAATAATAATTGCAGTGGTAGACACGCAGTACTTAGCAAAAATAACGTGCCGTATGACTTAGGACACAAAGCATGTAGATGGACTGCGGGCCTCGGAAAAATACGACTTTAACGACCGAACCCCCGAACTGGAAAAACATGCGAACACACACACAAATATGCCTCAAATTCACTTCAACACACACTCGCAGCACAGGGGGAGAGCCAGGGAGCTTGCGAGTGAGGTTGCAAGCTAATTTGAGGCTTTTTTTTTTTTTTACGATCGAAAATCACCAAAGCGAGGGAAAAAAAAAAAGGCTGCCGAAAAAACGTAAACAGTAGTAACATTTAACTCAAGCCACTAACACCGAACCCAAGACAGTAGGCCCCTAAACTACACAAGCATATAAAGTACAAAGGGGAGAGGCTTGCAATGAGCGCCGAAGGGGATCATTGAAAAGCAGGAAAGGTGGTGCTTGGCAAAAACAGCAATGAACGGCAAAGCCCCACATCACATGGCCTGTAAAGTTGACGGGGAAGAGGCTTGCAATGAGCGACGAAGGTGCTCAGAGGGGCCATATCTTCGCATTTTGTGGCAAACCGCATTGCAAGCTTCAAATTTTATTGCCGTTATTTTTGACAGGTAAGTCGCTAGTAATAAATAATATTAAAATAATAAAAAAATAAAAAATAATACATTTTAATAATAATAAATATCGAACACATAATAAAAATACATAAATAAAATAATAATAATAATAATAATAATAAATCCAAATAATAAATAAAAACCTAACAATATTAGCAACTGTGTAAGTAGTCATGGATATAAAGCATTTCTTGAGAAAATTTGAATTTTTGAAGACTTGGTTTATAAGTTTTGTTGTTTATCGGGACCTTTGCTGTGTCCCTTTTCTATTGCCCTATTAATATTCCACCCTCCCCACAGCAGAGCAAGATAACTGGTCAGCAAGCTGTAAAGGACACAGATATGTCAGCATGGTAAGCTGTCCAGCAAAGGCTCAGAGAGTCACATCATAACATAGCAGTCACAGGAAGGTACTAGAACAAGAGAGCCCAGGGGGCTCAGGGACAGGGCAGTCCCATACAGGGACTATTTGTTTGATTTTAAGTAGAGCTTATAAGCACTTCTTAATAAAATAAAATAACGTTTATAAAAACCCTCAATGTCCATTTTATCTGAAATAATATATAAAATAAGAGCCAGGACCAGAGTAAACTGATACCCATTTCCTTCCTGGCTCCGATGCCAGTTTCTCGGGAATATTCAGGTTCTTTCTGCTTCTCTTTCTTTGCCGAGATTAACGACAAGTATTTATTTTGTAGCTGAGCCAAATACACACCTTAGTCTACAGTGCTGGTAAACCACGGCTGGGAGTTGCGTACTCTTTATCCATTTAAATAAGCAGGGGTAACGTCACCCCAAGAGGAAATTTAAAAAAGCTATACATTGAACTAGCAGTTTTTCTCTACAGTAAATAATTTCTGAAATATTTAGAATTGATTTTGTGGCTCCTATATGCTAATGTGCGGCTCAGAGTGCTTGATAAGATGCGAGAGTAGGCCAGATAACATTACACGGACTATAATCCTAATTAGCACATCAATATAGCTAATTAATATGCATGAGCCGCTCACATGCATATAAAATACAGGAAACAACATGGGATTTCCCAGGAATGAATTCCATTTAAAAAAAAAAATGGATAACACAACATAGAGACAGTTTTTCATTCGCTTTAAAGCACCTCTGTGCTCCGATATTTAAAATATTCAATTTTCTAAGTTTACACTTAAAATTAAATGCAATGTTTTGGATTTTAGAAATCGCAGAGAGATGAGATTTTATTATCTGTAATATACAGTGGAATCGGCCATTTTGGTTTCTGACGATAAACTTTCTTATGTTGGATGAGCCTTTAAAATGCATACGAAGCGTTTATCTGTACAATGAGAATGTAGCAGCTAAAGCTGCTAGTGCTTTTAATAGGTCGTTTGACATCCAGATCCCGTTAAGAAAGAACTGAAACCCATCCTGGCTCCTCAGCCTGACTATGAAGGGGTTAACCCCCCCAGACATGCTCCATTCATGTACATCGATCTGGTCTCCGGCTCCTAATTCCCTGTTAATTATAAACCTACTAAATAAATAAGCACCAAACGCCGCCCTTGGTGGAAAATAACTGAGGGGAGGGGGATTTAACCTGAATTAGGAGCCGGCGTTGGGCTGGAAAGAGGATTTCTTTCTCCCCTCCTGATCTCTAGAACCTGATCCGCGGTCTCAGATTGATCGGCGCCAGAGAGACGCGCTGCGCGGGAAACCCGAGCAACAGAGATATCGGCGCATGGCTGGAGTCCTGCAAAACGAGGTCAACAAGTAGATAAGAGCAGGAGCCCCGAGAGGTATATGGACATGGAAGGTAATGTATCTATTTACTTTTATGTACTTTATTTTATTAAGAAGTGCTTCTAAGCTCTGTTTTACTGCCTAAAATCAAAGAAATAGTCCCTGTATAGGTCTGCCCACTGCAGTGTATGCAGACACAGGCTCTGTAGGGTTGAAGTCACCCATCCTAATATTAGCACACATTCGCCCTCTCCTCCTTTCCCACTCTCTCTCTAATTTCTCTCCCTGTAAATCAACTATAATAGTTGCTGTCACGCTTTGCGGGCCAAAGGCGCACATCGTGAGGCCTGCAGGACTTAGAACTGAAGCCCGCAAACCGAGGCCCGCAGTAACGGCGCTGTACTAAATTATCAAAAGACCAACAAAAAACACCAAATATGCCTCAAATTAACTTACGCACTCACACACAGCGCAGGGGGAGAGCCAGGAAGTCTGTGAGTGAGGTTGCAAGTTAATTTAAGGCATATTTGATCGAATATCGTCTACGCGAGAAAAAAATATATATCGGCTGAAACACTTTAACAGGATGAATACGAGGCAGAAGGCAATAACACTCATCGCAATGCCCCGAAACTAAGCGCAATGAGCGCCGAAGGTGCGACGGGCAAGTCAATATTATAAATCACATAGAATAGTTGCAAACTGCGAGACGTCGACAAGCTTAGAAAAAAATGTAGGAAAAAAAAGATATGAGACGCAAAAAATTACGAGATTAATGGACGAAATGCGAAAACGAAAAAACAAAAATATAATAATATAAATATATATATATATATATATATATATATATATATATATATATATATATATATATATATATATAGTATCATTTAGTAGAGCGGTATAAAACAGATTTTAAGCAAAGCATGGGGTGGATTTTGTCAGTGGATTCTTGATTTGTGCAAAATCCAATCCCTTTAAGGGAGCCATGTATAAAATGGTTATTTTTGGATTGAATGAGGGCGATACTTTGGCTACTCATTTGCACGTCCCTGCCTTTTAGACATGCAAAAGGGCTTACAAATGTATTACTTGATTTTATATATATATATATATATATATAATCACATATAAATTGTCAAACTGCGATTTGTCGTCACGCTTGCGAGTCATTTAAGTCTTCTGAGCTTGAAGGACTTCGGCAATGAGTGCCAAAGGCGCTCATTGCCGTGCAAGTCTCGCAAAGCAAAGCGAGCAGTTGAGGCATTGAAGCACGCTGGACTTAGGATGAAATGAACGCCAGAGGGGCTCCCGCGAGCCTCACAAAGAAAAAAAAAATGGCGGACGTAAAAAAATCTGAAACGGGATGAAAACTAGGCTGAGCAAAGCCAAGCATGCGGGACTTAGAAAGTACACAACGGCAAAGCCAGTAACACTTACAATTTTATTGCGGTCACTTTTGACGGGCAAGTTGCTAGTGTATGTATGTGTGTGAGTGATATATATATAATCACATATATAGTTGTGAGCATGCGGGCCGTCGCTAACGCTGCGGGCTCGCGAAGCGAGGGCCTCAGTTGCTGGCATGAAGCGCCAAAGGCGCTCTTTGCCTGCAACTGCGGACCTCGCAAAATTTACAACGTTATGAAACAAAAATACGAGACAAGTTACGACCCATTACGAACTTGCAAGAACAGCCCGAAAACCGCGCACATGAAAAACACAATAAATACACACAACAAATACATAAAAAGCTTACCTACAGCAAGGGGGGGGGGGGGTGCACACAGGACCTCAAAAACTAAAGTTACACCTCAATTTAACTCCAAATAAGAGTTTAGGGGACAAAATCCCCTAAGGGAGAGAAAAAATGGCAGCCGAACAAAACGAAAGCGAGGCGAACGGACCCTAAACACGCAAAAAAACACCACCAAAAACCGATGATATCCGAAAACAAGGACGCTAAATCAGCCACAGCCGCATACCACACATTAGGCGCCATTTTAGAACACTAACTTACACAATCCGGAAGTACACAGCTACGCTAACGGATTTGCCTCGCGCACGCACTCCATTACATTACACACATTGCTGACACTTACACAGCAGCTCCACAGCACTGATGCTGCAGCAACATGAAAACAGATTGCCAGCTCTTCGACACAATGCTGCATATATTACTTCACAATAGGTAAAGTATATTAATTTCTTATTTTATTAATTATTCATTGCCATACCCCCAAAAAAAGACCAACGCTGCTCATAGCACACAAACAACCAAGAGCCTCGCAATGAGCGCCAAAGGATCTTAAAAACACCAACAAAATTACTTTTGAACGCAAACAACATTACATTTTGACGGGCAAGTCGCTAGTGTGTGTGTGTGTGTGTGTATAATATATATATAATATATATATATATATATATGTGTATACATACATATACATACATATACATACATATACATACATATACATACATATACATACATATATACATATACATACATACATACATATATATATATATATATATATATATATGTATGTATCACACACACACACTTTACTATATATATCTTTACCATGTCCCTTTGACACCCAGGGTAAGAACCCTTTATCATTTTATAAACAGTCATTTCCTTCCTTACAATAATCCCAGCACTTCCAGTATAAACTGTTTAATTCTTTTACTATCTATTTTGCCATAAATTCCTGTGTGTGTCAGACACGGCCAGGCACGGCAAGTGTCTATATGAAGTATCACTTTATTGTCTTGGCCGTGTCTCTGAGGAGGGTATTGTAATACACATGGATTTTATCCTGTCACGCATAGACACTTCTAGTCACTTTCAAAACAAAGAGTCACTGCATGGGTCTGCCCTCTGCAGCTCATGAAGACGCAGCCACTGCAGTACTTGCTGTGTCTCATACTAACCAGCGAGTGACCATCTCTCTGCTGAGATGTGGTCTAGGACGCTACACTGCACATCCAGCCCTACATCTGAATACGCTGCAGAGGGTAGACCCATACAGGGACTATTTATATGATTTTAGGCAGTAACAAAAGAGCTTATAAGCACTTCCTTATAAAATAAAGAACATAAAAATAAATAGATATATAGGTAAATTATATACCAAGCGACATCCATGGTGTCATTTTGCTACATTCTAAGCAATCATGTGAAGTTTTTATCAAACTACATTGACCACACTACCATTTCCGGTGATATGCAACACGCTCCAACATATGTAATACCAGAAGGAATGAAGCCTCTCTGATCCGTCACTTTATACAGACAGGTCTGTGCTTGTGTCCTGGGGACCACATGTTAGTGCCGTGTTGGATCAGCTCCTATGTGCTGTCTGTATATCTGTGGATAGCAGCTAATAAAAATAACTAACAATAACTGTGTGTCATACATGTGATGACAGATATCTGACACTTGCTGTATGTACGTGATAATGAAGGGCTAGCTCCGTGTTCCCGCTCACTGAGCGCCTTCAACACCTACAGATATCTAATCATCAGGGACACAGAAAGGCAACACTTATATCTATGTATCTATTTATTTTGATGTACTTTGCTACACGGGCAGCCTATGAATGATTGTTTAGCCTCTCAAATCTAGTTCTTAAAACCCTTTTTCCTCTCTACAGGGACCTTATCAGGGTGGAGACAAGCAGATTAAGTTTTAAAAACTATTTTAATATGGCTTTTTATACATAATTACACATTTTCTTAATGATCAATGCATAATTAAAATAACTAGCTCCTCATTAGGGCATTACAATGGTAATTTTGTCTATCCAATGATTATATAAATAAAACAAACTGCACATGAAACTCAAGAGTTTTTCTGAGTCGCCCACAAGCACCAGATCCGGTAACGGCGGGGAGTTCATATATATGATGCCGAACTGTCGTGTGTTTTCCTATCAGTGTTTTCCAAGTAGCTTCGCCCTCCCATCCTGGATCTGGTCACCGGGTTTTTCCGATGGCAACTTAACGGAGTCAGGAGATAAAAAACCACCAAGTTATCCTGACACCCATGGACTTGTGATGTACTCGGTGGACGATAACACCACACAGTGATGGGAGGAAACACCATTATCAGACCAAGCAGCCCACAAGAGTGACAAGACATTTTTACTAGTGGACATCCCATGGATGTCTATGGGGCAAATTACTACATCTCCGTGCTTGAGCACAAACCATTTCTTTTAGAGGGTTCCATGAAAGTCTTCACAAACCAATACTCTACTGGACATCCCATGGATGTCTATGGGGTGAATTACTTCTTGTGGGAGTCATTCCACAAAAGTCTTTGATCACAATTCATTTAATTTAGAGGGTGCCATGATGGTTTCTTGTAGGGAACCTATGAAAGTCTATGGAGACCAGTTTCTAGTAATGTTGAACATATAAAAATGATCATGAGAATAAATAGATTTTTCTATTGTATAGGAGAATCTTTGAAAGTTTAGGGTGACCAACCATTTCTTTTAGTGATAATCCCACAAAATCTTGGGTCACCACCCCACAAGGCAGACTACTAAGAGGCTGCCCCTTATAAGGTATGCATTTTTCCATTGTTTTTGTTTGCGTGAAAATAACCCTTGTACTCCCTAAAGTTTATAAGGTAATCCAGATGTGGACCACGTGCCAGATATGGAAATAAAGTAGCTTCCCAGGGATGTATATCTGGACTTGCAAAGAAGACTTGCCGGGTATTTTGGATTTTGTTTGCCTTTGGGTACAGTCTAGTTCTTTGGACTGCAAGAAATCCATTCAATCACTACTACAGGAAATTAAGTCAAACTGTTCACTGGAAGATTTGATCATGAGGCTGAAGCTCAAATATTTTGTCCATATCACGAGAAGTCAGGATTCCCTATAGAAGGCTCTGATGCTAGGAAAGATTGAAGGCACACAACGAAAGGGACAGGAGAGGCAAAGATGTACAGATGATGTAATTGTAGCAATGAACATGAGTTTGAAGGAGCTCAGAGGGGTAGTGACTGAAAGATGTGCCTGGTGTGCTGTGGTCCATAGGGTCACAGAGTCACAGAGTCAGACACGACTGTGCGACTAAACAACAACAACAGGGTTAGAATTAGAGCTTTTTTAAGGATTTGGAAGCTCCCAATCGGCAAGGTAACATTTCTTGTAGAGCGGTATATTGGTTGGTGGTCTCAGTTGATATCAAGAGCGATAAACCACTACAATAATGACTCTAATGAATAGATAATCCAATGCTGGATGTAATTTATGGATGTACTTTACATAACGGGTAGCACAGAGGTAGTCAACTTGTAGACCTGGCCTGAATCAGAAGAATATAAGGAGAATAAACGGTATCGAGTCAAAGATCTCATTAGGTCTTTGACCCAAGATTAAATGATAATTGATAATCAAATATTTGGATATAAAAATAGATAGATACCCAGGTATATTATACACCTAGTAACATCCCAAACCCTTCCATATCCATATAAAAAAAATGGAGGAAAACAAAAAACTCATGATTAAAAAAAAAAAAAATGGAGGAGGATAATATTTGAAGGAAAAGATTAAAAAAATCGTCAGTGTTATGTTGTATCCACCAGAATTTCACCTGTTATTCTGTTCATCGTCCTGTAAACCATTCTGATTTATAGAAGGACAATGGGACCGATGTATATAAACAGTCTATACTCTGTCTCAATGTTGTTTATCCTTGTTATGGTTTGCATGCGTGTCCATTCACATATCATGGCTAGTGGCTCCTGTAATACTGGCACATGGTGGAAAGAGAAGTGGGATTGATCATTATTTATAGTTGTATAAACCAAATATGGATATTTTGGTAGATTGTGTATAGTTTGTCTCTAGATGGATGAGTGTTTAACTGTGTGTGTTAAAGGGGAGGTTTGTGGAAGAATTCGTTAGAACAGTTGACTGCCAACTTATTTCACACAAAGGGATTCTTACGCACCCGCTGAGCCCTTAAAGGGTCCTTACAGTGCTTTAAAGGTTTATTTAATGGTAAAACTGCTGTAGCAATAGATGTATAGATAATGAAAATGATTATTTAGAAATACAGTTGGGTATTTCCAAAGTTCAGAGAGATATAATGAACTGTGTAGATAGAGGAGTGTATTTGCATGTCTAATAACCAGTCCCACACTAATGAGATCCATTAAGACCGAAACAGCTGTCTGTGGGTCAGTCTTCTAACTTGTGCGTAATTCATCCTATGCTTCAAAGATGTAATACATTTGAGCATATGCCTAAAAGGAACCATGTTTATAGTAGTATTGGATTAAAGAGTGAAAAATGCACTGTGGACTCATTTGAATGTCCCCACCCAGTTTTCCCACAGTGCAGTGCAATAACTATTTCTCAGAATTCTGAGCAGGAAATATGTTTTTAAGCTCATTTTTAGGTGTCCAAATGTGAAAATAAATGTACTAATTATTTAATGTTTAAGAGGGAAGTAACTACTCTCAATGTGGACACGCGTGTGTATGTAACTTTGTATGTTAGTGAGAGTTTAAACACTCTGTATTAAATGTGTATGAGCAGAGGTTTGTAGTGGTGATTTGTTACTTGGGTAAATCAGGCATTTGTAATTCTAATGGCTTCCAGCCTGTCATGTGAAACACTAGACCTTATCGGTGAGGGCTCAGATGGAGAGAGAAGCTCTCACATTAGTTGAATAGAAATCTATACTAATAGATATTGATGAACACCAGCTGGCTTAGAATATACAGTAACATCTTAAAGTGACAAAGCAGAGGTTCTATATATGGAGATAGGAAATAACTTTATAAACTACTAGATTTTAGTAAGACTACAACTAATTTGCAATTTTTACCTGCAAGTCAGACTTTCTGATCCATCACTTAAGAACATTTTGGTATCCCTTGATAATGACTGAGCATTACCAATTACACACAGGGACATTGTTCCTCAGGAGAGTCATCTCAAACAGTTCTCAGTTGGCAAACCGGTTATATTTCCATGTTTACACAAATAAACATGTATAACACTATGCCCGTGGTTTGCATGCGTGTCCATTCACATATCACACACGCACTGGGAATGTATTCAGCTGTAGCTTTTCAGTGTGGAGTGAAAGGGTCACTAGTAATGTTACTCCTAATAGTACATACTTATGGGTCACAGGCACACGTTTTCCAAGGTAAACGGGTTAAAAAATAAAATATTTATTACAAGGGGAGAAGGGGAGAGATAAATATGACAAATGTTAGGGATTTTGTCACAATAAACTATTCTTGCGCAGGTGAGCTCCTGTAAGTGAGCGCAGTCGCAGGTGCCCTGGGACAGATAGAACATGAATGAGTCTTTGCTCTTGGCTGTCTCGGTCACCGGTTATGAAAGTACAGCACTTTATAGCCTCTCGGGATCACTTATGAGAGCGCTTCATATCGGGGCTCTGCAACTGCAGTGATACAACCAAAAATACCCCACGGTCACAAGTTCACACTGTAAATCAGCTTTTGGTGCTCATCTCCTGTCCTCCTCAGGCACCCGTTCCCTGCCAGTCTCCTGCCATGCACTCCTCCTTCCCTGCCAGTCTCCTGCCCTGCACTCCTCCAGCACCCCTTCCCTCACCTGCACCCCTTCCCTGACAGTTTCCTGCCCTGCACCCCTCACGCAACCCTTCCCTCAACCGCCCTCCCCCTGCAACCCTTCCCTCCACCGCCCTCCCCCTGGCAACCCTTCCCTCCCCCTGCAACCCTTCCCTCCCCCGCCCTCCTCACGCACCCACTACCCTGACCCGCACTCCTCACGCACCCACTACCCTGACCCGCACTCCTCACGCACCCACTACCCTGACCCGCACTCCTCACGCACCCACTACCCTGACCTGCACTCCTCACGCACCCACTACCCTGACCCGCACTCCTCACGCACCCACTACCCTGACCCGCACTCCTCACGCACCCACTACCCTGACCCGCACTCCTCACGCACCCACTACCCTGACCCGCACTCCTCAGGCACCCACTACCCTGACCCGCACTCCTCAGGCACCCACTACCCTGACCCGCACTCCTCAGGCACCCACTACCCTGACCCGCACTCCTCAGGCACCCACTACCCTGACCCGCACTCCTCAGGCACCCACTACCCTGACCCGCACTCCTCAGGCAACCACTACCCTGACCCGCACTCCTCAGGCAACCACTACCCTGACCCGCACTCCTCAGGCAACCACTACCCTGACCCGCACTCCTCAGGCAACCACTACCCTGACCTGCACTCCTCAGGCAACCACTACCCTGACCTGCACTCCTCAGGCAACCACTACCCTGACCTGCACTCCTCAGGCAACCACTACCCTGACCTGCACTCCTCAGGCAACCACTACCCTGACCTGCACTCCTCAGGCAACCACTACCCTGACCTGCACTCCTCACGCACCCACTACCCTGACCTGCACTCCTCACGCACCCACTACCCTGACCTGCACTCCTCACGCACCCACTACCCTGCCCACCTCACGCATCCACTACCCTGCCCACCTCACGCATCCACTACCCTGCCCACCTCACGCATCCACTACCCTGCCCACCTCACGCATCCTTTCCCCGACCTGCACTCCTCACGCACCCCTTCCCTGCCAGTCTCCTGACCAGTACTCCTCACTTTTCCGTCTTTCCACAGCCCTCTTGATATAGAAAAGCACACATCTCAGGCTCCAATCCTGAAAAGACAACTTTCAGCCTGCTGCATATATAAGCAGGCTTACTCATCCGCTAAGGTTGTTTATTACATATGTCATTAACGGACCAGTAGTTCAAGAAAAACTGCACTTTACATGGAGGGTTCCCGGATGTTACTAGGTATATACAGGAACATCTCATTTCACGCTGTAGATAACACTCCTATTGCCTGGAGCCTAAGCGAAACAGCTCTAAACGGGGCAGTGTAACATGGGGTAGATAGGGATAGAGAGTTGGTCACCGATTGGTCAGTATAAGACGCATCACAGCAAGAGTCTGTGCTTTCAGTGGGCAGACCCATACAGTGACTATTTGTGTGATTTTAGGCAGTAAATACAGAGCTTATAAGCAACTCATAATAAAATAAAGTACATAAGATCGTATATACCTAGTAACACCCATGTCCCTTTAATATTGGATAACTAAACGCCTGTGCCAGTAACACTGTATCAGGGACGGACCCTCACAGACCAGTGTTACATTCTATCTCCCAGTGCAAGTGCCTTGTTGCAGCCCCTCCTCTTGCAGAGAAGCCCCCACCCCCAGTAATTGTGTCAGTCCAGGGCCCTGTGGTATCTGCTCAGTTTGCTAATGAAAAGTCTTGTTAGCGTGCATGTAATTAATGCATAAAGAGGAAGCGAAGGGGAAGGGAGAGCGGAAGAAACAAACTTCATGAAGAATATAAACAGAAGCGGGCGGGGGCAGAACATGCAGAAACTGTAGCACAGTCAGCCCAACAAGAAGTTGATTTTATTTCAAAGAGCAATAAAAAACGATCTATACATTCTACTAGCAGTTTTTTTTCCTTCTCTACAGTAAATCATTTCTGAAATGTTTAGAATTGATTTTGCAGCTCAGTATGCTAAAGTGTCCATTATTTTGGCCAGGCAAGCAGACTGTAATTCTCATTAGCACATCAAATCAGCTAATTAATATGCAGTAGATGCTCATTTACATATTAATGAAGCAACAACATGGAATTTCCCAGGACTGATTCACTTTAGAAGAAAATGGATAACACAAGGTATAGCCAGTTTTTCCAGCTGTTTGGAATAATCTAAAAACAACTTGATTTTGAGAGTCCCTTTAGGATAAAAAAAAAAAAAAAAAAGGCCATGTACAATTTTAGTTGCTGACCTTTGTTAATATCCTAAATAACATTTCTGACAAAAACAATCACAGGAGATTTAAATAAACGGATTCTGGGATTAGAAAAATATAGTATTACTTGTAGTATACGGCAATACCTTTTTTAATCAATATTTTATTGAAATATTTTATTTTACTTTCCAAAATCAAAAGTAATTGTGATTAGATCAATGGAGGTTAACAGGTGGCCCAGGGGCCACGTGCGGCCCTCAGGCACATCCTATGTGGCCCTATTCAGCTCTGCACAGTGGAAGAGCAACAGCAGCAGTATATTGTATATCAACAGACAGCAAATTATTCTAAACTTTTGTTGTGTGTATCAAAAATGAGAAAATTCACTGTGCAACCGAGCTAAGGACTCAGGGGCCATATACATATACATATATATATATATATACATATATATATATACATATACATATATACATATACATATACATATATATATACATATACATATATATATACATATATATATATACATATACATATATATATATACATATACATATATATATATACATATATATATATACATATACATATATATATATATATACATATATATATATACATATACATATACATATATACATATATATATATATATATATATATATATATATATATATATATATATATATATATATATATATATATATATATATATATATATATATATATATATCTTAATTTAAACCTAGCCTAATTCTAGGCCAGGCATCGGCGAGGTGGAAGGCAAGACAAATCTCTCGGTTTTCATTATGGAGGAAACGTTTTTTTCTAATACAGAGTTTATAGATTTTATAAATTTTGGACCTATACTTTTTCCACCTTAATTTCTTGTTTATTATAATACCCAAGTGACAGTGTTACTGGCACAGGCGTTTAATTATCCAACATTAAAGGGACATGGGTGTTACTAGGTATATACGATCTTATGTACTTTATTTTATTAGGAGGTGCTGATTTCTGTTTCCATTAAGTAATTTTTCTCCAATCTATTCATTATTTCCATCCTGGTTGGAACTCTATTTTGTTTCCAATTACTTCCTATCAGTGCTTTGGCTATTATAAGTGTTTGAATGAAAAACATTCTAACATCACCATTTAATTTATCAGGAAACATATGTAGTAGGGACATCTCAGGGGTCAATATTTTTTCTTTAGTGATCTCAATTAACTTGGAAGAAAGTATTCTCCAAAAATTTTGGATTAAAAGGGCATCCTCACTACAATTCCTCAAACAAAGATTGGTATTTTGTACTTTATCGATTTGGTGTAGTCTTGAAGGGACAAAATCCCACCTATTAATCATTTTACGGTGTTGCTCTCTTTGAGGCGCATTTTTTAAATCACTGACTCAGTGACCTTTAATGCTCTGTACCAATCATGTGTTGGAAGTTTCTTTCCCAGATATTTTTCCTGTTTGAGCAAATTATTAGATTTTACTTCCTCCGAATTCTCTCTCATTATATTATACATTTTTGATATTAAATGTCGATAGTCTCTTGTTCTTAGCAATTTTTCACATGAGGTTTCTTTCCTCTTTCTAAAAAAAAATCAACACCTAAGCTTTTCAGGTTTGAACATAATGCTCTATAATTGAGCCAATTTGCCGGTATACTAGGGAATTACATTTTTGTCTCTTCAATGGTTCCAATTCTATTGTTGACATATAGGTCTCCTATTTTAAGTTTTTTCGTATCTATGAGATTTTATCTCCCCATTTAATTTAAACTTAGATGACAGAATTTCTAACTGGAGAATTGGACTCGGAAAATATATTAATCTATATTTTTTATTCAACTTTTTCCATAATTTTATATTGCTTTTTATCAGTGTACCTTCTGAAAAGATGGCTACAGTTGTAGGATTTTCTTGATAAAGAATTTTCCCAAGTTCTCCTAAACCTGCACCATAATTTTCTATCTGAACCCATTCACTTTCAGCACTATCTTGACTCCATTCAATAATATGTGATATCGAACTTGCCTTTTGAAATGTTGAGATTGACGGGTATGCCATCCCCCCTCTATTGAATCTCTACTCTAAGATAGATCTCCTTATTCTTAAGTTCTTCCCACTATGGACAAAACAGTCTATTTTTTTTCTGAAGTTTTTTTGGTAGTAAAATCATCTTAGTTGATAATATCTTTCCTGCCCATTAATCCCTGCCAAATCTTAATTAATTGTTCTATTTCTCTTGTTATAATTTATATCATATGATTATCTTTTTTATATCCTTGTGTAATCTAATTTCAAGATGTTTAATTTCTTGTTGCCATTTTTGCTTGTAGTTACTCTTTAATAAATCCAAGTATTCCTCCCTTAGATTCAGCCATAAAGCCGCTGTATTTTTGTAGGTTCAATTTATAATTAGCTACTTGACTATACTCCTTTACACAAGAAAAGAGCTTCCCTGTGGACTCCAGAGGATTACAGATAGTAATCATGATGTCTTTGGCAAAGGCCGTCAATTTATACTCTTTAGTACCAATCTTAATTCCTCTCAATGTCATATCATTTTTTTATGAGAACCAAAAGTGGCTCCAATGTTGATGCAAAAATCATGGGTGACAGGGGACACCCCTGTCTTGTCCCATTTGAAATCCGGAACTTCTCTGATGTAAAACCCATACCCCTGACAGAGGCGGCTGGAGATCCATACAGAGCACCTATTGGACATGTTCCAAACCTTACCAAGCCAAATTTGGTCAACACTTGGTGCATGAATCCCCAGCCGACCCTGTCAAAGGCTTTCTCTGCGTTCCAATGAGAGGAAGACCGCTGGTATAAGTTTCTCTCCAACATAAGATATATATTTATCAAGTTTTTAACATTATTACTTCCTTGTCTGTTTGGAACAAATTCATTTTGTTCTCTTGTTACTAATACCCCTAAAAGAGTTTTCAATCTATTAGCCTGATTAGTGTAGATATAAAAATGTATTCTAAAATTTTGGCTAATAGGTAAAAAAATTCTACACTCTGTATACTTAAGTTTCTCCTTTGGAATTGGCACTATATTAACCTATACCATTTCAATTTGATTAAATGTTTCTTTTAAAGGTACTATCAATTGTTTCATACAGTACATATTTATAATCGTGTGCTCTAAACCCATCTGGTCCTGGCGATGTATTTCATTTTAAATTAGAAATAACTTCCTCGATTTCTTTTTCCCTAATTTCTCCATCCAAGAACTCTAGCTCCTCTCTGGTAATTTTTGGTAGCTCGATCTTATCCAAGAGTTCTTATATAACTTGGAAGACACAGAAAGCTTCGTAAGACCTCATCAAGAAGAAATAAAATTGTTTATAATATTCTGCAAAGCTTTTTGCGATATCCTTCGGGTTAGTCATTAGTTGATTTTTATATTTCAAATAATCAATCCTCTTATTTATCAATTTATTCGTTTTTATTTGCAAATAACTTACTTGCCTTATTTCCGAAATGATAGAGGTTACTCTGTAATTTCCATACTGATCGATCTAAAATTTCCTGTTCTATCTTTTAAAATTTTTGTTGGTAGAGTCTAACTTGTTCCATAGTTATTTTATCAAAATCTTTCTTTATTTGCCTATCAAATTTGGCTTATTCACAATATAATTGTTTTAGTGGAAGACGTCTGTTTTTTGTAATGGTGATACCAACTGATCAAAATGCATCCAATTACAGCCTTGTGCCATCCAGATCATTGTTTTCGAGTGGATTGAAGGACCATTTTCATCGAAATAGTTACTTGTTTTCTTAGATTGTCTCTGATTTTTTGATCTTTCATTAAGTTTATGATGTATTTCCATGTTGGTCTCTGTAAGGGTAACACTCCTATGTCGAGATCAATAGAAATCATACCGTGACCTGAACATGTTATGGGACCAATTTCTGTTCTATTAATTCTTTTTAAAAGACTCTCGGAGATGAGGATATAGTCTGACATAGAAAAGGTTTTGTGCCTATGCAGAAAAAAAAAGTAAAATCTCTCTCGTTTGAGTGAAAGACTCTCCATGAGTCAAAACTATTTTGCTTAAACAGTATATTCTAAACAAAAAATTGAATTTCTATTCCCTTGCAAATCAGGGCTAGATGATAGTTCTGCTTTTCTAGCCAATTCCCAGTCTAGGCATAGATTAAAATCCCTGCAAATTACCAAATTTATATCACTATATTTTTTAATTAGTTTGCAGACTCTGTTTAGGAATCTAATCTGATTTGTATTGGGTACATTATAAGTTTACTATTGTAAATATATATATATATAAAAAATAAAACATCTATAAAATAACCCACTAAGCATGAGCACTGGCAACCAAAAGAAAGTCACAGAAAGACCAATTTTAAAAAATAAAATAAAGAAGAAAAAGAAGAACAATAATCAAAATATCTTGGAATTTTAATAAATAAGATATATTGGAGTATAACATTATATATATATATATATATATATATATATATATATATATATATATATATATATATATATATATATATATATATATACACACGTAAGATTATTTGCTTTAACACAAAATTAGATGTTACTCTAAATATTTTAATGTAACTTTTATGTATTTGATTAATATTATATGAATATGTGTTTTTGAGGAAGAAACTCATATTAAAGGGAAAATATACCAGCCTCACACACCAATACAAAATGACATGAAGGGCTTAAGGTAAGGAGTGGGCTAGGCTTTTCCTATGTGCACTGGCAATAATAATATTAATAATAATAATAAATTAGAATACTATAAATGATACTCATATAACATGGAATGATATTCATCATATAACATAATATTGGAAAATGTATATTTGGAATATAATAAACATATAATATAAAAATAATAATCGTAACCGTTATAAATTGTTACAATATGAAAAAAATACTCCAAGTCAAACTTGTCAATCAAAATCTTTAGAGCATTTGATGGGATCTGTTTGAAAAGAAAAAATAATGCAATAAACCTGTCCTTGGCAGTGCACTCCTTACCTGAAGCCCCTCAAGCCACTGTATGTGTATTATAATAGTCTTAGGAAGCAATACACAATGACTTGAGGGGCTTCAGGTAGGGGTAGGCTATGGGCACTGGCTAGGACAGGGTTAATGAATGACCTTCTATTACCCACCTTGGACAGCTGCCTCCTGAGGCTAAATCGCTGGACCATGATGCCGGCTCCTTAGTCTGCACACAAAGAAATGCCCCAGGAGGTGTATGGAGGAGCCCAGGTGGCCCCTACCCCAGCATCTCCAGGGCCCCCGGACACTAGAGGGGGACCCCCTGGCACAGCAGCTCTGGAGCCAGACAGGGGAGATCACCAGAGAAGGACGCCAAGAACTTGTCTGCACTTCATTGTTCATGTAGTAAGAGGAGAGGAGAGAAGGGAGGGGCAGGATCCTAAGGCTGCTCAGTACACTTCCTGTGAGTCAGCTGTGAGAGGGTCCAGACGGACCCCAGAGACGCCCCTTGTACTGTATCCCTCCTCCTGCCTGCACCTGATCCCAAGGAGTGCAGCGTAACATGGACAAATAGCACAAAAAAACGGAGAGAATGAGGGAGAGAGAGAGAGAGATCTATGTACAGGCAAAGTGTCCCAGTTATCACATATTACTATCCGTATAATATACAACATATCTATTTACTTAGGTACTTTGTTTTATTAAGAAGTGCTTATAAGCTCTGTTTTTACTGCCGAACATCAAATAAATAGTCCCTGTATGGGTCTACCCACTGCAGCTCATGAAGACACAGACTCTGCTGTACATGCTGCGGTGTCTCATACTAACCAATCAGTGACCATCTCATGCAGCATGGTCCCTGATAGGTTAAGACACTACACTGAGGAATCTTACAGAGTCTGCTGTAGAGAGCAGACCCATCCAGGGACTATTTGTTTTTACGGCCTAAAATCATACAGATCTTATAAGCACTTCTTAATACAATACATAAAAGTAAATAGATACACAGAGATATTATATACCTAATAACAACCAAAATAGTCCATGGCCCTTTAACATATAATTATTGCTGTTTACTATTAAAAGACTAGTAACTTGCCTGTCATAAATTAAGGTATCATACAATGTTATCTTAAATTATCTGTGCTGTCTCTCCGTGCCGTGTGTGTGTGTGTGTGTGTGTGCCCGCCTTGCCCCCTCCCTCTCTCCCGCCCCCCCCCCTCTTTCGCTCTCTGCCGCCCCCCCCCCTCTCTCGCTCTCTGCCGCCCCCCCCCCCTCTCTCGCTCTCTGCCGCCCCCCCCCTCTCTCGCTCTCTGCCGCCCCCCCCCCCTCTCTCGCTCTCTGCCGCCCCCCTCTCTCGCTCTCTGCCGCCCCCCCCCCCTCTCGCTCTCTGCCGCCCCCCACCTCTCGCTCTCTGCCGCCCCCCCCTCTCTCTCGTTTTCTCCGCCCCCCCTCTCTCTCGCTCTCTGCCGCCCCCCCCTCTCTCGCTTTCTCCGCCCCCCCCCTCTCGCTCTCTGCCGCCACCCCCTCTCGCGTTTTCTCCGCCACCCCCTCTCTCGCTCTCTGCCGTCCCCCCCCCCTCTCGCTTTCTCCGCCCCCCCCCTCTCTCGCTCTCTGCCGTCCCCCCCCCTCTCGCTTTCTCCGCCCCCCCTCTCTCTCGCTCTCTGCCCCCACATTCAAGGACTCCCCCACCACAGGAAGTTGAGATTGCCTGTGAAATCTAACATTTCAAATAATTTCAGAGAATTGGTAATAATGTAATAATCACAAAATGACAAACATAAAAAAATAAAATAAAATATATTGATAATGTGTTTAACCATATGGCACAATTTTGAACATTAAAAGGGACACTCACTGCAACAAGTTGGTATCATTATTAGAATTTAAAATGTCTATACATTGTACTGTACTAGCTATTTTTCTCATGCCTGAGATATTTAGCATTGCATGTGCGGCTCAATATGCGGATATGTGCCTTAGATTGCTAAAACGTGATCTTGCCTTAAGGGACATTGTTTTTGCCACCACAGAAAAGTAGATGATAATCTCAATTAGAATTCTAGAGCTGCTCATGGGCTGATTTTCTTGGGAATGGTAAATGTTAGGAACAAATGACTAGTGCAATGTATGGCTAGGTTTGATTATTTTAGGGGGACGACCGGGAGGGCCCGGGCAGCAGCGCGGGGGCGACCGGGAGGGCCCGGGCAGCAGCGCGGGGGCGACCGGGAGGGCCCGGGCAGCAGCGCGGGGGCGACCGGGAGGGCCCGGGCAGCAGCGCGGGGGCGACCGGGAGGGCCCGGGCAGCAGCGCGGGGGGCGACCGGGAGGGCCCGGGCAGCAGCGCGGGGGCGACCGGGAGGGCCCGGGCAGCAGCGCGGGGGCGACCGGGAGGGCCCGGGCAGCAGCACAGAGCGACCGGGAGAGCCCGAGCAGCAGCGCAGAGCGACCGGGAGAGCCCGAGCAGCAGCGCAGAGCGACCGGGAGAGCCCGAGCAGCAGCGCAGAGCGACCGGGAGAGCCCGAGCAGCAGCGCAGAGCAACCGGGAGAGCCCGAGCAGCAGCGCAGAGCAACCGGGAGAGCCCGAGCAGCAGCGCAGAGCAACCGGGAGAGCCCGAGCAGCAGCGCAGAGCAACCGGGAGAGCCCGAGCAGCAGCGCAGAGCAACCGGGAGAGCCAGAGCAGCAGCGCAGCGCGAACGGAAAAGGATCAGGTGAGTGAGAATGAGCGCAGTATGCTCAGCAGGGAAAGGGAGTGTAATGTAGTCAGAACAGAGAGTGAGGCCAGCACACTCAGGACAGGGACAGCAGGTCAGAATATTAGGATTACATATTCTGAGCTGAGGGTCAGTGTAATATTACACAAAAATGAGGCGATTTGCAAAGCTTGTGGGAAGCTCAGCCCACGCCCTGCACATTGTTCTGCTGGAGGTTAATGAGAGGTGAGGAGTTGGTTTCGGGAAAGGATGCAGTCAGTACAGATTCTCCTGTGCAGCAGACACCACAACAAAGGGCAGCGTCACAATATGGAGTCCAAAGAAGAAAAATACACAACCAATAAAACCTCTGTATGTTAACACTTTCACGGCTAGGATTACTCGCAGGGCTTTGCAAGGACAGGGCAGGTAAAGCAATTTTCAGGCAAAAGTGCTCTGCAGATACAAAACTGAGCAAGCAAGTGGGGTCTGTAGAAAAGGGTCCAGAGAGCAAGGCACTGTAAGGTCATGAAAGAGGAGTAGCGGTACGTGAGAACAAAAGCAGGTGTATGAGTGGGTCACTACCAATACTATTCTGTCCCATCCAATTCATGTCTCATTTTCAACCCACCCCTTATTTTACTTCCATCCTCATGACCAGTGAAGAAGGTCCAAAGGATCGATTTTTGACAACGGCTGATGTATATTACCACGGTCAGTTCTTTAGACTATCTCCAAAATTACATTTTACAGTAGATATAAAAAGTCTACACACCCCTGTTAAAATGTCAGGTTTTAATGTGACCTATAAACTGTACAACTCAAGTGAAAAACAAACTGAAATATTTTAGGTGGCGGGAAGAAAAATAAAAAATAAAAATAATGTGGTTGCATAAGTCTGCACACCCTCTTATAACTGGGAATGTAGCTGTGTTCAGAATTAAGCAATCACATTCCAAATCGTGTTAAACAGGAGTCAGCATACACCTGCCATCATTTAAAGTGCCTCTTATAAACCCCAAATAAAGTTCAGCTGCTCTAGTTTTTCTTTCCTGAAATTTTCTTAGTCGCATCCCACAGCAAAAGCCATGGTCCACAGAGAGCTTCCAAAGCATCAGAGGGATCTCACTGTTAAAAGGTATCAGTCAGGAGAAGGGTATAGAAGAAGGCATTAGATATACCATGGAACACAGTGAAGAAAATATGGCACAACAGCGACATTACCATGAACTGGAGCTCCCTCCAAAATTGATGAAAAGACGAGAAGAAAACTGGTCTGGGAGGCTACCAAGAGGCCTACAGCAACATTAAAGGAGCTGCAGGAATATCTGGCAAGTACTGGCTGTGTGGTACATGTGACAACAATCTCCCGTATTCTTCATATGTCTGGGCTATGGGGTAGAGTGGCAAGACGAAAGCCTTTTCTTATAAAGAAAAACATCCAAGCCAGGCTACATTTTGCAAAAACACCTCTGAAGTCTCCCAAAAGCATGTGGGAAAAGATGTTATGGTCTGATGAAACCAAGGTTTAACTTTTTGGCCATAATTCCAAAAGATATGTTTGGCGCAAAAACAACACTGCACATCACCAAAAGAACACCATACCCACAGTGAAGCATGGTGGTGGCAGCATCATGCTTTGGGGCTGTTTTTTTTCAGCTGGAACTGGGGCCTTAGTTAAGAAAGAGGGAATTATGAACAGTTACAAATACCAGTCAATATTGGCACAAAACCTTCAGGCTTCTGCTAGAAAGCTGAACATGAAGAGGAACTTCATCTTTCAGCATGACAATGACCCAAAGCATACATCCAAATCAACAAAGGAATGGCTTCACCAGAAGAAGATTAAAGTTTTGGAATGGCCCAGCCAGAGCCCAGACCTGAATCCGATTGAAAATCTGTGGGGTGATCTGAAGAGGGCTGTGCACAGGAGATGCCCTCGCAATCTGACAGATTTGGAGTGTTTTTGCAAAGAAGAGTGGACAAATCTTGCCAAGTCAAAATGTGCCATGCTGATAGACTCATACCCAAAAAGACTGAGTGCTGTAATAGAATCAAAAG
This sequence comes from Discoglossus pictus, assembly GCA_027410445.1. NCBI lineage: Eukaryota > Metazoa > Chordata > Amphibia > Anura > Alytidae > Discoglossus > Discoglossus pictus. The sequence continues at coordinate 48,246,190 of CM050169.1, read as the reverse complement.
GTACTTCAACAAAGTATTAGTTTAAGGGTGTGTATACTTATGCAACCATATTATTTTAATTTTTATATTTTTTCTTCCCTCTACCTAAAAGATTTCAGTTTGTTTTTCAATTGAGTTGTACAGTTCATAGGTCACATTAAAAGGTGGAAAAAGTTCTGAAATGATTTATCTTTGTCTAATTTTTTTACAGCACAGAAACCTGACATTTTAACAGGGGTGTGTAGACTTTTTATATCCACTGTATATCAATAACCACTTACGAGAGGGTAACTAACAGGGAAAAGAGATGGAAATGTTCTAGAATAATGTAAATGACAAAATTTATTTGGAGACTACAAGGATGTGATAACTGTCTATATATATACTTTTATATACTTTATTTTATTAAGAAGTGCTTATAAACTCTAATTTTAGGCAGAAAAAACAAACAAATACTTCTTGTTTGGGTCTGCCCACTGCAGCGGTGGTGTCTCATACTAACCAATCAGTGGCTATCTCTCTGTAACTTGCTAAACGAGATGTGGTCCCGGATAGGTTAGGACACTACACTGCACATCCATCCCTATAGAGTATGTGTCTGTAAATGCTGCAGAGGGCAGACCCATACAGGGACTATTTGTTTGATTGTAGGCAGTAAACACAAAGCTTAAAAGCATTTCTTAATAAAATAAAGTACATAAAAGTAAATAGATACCCAGGGATATTATATATACATAGTAACATCCATGAGGGTTCCCTGGTGGTCCAGTGGTTAGGATTCAGTGCTGGGTTTGATGCCAGTCAGGGAATCAAGAGGTCACACCAACCTAAAGCCAAGCAGGGTTGGGCATGGTCAGTATTTGGATGGGAGACCACCAAGGAATACCAGGAGCTGTATGCTGCGGCCCACTGGAGAAGGAACTGGCAACCCACATCAGTTTCTGCCATGAAAACCAAGTGGATCAGCATGGTGTATCGCAGAGAGTCGGACATGACTGACTGAATGACGCAAACATCACCATCATCCAGGAAGATTACATATACATTTAAAGATGTATAACATCCATCCAAGACGCAGAAATAGAAGATTAATGGATGAAGAAGTCCTGCTTTGAAGTTGTCTCTGACCTCCCGGCCAGTTCCAGATATATCCCATTACATGCTTCAGGACACTGGTCATGGTCTCTCAGTGGCTGAATGGGTGGTCAGTCAGGGCTGGAAGGGTTACATGGGAAGTGGAACTGGTCGGGGGAGCCTGGCGCGGAGAGAGAGCCGCGGAATAATTAAATAAAGCTCATTGTTCTGCCAGAGCCGAGGGATTCCTACGGTGACATTAACCCCTGCAGTGCTGCTCAGTGGCATGGAGCTCCTTTACAGTAGTGATACAAAGTGACAGTACAAATAGATTAATAGTTACAAATAATTGTTATTAAATAGATAATCACACGAGGGGAGAGAGACACAGGGGAGAGGGGGGGGGGAGGAGGACACAGGGGAGGGAGAGGGGGAGAGAGAGAGAGCGTGGGGGGGGGGGGGAGAGAGAGAGCGTGGGGGGGGGGGGAGAGAGAGAGCGTGGGGGGGGGGGGGAGAGAGAGAGCGTGGGGGGGGGGGAGAGAGAGAGCGTGGGGGGGGGGGGAGAGAGAGAGCGTGGGGGGGGGGGGAGAGAGAGAGCGTGGGGGGGGGGGGAGAGAGCGTGGGGCGGGGGGAGAGAGAGAGAGCGTGGGGGGGGGAGAGAGAGAGCGGGGGGGGGGGGAGAGAGAGCGGGGGGGGGGAGAGAGAGAGCGGGGGGGGGGAGAGAGAGAGAGAGCGGGGGGGGGGGAGAGAGAGAGAGCGGGGGGGGGGGAGAGAGAGAGCGGGGGGGGGGGAGAGAGAGAGCGGGGGGGGGAAAGAGAGAGCGGGGGGGAAAGAGAGAGCGGGGGGGGGGAAAGAGAGAGAGCGGGGGGGGAAAGAGAGAGAGCGGGGGGGGGAAAGAGAGAGAGCGGGGGGGGGAAAGAGAGAGAGCGGGGGGGGAAAGAGAGAGAGCGGGGGGGGGGAAAGAGAGAGAGCGGGGGGGGGGAAGAAGAGAGAGAGCGGGGGGGGAAGAAGAAGAGAGCGGGGGGGAAGAAGAGAGAGCGGGGGGGGAAAGAGAAGAGAGCGGGGGGGGAGAAAGAGAGAGAGCGGGGGGGGAGAAAGAGAGAGAGCGGGGGGGGGGAAGAGAGAGAGCGGGGGGGGGGGGAAAGAGAGAGAGCGGGGGGGGGGGAAAGAGAGAGAGCGGGGGGGGGGGGAAAGAGAGAGAGCGGGGGGGGGGGGAAAGAGAGAGAGCGGGGGGGGGAAGAGAGAGAGCGGTGGGGGGGAAAGAGAGAGAGCGGGGGGGGAAAGAGAGAGAGCGGGGGGGGGGAAAGAGAGAGAGCGGGGGGGGGGGGAAAGAAGAGAGAGCGGGGGGGGGGAAGAAGAGAGAGCGGGGGGGAAGAAGAGAGAGCGGGGGGGACGGAGAGAGAGCGGGGGGGAAGAAGAGAGAGCGGGGGGAAGAAGAGAGAGCGGGGGGGAAGAAGAGAGAGCGGGGGGGAAGAAGAGAGAGCGGGGGGGAAAGAGAGAGAGCGGGGGGGAAAGAGAGAGAGCGGGGGGGAAGAGAGAGAGCGGGGGGGAAGAGAGAGAGCGGGGGGGAAGAGAGAGAGCGGGGGGAAGAGAGAGAGCGGGGGGAAGAGAGAGAGCGGGGGGGGAAGAGAGAGAGAGCGGGGGGAAGAGAGAGAGCGGGGGGAAGAGAGAGCGGGGGGGGGGGGGAAAGAGAGAGAGCGGGGGGAAGAGAGAGAGCGGGGGGGGGGGGAAGAGAGAGAGTGGGAAGGGGGGAAAGAGAGAGAGCGAGGGAGGGGAAAGAGAGAGAGCGAGGGAGGGGAAAGAGAGAAAGGGGGGGGGGGGGGAAAGAGAGAGAGCGGGGGGGGGGAAAGAGAGAGAGCGGGGGGGGGGAAAGAGAGAGAGCGGGGGGGGGGGGGGAGAGAGAGCGGGGGGGGGGGAGAGAGAGCGGGGGGGGGGGGAGAGAGAGCGGGGGGGGGGGAGAGAGAGCGGGGGGGGGGGGGGGAGAGAGAGCGGGGGGGGGGAGAGAGCGGGGGGGGGGGGGGGGAAGAGAGAGAGCGGGGGGGGAGGGGAAAGAGAGAGAGCGGGGGGGGGGGAAAGAGAGAGAGCGGGGGGGGGGGAAGAGAGAGAGCGGGGGGGGGGGGGGAAAGAGAGAGAGCGGGGGGGGGGGAAAGAGAGAGAGCGGGGGGGGGGGGGAAAGAGAGAGAGCGGGGGGGGAAAGAGAGAGAGCGGGGGGGGAAAGAGAGAGAGCGGGGGGGAAAGAGAGAGAGCGGGGGGGGAAAGAGACGAGAGCGGGGGGGGGGAAGAGAGCGGGGGGGGAAGAGAGAGAGCGGGGGGGGGAAAGAGAGAGAGCGGGGGGGAAGAGAGAGAGCGGGGGGGGAAAGAGAAGAGAGCGGGGGGGGAAAGAGAGAGAGCGGGGGGGAAAGAGAGAGAGCGGGGGGGGGGGGGAAAGAGAGAGCGGGGGGGAAAGAGAGAGCGGGGGGGGAAGAGAGAGCGGGGGGGGGAAAGAGAGAGCGGGGGGGGGAAAGAGAGAGCGGGGGGGGGGGAAAGAGAGAGAGCGGGGGGGGGGGAAAGAGAGAGAGCGGGGGGAGGGGAAAGAGAGAGAGCGAGGGAGGGGAAAGAGAGAGAGCGGGGGGGGGGGGGAAAGAGAGAGAGCGGGGGGGGGGGGGGAAAGAGAGAGAGCGGGGGGGGGGGGGAAAGAGAGAGAGCGGGGGGGGGGAAAGAGAGAGAGCGGGGGGGGGGGGGGAAGAGAGAGAGCGGGGGGGGGGGGGGAAGAGAGAGAGCGGGGGGGCCGAAGAGAGAGAGCGGGGGGGGGGGGGGAAGAGAGAGAGCGGGGGGGGGAAAGAGAGAGAGCGGGGGGGGGGGAAAGAGAGAGAGCGGGGGGGGGGGAGAGAGAGAGAGCGGGGGGGGGAAAGAGAGAGAGCGGGGGGGGGAAAGAGAGAGAGCGGGGGGGGGGGGGGGGAGAGAGCGGGGGGGGGGAGAGAGAGCGGGGGGGGGGGGAGAGAGAGCGGGGGGGGGGGAGAGAGAGCGGGGGGGGGGGAGAGAGCGGGGGGGGGGAGAGAGCGGGGGGGGGGGGGGAAGAGAGAGAGCGGGGGGGGAGGGGAAAGAGAGAGAGCGGGGGGGGGGGGAAAGAGAGAGAGCGGGGGGGGGGGGGGGAAAGAGAGAGAGCGGGGGGGGGGGGGAAAGAGAGAGAGCGGGGGGGGGGAAAGAGAGAGAGCGGGGGGGGAAAGAGAGAGAGCGGGGGGGGAAAGAGAGAGAGCGGGGGGGGGGGGGGGGAAAGAGAGAGCGGGGGGGGGGGGGGGGAAAGAGAGAGCGGGGGGGGGAAAGAGAGAGCGGGGGGGGGAAAGAGAGAGCGGGGGGGGGAAAGAGAGAGCGGGGGGGGGGAAAGAGAGAGCGGGGGGGGGGAAAGAGAGAGCGGGGGGGAAAGAGAGAGAGCGGGGGGGGGGGGAAGAGAGAGAGCGGGGGGGGGAAAGAGAGAGAGCGGGGGGGGGGAAAGAGAGAGAGCGGGGGGGGGGAAAGAGAGAGAGCGGGGGGGGGGGGAAGAGAGAGAGCGGGGGGGGGAAAGAGAGAGAGCGGGGGGGGGGGAGAGAGAGAGCGGGGGGGGGGGGGAGAGAGAGCGGGGGGGGGGAGAGAGAGAGCGGGGGGGGGGAGAGAGAGCGGGGGGGGGGGGAGAGAGAGCGGGGGGGGGGGGAGAGAGAGCGGGGGGGGGGAGAGAGCGGGGGGGGGGGGGAAGAGAGAGAGCGAGGGAGGGGAAAGAGAGAGAGCGAGGGAGGGGAAAGAGAGAGAGCGAGGGAGGGGAAAGAGAGAGAGCGAGGGAGGGGAAAGAGAGAGAGCGGGGGGGGGGAAAGAGAGAGAGCGGGGGGGGGGGAAGAGAGAGAGCGGGGGGGGGAAAGAGAGAGAGCGGGGGGGGGGAAAGAGAGAGAGCGGGGGGGGGAAAGAGAGAGAGCGGGGGGGGAAAGAGAGAGAGCGGGGGGGGAAAGAGAGAGAGCGGGGGGGGGGGGGGGGAAGAGAGAGCGGGGGGGGAAGAGAGAGAGCGGGGGGAAGAGAGAGCGGGGGGAAGAGAGAGCGGGGGGAAGAGAGAGCGGGGGGAAGAGAGAGCGCGAGCGGGGGGAAAGAGAGAGCGGGGGGGAAAGAGACAGCGGGGGGGGAAGAGAGAGCGGGGGGGGAAGAGAGAGCGGGGGGGGGGAAAGAGAGAGCGGGGGGGGGAAAGAGAGAGCGGGGGGGGGGGAAAGAGAGAGAGCGGGGGGGGGGGGAAAGAGAGAGAGCGAGGGAGGGGAAAGAGAGAGAGCGGGAGGGGAAAGAGAGAGAGCGAGGGAGGGGAAAGAGAGAGAGCGGGGGGGGGGGGGGAAAGAGAGAGAGGGGGGGGGGGGGGGGGGAAAGAGAGAGAGGGGGGGGGGGGGGGAAGAGAGAGAGCGGGGGGGAAGAGAGAGAGCGGGGGGGAAGAGAGAGAGCGGGGGGAAGAGAGAGAGCGGGGGGAAGAGAGAGCGCGAGCGGGGGGAAGAGAGAGCGCGCGCGGGGGGAAGAGAGAGAGCGGGGGGGGAAGAGAGAGAGCGGGGGGGGGAAGAGAGAGCGGGGGGGGGGGAAGAGAGAGAGAGCGGGGGGGGGGGGAAGAGAGAGAGCGGGGGGGGGGAAGAGAGAGCGGGGGGGGGGGAAGAGAGAGCGGGGGGGGAGAGAGAGAGCGGGGGGGGAGAGAGAGAGAGCGGGGGGGGAGGAGAGAGAGAGAGCGGGGGGGGAGAGAGAGAGAGCGGGGGGGGAGATAGAGAGAGCGGGGGGGGAAGAGAGAGAGAGCGGGGGGGAAGAGAGAGAGCGGGGGGAAGAGAGAGAGCGGGGGGAAGAGAGAGAGCGGGGGGGAAGAGAGAGAGCGGGGGGGGGAAAGAGAGAGAGCGGGGGGGGGAAAGAGAGAGAGCGGGGGGGAAAGAGAGAGAGGGGGGGAGATAGAGAGAGCGGGGGGGGAGATAGAGAGAGCGGGGGGGGAGATAGAGAGAGCGGGGGGGGGAGATAGAGAGAGCAGGGGGGGGAAATAGAGAGAGCGGGGGGGGGGGAGATAGAGAGAGCGGGGGGGGAGATAGAGAGAGCGGGGGGGGGGGAGATAGAGAGAGCGGGGGGGGAGATAGAGAGCGAGGGGGGAGATAGAGAGCGAGGGGGGGAGATAGAGAGCGAGGGGGGAGATAGAGAGCGAGGGGGGAGATAGAGAGCGAGGGGGGAGATAGAGAGAGGGAGAGAGCGGGGGGGGGAGATAGAGAGAGCGGGGGGGGGAGATAGAGCGAGGGGGGAGATAGAGAGAGCGGGGGGGGGAGATAGAGAGAGCGGGGGGGGGGAGATAGAGAGAGCGGGGGGGGGGGAGAGAGAGAGAGCGGGGGGGGGAGATAGAGAGAGCGGGGGGGGGGAGATAGAGAGAGCAGGGGGGGGAAATAGAGAGAGCGGGGGGGGGAGATAGAGAGAGCGGGGGGGAGATAGAGAGAGCGGGGGGGGGGGAGATAGAGAGAGCGGGGGGGGGGGAGATAGAGAGAGCAGGGGGGGGAAATAGAGAGAGCGGGGGGGGGAGATAGAGAGAGCGGGGGGGAGATAGAGAGAGCGGGGGGGGGGGAGATAGAGAGAGCGGGGGGGGGGGGGGGGAGATAGAGAGAGCGGGGGGGGAGATAGAGAGCGGGGGGGGGAGATAGAGAGAGGGAGAGAGCGGGGGGGGAGATAGAGAGCGGGGGGGGGGGAGATAGAGAGAGGGAGAGAGCGGGGGGGGGGAGATAGAGAGAGCGGGGGGGGGGAGATAGAGAGAGCGGGGGGGGAGATAGAGAGAGCGGGGGGGGAGATAGAGAGAGCGGGGGGGGGAGATAGAGAGAGCGGGGAGGGAGATAAAGAGAGAGGGAGAGAGCGGAGGGGGGAGAAAGAGAGAGGGAGAGAGCGGGGGGGAGATAGAGAGAGGGAAGAGAGCGGGGGGGGAGATAGAGAGCGGGGGGGGAGATAGAGAGAGGGAGAGAGCGGGGGGGGGGAGATAGAGAGAGGGAGAGAGCGGGGGGGGGGGATAGAGAGAGGGAGAGAGCGGGGGGGGGAGCTAGAGAGAGGGAGAGAGCGGGGGGGGAGATAGAGAGAGCGGGGGGGGAGATAGAGAGAGCGGGGGGGGGGAGATAGAGAGAGGGAGAGAGCGGGGGGGAGATAGAGAGAGCGGGGGGGGGGGGGGGAGATAGAGAGAGCGGGGGGGGGGGGGGGAGATAGAGAGAGCGGGGGGGGGGAGATAGAGAGAGCGGGGGAGGGAGATAGAGAGAGGGAGAGAGCGGGGGGGGAGATAGAGAGAGGGAGAGAGCGGGGGGGGGAGATAGAGAGAGGGAGAGAGCGGGGGGGGGAGATAGAGAGAGGGAGAGAGCGGGGGGGGGAGATAGAGAGAGGGAGAGAGGGGGGGGGGGAGATAGAGAGAGCGGGGGGGGGAGATAGAGAGAGCGGGGGGGGAGATAGAGAGAGGGAGAGAGCGGGGGGGGGGGAGATAGAGAGAGGGAGAGAGCGGGGGGGGAGATAGAGAGAGCGGGGGGGGGGGAGATAGAGAGAGCGGGGGGGGGAGATAGAGAGAGGGAGAGAGCGGGGGGGGGGAGATAGAGAGAGGGAGAGAGCGGGGGGGGAGATAGAGAGAGGGAGAGAGCGGGGGGGGGAGATAGAGAGAGGGAGAGAGCGGGGGGGGGGGAGATAGAGAGAGCGGGGGGGGGAGATAGAGAGAGCGGGGGGGGAGATAGAGAGAGGGAGAGAGCGGGGGGGGGGAGATAGAGAGAGGGAGAGAGCGGGGGGGGAGATAGAGAGAGCGGGGGGGGGGGGAGATAGAGAGAGCGGGGGGGGGGGGAGATAGAGAGAGCGGGGGGGGAGATAGAGAGAGCGGGGGGGGAGATAGAGAGAGGGAGAGAGCGGGGGGGGGGAGATAGAGAGAGGGAGAGAGCGGGGGGGGGAGATAGAGAGAGCGGGGGGGGGGAGATAGAGAGAGCGGGGGGGGAGATAGAGAGAGCGGGGGGGGGAGATAGAGAGAGGGAGAGAGCGGGGGGGGGAGATAGAGAGAGGGAGAGAGCGGGGGGGGAGATAGAGAGAGGGAGAGAGCGGGGGGGGGAGATAGAGAGAGGGAGAGAGCGGGGGGGGGAGATAGAGAGAGGGAGAGAGCGGGGGGGGGGAGATAGAGAGAGCGGGGGGGGGAGATAGAGAGAGCGGGGGGGGGGATAGAGAGAGGGAGAGAGCGGGGGGGGGGGAGATAGAGAGAGGGAGAGAGCGGGGGGGGGAGATAGAGAGAGCGGGGGGGGGGGAGATAGGGAGAGCGGGGGGGGGAGATAGAGAGAGCGGGGGGGGGAGATAGAGAGAGGGAGAGAGCGGGGGGGGGGAAAGAGAGAGAGCGGGGGGGGAGATAGAGAGAGGGAGAGAGCGGGGGGGGGAGATAGAGAGAGCGGGGGGGGGAGATAGAGAGAGCGGGGGGGGGGAGATAGAGAGAGCGGGGGGGAGATAGAGAGAGCGGGGGGGGAGATAGAGAGAGCGGGGGGGGGAGATAGAGAGAGCGGGGGGGGGAGATAGAGAGAGCGGGGGGGGGAGATAGAGAGAGCGGGGGGGGGAGATAGAGAGAGCGGGGGGGGGGAGATAGAGAGAGCGGGGGGGGGGAGATAGAGAGAGGGAGAGAGCGGGGGGGGGAGAGAGAGCGGGGGGGGGAGAGAGAGCGGGGGGGGGAGAGAGAGAGCGGGGGGGGGAGAGAGAGCGGGGGGGGGAGAGAGAGAGCGGGGGGGGGGGAGAGAGAGCGGGGGGGGAGAGAGAGCAGGGGGGGAGAGAGAGCAGGGGGGGAGAGAGAGCAGGGGGGGAGAGAGAGAGCAGGGGGGGAGAGAGAGCAGGGGGGAGAGAGAGCAGGGGGGGAGAGAGAGCAGGGGGGGAGAGAGAGCAGGGGGGGAGAGAGAGCAGGGGGGAGAGAGAGCAGGGGGGGAGAGAGAGCAGGGGGGGGAGAGAGAGCAGGGGGGGGAGAGAGAGCAGGGGGGGAGAGAGAGCAGGGGGGGAGAGAGAGCAGGGGGGGAGAGAGAGCAGGGGGGGAGAGAGAGCAGGGGGGGAGAGAGAGCAGGGGGGGAGAGAGAGCAGGGGGGGGGAGAGAGCAGGGGGGGGGAGAGAGCAGGGGGGGGGAGAGAGCAGGGGGGGGAGAGAGCAGGGGGGGGGAGAGAGCAGGGGGGGGGAGAGAGCAGGGGGGGGGAGAGGACACTGCGACATAATAACTGGTTATCGCAGGAAGAAATCCAAAAGGGGTTGGAAAAAATAAATGTTAATAAAGCCCCGGGTCCTGATAGAATACATCCAAGGGTACGGAGGGAACTGGGTTCTGTAATAGCCAAAAAATTATATCTATTTTTTCAAGATTCACTCAACACAGGGTCTCTACCAGATGACTGGAGAAAAGCAGAGGTGATACCTATATTTAAAAATGGAGCAAGAGCAATCCGTGGAATTATAGACCAGTGAGCCTCACTTCTGTAGTGGGAAAGCTTTTGGAAGGGTTTAATAAGGGATAGTATACAAGACTATGTCTATTTGAACAGGATTATAAGTAGAAGTCAACATGGATTCTATGAGGAGGTTAGTAGGAACCTGGATCAAGGCAACTCAGTGAATGTAGTCTTTTTGGATTTTGCAAAGGCTTTTGATACAGTGCCACATGGGAGACTATTGTGCAAACTAAGAGATACAGGAATTGCAGTAAATATCTGCTCATGGATTGAGAGCTGGCTAAAAGACAGGAAGCAAAGGGTTGTTGTAAATGGAACATACTCCGATTGGACTAATGTGGCAAGTGGGGTTCCTCAGGGCTCAGTATTAGGTCCCCTCCTTTTTAACATATTTATTAATGACTTATAGGTGGGACTGGAAATTAGTGTCTCCATTTTTGCTGATGACACGAAGTTGTGCAAGATAATTACATCAGAAAATGATGTACTTTCCCTCCAAAGGGATTTGCATAAATTAGAAGAATGGACATTTAAATGGCAAATGAGATTTAATACGAATAAATGTAAAGTTATGCATCTGTGAAGTAAAAATAGCCATGCAATTTATAATCTTAATGGAGCAAATCTAGGGGTATCAGATATTGAAAGGGATTTGGGAGTGCTTGTGGACAACCACCTAGGTAACAGTGCTCAATGCCAAGCAGCAGCTGCAAAGGCAAGTAAAATATTAGCATGTATTAAGAAGGGTATAGAAGCAAGGAAAGCAAATATATTTCTACAACTATACAAATCACTAGTACGCCCTCATTTGGAATATGGAGGACAATTTTGGGCACCACTTCATAAAAAGGACATTTTAGAGCTGGAAAAGGAACAGAGGAGGGCAACAAAACTAATAAGGGGAATGGAGGGGCTAAGTTATGAGAAGAAAGACTAACCAAATTAAGCTTATTTTCTCTCGGAAAAAGGTGTCTAAGAGGAGATATGATTACCTTATATAAATACATCCAGGGTCAGTATAAAGAATTACCAAGGGAGCTTTTTGTGCCAAGAGGTTTTCAACTGACAAGAGGTTAGAAGTAAAAATATTTCACCTTAAAGAAAGAAAAGGGTTCTTCACAGTAGGGGGGTTAATCTGTGGAATTCTCTACCAGAGGAGGTGGTGACAGCGGATTCGATAGATAACTTTAAAAGGGGACTGGATTTATTTCTAATTAAGAAGGGAATTCAGGTTTATCCTGGATAATTAGAGAGAGTGTATTGATCCAGGGAGAAATCTGATCGTCAGAATTTGGGGTCAGGAAGGAATTTTTTTTTTTTTTTCTGTTTGAGACGATTGGCTAAGTTTCACTTGGGTTTTTTCTGTTTGCCTTCCTCTGGATTAATTAATTAAAATAAATAGTTGATTAATAATTAGTTATCAATTAACTCATTAATTAATAACTAATCCTCATAATGAAGATCAGAGGAGATCTTAAAAGATTGAACTTTATGAACTGAAATATGTTTTTTTGAAACTTATTTTGAGACAAATGGGAGCACAAATGTGCTATTCTTTTTAAATGTACTCCCATGATAAGAGCCTGAATGTTGCTTACACACATTCCTATCATTAACTCAAACACCATATTAATAATTAATCGTTTCTCACATCACAAAGAGCAAATAATCACACTGACCTCGTTACCAGTAACATGATGTCATCAGTGAAGTCCCTGTAACAAGCTGCAACTTGCAACCCTATCTCTGTCACTGACCCTAACGCTGTGAGTCAGGAAGAGTAATATCCTGAATTCAAGAGCTAGCCCCGGGGCGGTTATATTACACTTCTACATGACAATGGATATTTCACTTCAGTAGTTACAGATTTCACCATAAATCACCCATACATTTTTTTTTTTAAACTTATTTTTAGATGTTAAAATGTGAACACAAAGTTCTCGCTCGCTCTCTCGCTCTTCCACACACGAGAAGAATCAGACCACGCCAATATCAGTGGATCCTCGCTCTTCCGCACACATGGGAAGAATCATACCACACCAATATCAGTGGATCCTCGCTCTTCCACACACATGGGAAGAAACAGACCACGCCAATATCAGTGGATCCTCGCTCTTCCACACACATGGGAAGAATCATACCACGCCAATATCAGTGGATCCTCGCTCTTCCACACACATGGGAAGAATCAGACCACGCCAATACCAGTGGATCCTCGCTCTTCCACACACATGGGAAGAATCATACCACACCAATATCAGTGGATCCTCGCTCTTCCACACACATGGGAAGAATCATACCACACCAATATCAGTGAATCCTCGCTCTTCCACACACATGGGAAGAATCAGACCACGCCAATACCAGTGGATCCTCGCTCTTCCACACACATGGGAAGAATCAGACCACGCCAATATCAGTGGATCCTCGCTCTTCCACACACATGGGAAGAATCATACCACACCAATATCAGTGGATCCTCGCTCTTCCACACACATGGGAAGAATCAGACCACGCCAATATCAGTGGATCCTCGCTCTTGCACACACATGGGAAGAATCAGACCACACCAATACCAGTGGATCCTCGCTCTTCCACACACATGGGAAGAATCAGACCACGCCAATACCAGTGGATCCTCGCTCTTCCACACACATGGGAAGAATCATACCACACCAATATCAGTGGATCCTCGCTCTTCCACACACATGGGAAGAATCAGACCACACCAATATCAGTGGATCCTCGCTCTTCCACACACATGGGAAGAATCAGACCACGCCAATACCAGTGGATCCTCGCTCTTCCACACACATGGGAAGAATCAGACCACACCAATATCAGTGGATCCTCACTCTTCCACACACATGGGAAGAATCAGACCACACCAATACCAGTGGATCTTCGCTCTTCCACACACATGGGAAGAATCAGACCACACCAATACCAGTGGATCCTCGCTCTTCCACACACATGGGAAGAATCAGACCACACAAATACCAGTGGATCCTCGCTCTTCCACACACATGGGAAGAATCAGACCACACAAATACCAGTGGATCTTCGCTCTTCCACACACATGGGAAGAATCAGACCACACCAATACCAGTGGATCCTCGCTCTTCCACACACATGGGAAGAATCAGACCACACCAATACCAGTGGATCTTCGCTCTTCCACACACATGGGAAGAATCAGACCACACCAATACCAGTGGATCCTCGCTCTTCCACACACATGGGAAGAATCAGACCACACCAATACCAGTGGATCTTCGCTCTTCCACACACATGGGAAGAATCAGACCACACCAATACCAGTGGATCCTCGCTCTTCCACACACATGGGAAGAATCAGACCACGATAATACCAGTGGATCCTCGCTCTTCCACACACATGGGTAGAATCAGACCACACAAATACCAGTGGATCCTCGCTCTTCCACACACATGGGAAGAATCAGACCACGCCAATAATGGTGGATAGTCCCTCTTCCATACACACAGCACTCAGACATGCAGTAACAACACAACCAGCAGAGCCGCCTAATCTGGGACAAATAGCCAGGATTCTTGGCATGTCTTGGGTATTAAAAGACGGCCCATTTAATCAGTCTGGATAACGGGTATTAAATGATTTGGCTCCGTTTAGTTCCTTCTGACGGACATCTGGAACAGATTAAAGCTCCAGAATGAAGGAGGGTGGGGAAGATCTGCCCCTCAAAGAGAGAAGTCTGAAATCATTGTCTGTGGATACATACACATTCACTGGTCATTAAAATGTAATATATCCCATATAATAGTTGTCAAACTACGAATCGTCACGCTTTGCGAGCTCGCAAGAACCGCGTCCCTTGCAAAGCGAGGGACGCAGTTTGGTTGCCAATTGCGGCCCCTCGCGAAGTGAGGGGTTGCATTTGCGAAGGTGGAGGCTCCCACGTCGGCTGCAATGAGCCGGAGGCTCATTGCAGGCCGCAAATGCGGAACCTCGCGAAGCGAGGAGCGGCATTTGTGGAGGTGGAGGCTCTACGCCGCCTCATAAGCGGTTTCAAACACCCACACAAGCGGGACTTTGACAAAATACATTTAACACGCAATGAATAAATACGGACTTACACAAAAAAAATACAAGACGCAGGACTTCGAAAAAAAAATCATTACGAACTCGCAAAAATACGACCTTAACGGCTGAACCGCTCGCAGCGCAAAACATAAAAAATAAATACACACAAAAATTACATAAAAAAACAAACAAAAAAAAAACTTACCCACAGCAAGGGGGCGCACCCAGGACCTCTGCAAGTGAAGTTACACCTCAATTTAAGTCCAAATTAGTGAGTTTACACACACACACACACAAAAAAAACCTAAGCGAAAGAAAAAATGCCTGCCGAAAAAAAACAAAACGAGGCTGCACGATCCTAAAGCCGCAAAACACCACAAAGCACATACAGCTTTTCCAAAAAGCCATACGAGGCACAAGATACACTTTTTGCAAGAACGCTAAATCATCCACAGCCACGTACCACATACACATTCGCCGCCATTTTACAACACTAACTTACACAATGCAGAAGTACACAGCTACCCTAACAGCTTTTCCTTGCCCACGCAGCCGATTTACACTACACACTGCACACATTGCTGACACTTGCCTTAGCTACACAACAGTGCAATCCTACATTGTATGCTGCAGGAATATCAAAACAGACTGTCAGCTCTTCAACACAATGCTTCCTGCATATATTACTTCTAAATAGGTAAAGTATATTCATTTATTATTTAATTACCATACAAAAATACATATACACAAAAAAAAAAAAAACACTAGCGCAATAAACACAAAAGCCATTCACTGCGTGCCTCATAACGAGCGCCAACGCTGCTCATAGCACACAAACTACACCAGGGGGCAGCCTTGCAATAAGCGCAAAAAGCAGATCAGCGCCAACCTTACAATGACAGCAAAAGCGCCTCTGATAAAAATAAATAAAAATACAACCACAAAGAGCCTCGCAATGAGTGCCGAAGGATCTCAGACCACCAAAAAAATTAATGTCTGTGGCAAACAGCATTACCTGCCTTACAATTTTATTGCCCCGTCATTTTTGATGGGCAAGTCGCTAGTTTAATATATAATATTTGTATTTATACTTGAATTTTAATTATGCCTTGATCATTAATATGATTGATTGTTATTTGATAGCAACATTCAATAATTAATTAATTTTCAAAGATTAGAGTGTCCGCCTCCAGTTGATTGTTTGTCTCCATCCTGATAAGGTCATTTAAAAAGGAGTGTGGGGGATTGGCTGAGAAACAGGTCAAAAGGGTGCACATGATAAAAAAATAAAAAAAGAATTGCCCAGCAAGAGCTTGTTGTCCTGGAACACCTTTAACACATCAATATTCCAGCCAATGGAGAGCATAGTTTTGGTGGTATACTTTGTATCTGATAACTTGTCTGCTACATAAAAAGGTACCTTCCTCACGGATCTTATAGCGGGTGGATACCAGCAGCAGCCGAATCTGCACTTCGAAAGTATGTTTAATATATTTAATAACTGAATATGAACTTTATTAATGATCAATAGCTAATAAAGCCATCTAGCGTCTGTTCTTAGGACATTACAATGGTGCTTTAAGTAAGAGTACCTACCTATCACACCTCAATCCATATACTTCCAGCTTGGCTGTACCTCTGAAACAATTACAGGAGGCATGCTACTATTTTGCCTTTGAACGAAAAAAAAAAAAAAAAAAAAAAAGGTACAGCTACTCATGTTTAGCAGCTACTCAATTTTAGGAGCTACTCAATTTTAGGAGCTACTCAATTTATCTAAACACCAATTCCAGTTTAACAGATTGTCTCCAGCCTGATAAGGTCATCAAGAAGGAGAGCTTGGCTAATGAACAGGTCAGGGAACCAAGAGGTCACACCCCCCTGAACCCATACAGGGTTTGGCCTGGTCAGTACTTGGATGAGAGACCACCTAGGAATGCCAGGAGCTGTATGCTGTGGCCCACTGGAGAAAGTACTAGAAACCTACTCTGTAACGAAAACCGAAGTGGAACAGCATGACCATGGACACAAAGATGTGCCTGGTATGTTACGGTCCACATGAGATCAAGGTGAGTTGGAAACGACTGGACGACGCAAAAAAATAAAAATAAAAAAAGGGCCCCAATTATGTTTAATGTGTTGTACAGTTATAAGCTAAGAGCGTATGGGCTCTTCCAAGATGAAAACATGTATTTTCAAGCAAGCAGAATTGCATAAAACCCCGATTAAATTAATTATACAGAACTTTAGTTTCACTATCACGCACAATTTTTTTTTTCTATTAACAAGTTTTGCTTGATTAAAAACTTGCTTGAAACCAAAAAATGTAACAAAGTTCTTACTGCACTAAATAAGCGCTTGTTTATAACCAGGCTATTAGATATCGCTGCACAAATCCTGATAAAGAGGATAAAGGACATAAAGCGAGCTCAAGATCATTCCCATAGAGAGGGTACAAAGGACGAACAATAAAATATATTATCACAGCAACACCTACAGTACAGGCAGAACATGTACTCTTCTAGTGACCACATACAGTTCAGCTCTAGAGGAAGGATATATATATATATATATATATATATATATATATATATATATATATATATATATATATATATATATATAAAATTATGGGTTCACTGGTTGTCCAGTTGTTAGGATTTGGTTATAATAATAATGATAAAGTCTCATCATAGAAGAACATTAAGGTCTAATTATCACATTATCAGTCATGTAAGAGGTGGGTGGAGACTTTGAAGTAGAAAGTAGTCTTCTATCAAAACAATAAAAATGTGGCAGCTACAACTGCTAGTGCCCTCAGTGATCATGCAAAGCTATCTAGTTTGCAGGGACATCAAAAATTCAGACAGATCAGCAAGAAAACAAAAACTTGCACCAAATTTTAGAACATTTTACAGCTGGTTCTTGAATTAATCGTTACAGTCTTTTTTTCTGCAGCAAAAAAGGAAAAAAAAGTGAATAAAATAAATATTTTCACAGTTTATTTTTCCAAGCGCCTTATTCATAGACAGGGTCCGTTGCTCATATAAACATTCTGGTTAGGAAGGTGGAATTTCTTGGCGCCTCTGTGGTCGCTATGAATGGCAGTGGTGTGTGCAGACCTGGCAAATGTGACAGGGCAGCCGCTTATACAGAGGGGTCTGTGTGGGGTGTGTTCCCCTGCCCTAGAATTCAAATATAGGATCTGTGTCTGAGGCTGGGGTCACCTTGCACTGTCCCCTGTAGTGCGAGAGGGTAAGGGATACATACTATCCCGGTGTATCTGTTTACTGTTATGCACTTTATTTCATTATAAAAAGGGATTATAAGTTCTGCCTAAAATAAATAGTCCCTGCATGGGTCTGTCCTCTGCAGCGTATGCAGATACAGACTCTGTAGTGTCCTAGCCTATCAGGGACCACATCCCAGCTGCATGTTACTGAGAGCTGGTATGAGACACTGCACAGCAGAGTCTGTATCTTTAGTGGCCAAACCCATACATGGACCATTTGTTTGATTTTAGGCAGAGAATATACTATATATATATATATATATATATATATATATATATATATATATATATATATATATATATATATATATATATATATATATATATATATAATTCTGAGAAAAATTGTTATTACACTGCATTCTGGGAAGCTGAGCAGGGACATGCAAATGTGCCTACAAATGCCTCGCTCTTCAAGCCATAACCATTTTAAACATAGCTTCCGTTAAGCTTATGCCTGCTGTATTACACAGCCTTAATGCAAAGCCAAGGTTAGATTTTACACAAGCTGAGAATCCTATCCATTTACATTTGTTTCAAGCTTACTGGCAAACATCCGCATGGAGCGGGATCTCAGCCTGTGTTGTGGAAATTATGAGTAGGTAGTTCAGCACAACAATCATTTAATATATGGTGGGCAAAAGAGCGATAGAAGCCCCCCACCATACAGTAAATTAATAGTACAATTTTAAGCCATGGGAATGCTGTTTGACACACAATATAAAGCGTTTTGTACTCTTCAGCTCTCATTGCGAGGCTTGCGCTAAGCGCCTTTGGCGCTCATTGTGAGCCTCTCCTGTTATAAAGGTGCTCAGGGGACCAAAAAGTACATGAGTCATGATAAAGAGATATATATATTTTTATGTATATGTAGTTAAGTATTAATAAATTATTTTTTGAATTAATATAGTTTATTTATAATTGATATATGCAGCCATCAATAGTCTGAAGAGCTAACAATCTGTATTTTGCGTCTGCATAGAATATACATTGTGAGTGCCCTGCTTATAAGGTGTAATGAATGTTTGAAGTGAGCATTCTAAACAGTCTGCGTGCGCGAGGTAAAGCCGTTGGTTTATTGTGTAAAGCGGCATTGTATAGTCGTAATGTTATTAATGTGGTACGCGTCTCGTTAGCATTTCCGGCTTTTGTAATAGTGTATTCTGTAGGTCGTAGTTAGATGTGTAAAGTGCTACGCGTTTGGCAGTGTTTTGCGCGGTCTGGGGTCGTGTAGCCTTGTTTTCATTTTTTTCGGCAGCCATTTTTTTCCCTCGCTTAGGCGATTTTCGGGTGGCGAAAATTGTCTAAATCGGGTTAAATTTGCGTCCCACCTCACTCCTAGACGTCCTGGCTGTTGCCCTGGCTGTCTGCAGTTTTTGTAATTTTTGGCGGTGTATTTAGTGTGTTTTTATTGTTTTTTCTTATTCGTAGTTTGTCCGTTAATCTCGTATCTTTTGTTTTCTAAGTCCTGTATGTCAACAGCTTGCACGCCAAGGCGATCCCGCACTTAGGAAGTGTTTTGTGGCCAAGTCCCACGTGTTTCATTGCCTCATCGTGTTTGTGGTGATATTCGTAGTGCCTTAACGGCTTGCCTTGCTATGCGACGCTCGCAGGTGATGAGCGTCCTCGGCGCTCATCGCCTAACTCGTACGCACCTCGCAAAGCGTGACGACGCCTCGCAGTTTGACAATTACCGTATATGTGATATACACACACACATACAAAAAATATATAAAAATCAGCATGAAGAGCTTGCAATTGTTTTTTGCTCTGACTGAGCTGCCAATGAGAGCTGCTGTAAGGCAGGTCCACCGCTGACACCTTGTGGTAGAATAGTAACATAGCCATCCATCTGCCATGCAAAGGGTTATTCCAGAAGATTGCCCGAGAGTGACCCCAAATTCCTAGAGACGCACACTATTTACATCAGCGAGGCTCTGTGGTCACCTGCATATCTTACAAAGCCCTCAGTGACATCATGCATAGAGGTTACGGCTAGGACTTTTAACCCCTTAAAAAACACCAGACACATAGATGCAGGGTATTTAGGGTAGCAAAGAACTAGCTATTTTATCACGAATATAACAAATATAGGGACTGCATTTCGTCTATGCTTGTGTTGAGATTTGACTATAAGCTCTTGAGGGCAGGTTCTTTCCTACAGCTCAGATTATATGGTTTATGATGGGTGGGAAAACACTGGACTCCAACAGGCCAGGATTACAGTATGTCTTTGGGCAAGCACAGGTGGTTGCCTCAGAATGGATGCACCTGTGTAATGCACCTTCATAACCAAGCACAGAGATCCTGGTGTCCCTTATAGGATCGAGTTCTCCACCAGTTTTCTATGCTATGTCCAATGTGATGGCTCATATGTTTGTTTGCTGGCATAAACTTTTAAAAACAGTGAGCAGCTTCTAAACTGTCTGTTTTCTCCTCAAGCAGAGCTGTGCATCTCCTACTACCCATGCAGTTTTTCCAGGACTTCCTATTTCCTGGACTAAATATAAAGTCTGAACACTCTAGTGCACTATCACTAGGTGGTGTCTGTGGGCAGCTGCAAGCATGTTACAATAGAGCTGTAACCTCTGTGTAGGTAGTGGGGAAGGCGCTAATGAGGTCATGGGGCAGGGGCTGTAACATCAACCCAGCCTGTTTCCAGACTCCATGAGAGTCAAGTACAAAAACAGAGCTCCCCAACCCTTGATAAAAACACAGATAGGATGAGATACACAGCCCTGCTAGAGAGGAAAACTGACAGTTTAGAACCTGAGACGATTGTTAACTCTAATTTACTTTAAATAGCATACTGTTTATGAAAGCCTATGCCCAGCAAATGAACATTTGAGCACACTACAGAAGGGCTTAAAAAAAAAAAAAAAAAAGACTACTTTGAAAGCCCTTCCTAAACTAAACGATTCTTGGGTTGCTTATACTTATCTCTTTATGGTAATTAAGCATACTATGCCAAAATTAGCAAACTAATCCAGCTTTCAGGATGTTTTTATGTCCATGGCTTGCACAGCTGCTGATGTTAGTTTATTACGTACTTCACATACAAGTGCCTTGAACTACAATGGCCCTTTAAGAAACAACCCAGCTCCTTATACAAGACCCTTGGTGTGGTATGAATGTGCCAGCCTGGGAGAGAGACACTGGCAGTACCAGGCACGGCTCTCCCCGCTCTGACCTTTGTACAGTGTCTCTCACAGACTTCCTATTATCAGATGCCTTGTATTAACGCCCCGTGCCTCCACACAGACACGCGTGCATCATACAGTCAAGCGTGTGTCGCGTCCTGAGCTGGGATACGACAACATTCCGAAACCCATTTAAATAAATTTAACTGCAAATGCATATTTGCTACATTTATTGAGTGGATGTGTTAACCGAGCAAGTAAATTACCTATACATGGCCCCCTCCCTGTAAGTCACCAAATTAATGGTAGATAAGCAAAGATTAAAAGGGATACCAGGGGAGGGGGGGGGAGAAAGAAAGAAAAAGAAAAAAGAAAAAGAAAAAAAAAGAGAAAGAAAAAGATAAAGAAAGAAAAAGAAAGAAAAGAGAAAGAAAGAAAGAAAAAGAAAGAAAGAAAAAAAAGAAAGAAAGAAAAAGAAAGAAATAATGGTCTATTTATAACCACAAGGTTCCATTAGTTTGTATCCTTGTACTACATATTAACCCATCCTGTGATAGAGGGGCGCACAAGATGTGTAATTTCAGTTTTGTCCATTGGACCAGAGTCAGCGGACACCACATTCCTCCCCCTCCCTTGCTCTGACCATCTCTCTGCTCAAGGTGACTGTCACAGGCAGCACTTAAAGAGACCGTTAGGAGCACTCGAGTGCAGGATGCAGGGCAGCTCCCATGGGCCCTATGATGGGGGAAGGATAAAAAGGATGGAGGCAGCGTAAGTGTCCTTCAAATTCCATCTAAGAGCCGTGGTCACAACCCAAGCCGCAGGTCATAGACATCCAGTGCTGTCTATACTACCTGATCCTTTTTAAAGCCACAACCATGCAAAGCAGGAACATAAATAGACTGGTAAAAAAAGCATGAGGCCGTTATATCTACTTGTAAATTAATTACCTATCACTGCTACAAAAACATCTCAAGTGTCCACATATAAAGGTCGTTCTCTACACAGATGTTAAATCACCAATGGAGAGCAGGCACTAGCTGTAGGCAATGGTGGGTAAAAATGTGACATACCCCCCCCCTACTGTATATACAGTAAGGAAGGAAATAGCTTGAGAGTCTATCTGATGTCTCAAGCAGGACTGGGCAACTGCTTTCCCACCGAGTGCCTCCCGCTAAGGATTCTGCAAATGACGCATATTTGCAATATGAAAACAAGGCTAAAAATGTACTAACCGTTATCTTTATCCCACTCAAAATAACCAGTTTAAGCACTTTTCATATTAAATCAATTTTTATTTCACCGTTAATTATCATTATGTTCCAAAAAACAGTAAATCAAAGATTTAAAAAAAACACAGTTTACCCTGTACCCCTCCCCAACTCTCTCGCAGTCTTGAAAGCAGGGTGGATACACTGGAGCATGCTTACTGTGGAGATGCAGAGGGTATTGGATTATAACTATAGTTCCCTTAATCACAGGGATATTGGGATCGGCTGGCGGCTCCAGCTGGTTGGTATAATAAGGAATCCTTGTAGCAATTTAAAGAGTTCCAGCTGTAGTCCTACCGTTTCTGTCTTTCATTTACGGACCACAACAGGCAACTACTCAATGTTTGTTAGGAGCTTCCATTTTAGTTTTTAGGACATGAATACAACATTTAATGCAAAGAAGCAATCAATTGTTTCAACTGAAATGCAGTCAATCCTAAGAGCCAGTTCTTCACTAGTGTTTTCATACATTACAAACGCTCCTCTATCAAATGTATTCATAATCCATAAAACTTCCATATATCTTTAGGGAGAAAAAGAAACAGGGCCAGATTTATATATCCAGCACCCCTAGACACTGCATCTTCCTCCCTCCTATAAACGCTCCAACTCCAGGCATTCGACCCTAGCATGTCTGAACTGCAGTATTTAATTTTTGACATATGAAATGAGGCGCCTTTCACAGGGAAGCACCCCTAGGCAGCTGCCTAGTTGGTCTAATGAAAAATCTGGCCATGGGAAAAGACAACAACTTACAGTAGCATATATTGGGCTTATTCACACACATATAACACATAGGAAGTCTTACCTTCTCCGACGAGTCTTCCCTTGACAGAAAGGATGAGTTGGAAAGTTCAAGGGCAGCAGCTGCAGTGTGTGCATCGGTAGTAGAGGAAGACCTTGGCCTGCTTGGGTGAGAGACAACGGCCATAATATCCTGTGCGGAGCGCCGGCCAATCTGTGGACTACCACGATTGTTGGCCTTTGCCTTGCGGTTGTGCTGAACGCTGCTCCCCCTCCTCACTTTGGGCTGGGATCGGATCTGCTGTAGCACGCGGTTGAGTGCGGTGGGCTGAGCAGACCCCTCAGCTTCCGATGTTTGACCCTGCTCAGGTTCAGGGTCCGGCTCTGGTTGGGCTTGTTGCACATCGTGAGGGGAGACAGAGGAGCGGCGTCTCTGGGGGTGGAAGAGATGCTTCAACCCCTGACCGATCACATTGATATTTTCAAAATGCAAGGCTTTTGGGGTCTTCTGATCTCCATCTATTAGTCTCCTCCCCTCGGCACCCCCAGGATCAGCATCATCACAGAGGCTGTCATTGCCAGGGGCCTCCATCAGGGGGCATTAACCTGACCCCTCCAGTGTAGCACAATGTTCAGCTCTCTGCTTGACCAGCCGTGAAATTACAATTTATTTTGATCTTGGAGCGAATGAAATAGACCCATGAGAAAGGAGGGCACAGGCGTGATGTCATAGGAGCTGATATGTCATTAGTTTTAATGAGACGCTCATATTCTTAGCGAGATCTTCAGACACCTTGAAAAGAAAGAGATGGTGAGTAAGGCTTAAGTAAAATACAGAAAAAAGGTACAGAGAATATACAGTTCAATAAGGCACGCTTATCAGTTTAGTGCTCTGGGTGTTAAATCCATAGTCCAAACTAGTTGTAGATAAGTGCAAATAACTTGGGTTAAGAGAAAAGGAGTGAACGAAAAAAAACACAAGATCCATTTAAGATCAAAACGGTGAAGACGGTTGATAGGTCCAATAATTTGTGCATAATCCATCCTTTGCTATGTTTTTAAGCTGTTTTATAGAGTGAGAATATGCTAAAATAAGCCATGTATGACGTGGTATTGGATTAAAGAATAAAAAAATGAAAATACATTGTGGACTTATTTGCATGTCTCCACCCAGATTCCCAGAGTGCAGTGCAATAACTGTATTTCTCCGAACTTTGAGCAGGAAATACATTTTTTTTAAACTTGTTTTTAGACGTTAAAATGTGAACACAAAGGTACTATTTATATACCGAAAAATATATTGGTGATTGTGTCATTCAGTCGTGTCCGACTGTTACCTCATAGACCGCAATACACCATGCTGATCCACTTGGCATTCATGGCAGAGTTCACGGAGTGTTGCCAGTTCCTTCTCCAGTGGGCCATAGCATACAGCTCCTGGTGTTCCTAGGTGGTCTCCCATCCAAGTACGGACCAGACCCAACCCTGTGGTTTGACCTCTTGGTTCCCTAAATGGAATCGAACCAGGTCGCAGCAGTGAAAGCACCGAATCCTAACACTGCACCACTAGGGAACCCAAAATACACACACTAATATATAATACTAGCGAATTGCCCGTCAAAAAATGCCGGCAATGAAATTGTAAGTGAGCTAATGCTGTTTGGTGTATAATAATGAAATATATAATACATTAATAAATGAATATACTTTACGTATTTTGAAGCATTGTGTTGAAGAGCTGTCAATGTGTTTTGATGTTGCTGCAGCATTAGTGGTGTGGAGCTGCTGTGTAAGCGTGCTGAATGTGTGCAGTGTAATACTGTGCGTGCGCAAGACGAAACCGTTAGCGTAGTTGTGTACTTCCGCATTGGCGTAAAATGGCAGGTAATGTGTGGTATGCGTCTTAGCGGAATATCCGTAGGTCTTTTCTGTGGTGTTTTGCGAGTTTCTTGTGGTGTTTTGCGTGGCGTTTTGCGTACTTCCGCATTGTTCTAAATGGCAACTAATGTGTGTTATGCGTCTGTAGCGGAATATCCATAGGTGTTTTGTGGCGTTTTGCGTGTTTACAGTGCTGTAGCCTCGTTTTCGTTTGTTCGGCGGCCATTTTTTTCTCTCGCTTAGAAAATTTTTAGTGTCTAAACTCTTATTTTGAGTTAAATTAAGGTGTAACTTCATGTTTTGAGGTCCTGGATGCTCCCTCTTGCTGTAGGTAAGCTTTTTATGTATGTGTTGTGTGTATTTATTGTGTTTTTCATTTTTTCATGTCCGCAGGTTGCGGCCGATTTTTGCGAGGTCGTAATGAGGGGAAACGTGTCTCTTATGTTGTTTGCGTTACGACGTAAAGTTTGCGAGGGTCGCAGTTGCTGGCAAGGAGCGCCAAAGGCGCTCCTTGCCAGCATATGCGACCCTCCCTTTGCGAGGGCGCGGCTCGCGGGCTCGCTATGCGAGCCCGCAAGCGTGAGCAACGGCTCATATGCTCACAACTATATATGTGATAGTAAATAAATAGTACATTTGTGCTGGAATTTGAACGTTTAAAAAATAAAATTTTCCTGCTCAGAATTCTGTAAAATACAGTTATTGCATTGCATTCTGGGAACCTGGGCAGGGATATGCAAAAATATGTACAGACACATAAAAAAAAAAAAAAAAAACTAATAAATATTTTTGTATCGAAGTGCAAAAGTGTCCTACTTTTTCAAATAATAAATTGTTTGTATTGACTACACAATGGAAATCTATTGGAACGCACCACTGTATTAATTTTTTATTGTGCTGAAAGTTTGTATTTTTTTAGTTATTACAATAGTTTATGAATTTCTAAGCTTTTCTATGGTACTTAAGTTACTAATATACTGTGCTAGTTTCCTTATTCAGTGCCCACCATTCATCACTCACTCAGATTACTTGACACAAGATCTTGCAACATCTCAGCAAAAGAGCCAACGTTGTG
Source organism: Discoglossus pictus (assembly GCA_027410445.1). Lineage (NCBI taxonomy): Eukaryota > Metazoa > Chordata > Amphibia > Anura > Alytidae > Discoglossus > Discoglossus pictus. Next base: position 48,221,260 of record CM050169.1, on the reverse strand, counting down.
CAGTTTCCAGGATGTTCAGGATTCTGCAGACAAAAGTAAAAGAGTAAATACATGAAGTAATCTCTAAAAGTGCACATGACCCCCTGCTAAGAAAGATCTTTATAGAATAGAATATTAAATAAAAGTATTCAGTATTATTCTGCACTTTATTCACAGAATAATTAACCATAAGTAAGTATGTCATTAACACCAATGACTAATATTTATTTTCTATAAACATATTAATGGTTTGAGCAATAATATGTGTTTACTTGCTTGTAATAAGAAGCTTAGCTAGGTACTGACAGGGTTAACTCAATTAGGTGGTTACTGTATCCTTATAGAATCATATAATAAACAGCAATGTTGCTTGGATCGACCTTAATTGTTTTTTTGTTTTTTTTAAGTATCGTGAAGTTTTGTTTTGTGCAAAGATTAGATCATTCTTTAAGTTTATCCAGTTGGTAGCGGAGAAGGCGTTAATAGCATTAAAATTATGGTAAAAATCACTTTGGTAATGTACGTGTTTCTCCTCCGATGGGGCTTCTTCAGAAGTTTGAAAACTAAGGGACTGAGAAAACTGCAATTAAATTGCACCTCACTTCTACCTAGCTCAGTGTTACCTACCTAACAGCCTTATTAAATTGCGATTCAGTAAATTTAAAAAGGGCTCTATTTAAGCACATAGCACATTTTTTTACATAAGTTTTTAGTTGGTGAAGACCTTGCTGTAAAAAATGTACCGAATCACAATTTAATAAGGCTGTAAATGTAATTTCATTTGATCAATACATCATTATTGGAAACTAGGTTTTAATTATAGAGTCCTCTTCCTCTCTCCGTGTGCACTCTGTCTCTCCCCCCCTGCCTGAACCAGGAGGGGGGGAGAAAGAGGCAGAGGGGGGAGAAAGAGGCAGAGGGGGGAGAAAGAGGCAGAGGGGGGAAAAGAGGCAGAGGGGGGAAAAGAGGCAGTCTTCTCTCCATCCCATCCCCCCCATCTACGCCTCCCTCCATCATACCCCACCTCTCGCTCTACCTCGCTCTCCGCCTGCCTCCCCCCCTCTCGCTCTCCGCCTCCCTCCCCCCCTCTCGCTCTCCGCCTCCCTCCCCCCCTCTCGCTCTCCGCCTCCCTCCCCCCCCTCTCGCTCTCCGCCTCCCTCCCCCCCTCTCGCTCTCCGCCTCCCTCCCCCCCCTCTCGCTCTCCGCCTCCCTCCCCCCCTCTCGCTCTCCGCCTCCCTCCCCCCTCTCGCTCTCCGCCTCCCTCTCCCCTTCTCTCTGCCTCCCTTTCTCTCTGCCTCCCTTTCTCTCTGCCTCCCTTTCTCTCTGCCTCCCTTTCTCTCTGCCTCCCTTTCTCTCTGCCTCCCTTTCTCTCTGCCTCCCTTTCTCTCTGCCTCCCTTTCTCTCTGCCTCCCTTTCTCTCTGCCTCCCTTTCTCTCTGCCTCCCTTTCTCTCTGCCTCCCTTTCTCTCTGCCTCCCTCCCCCTCTCTCTGCCTACCTTTCTCTCGGCCTCCCTCCCCCTCTCTCTGCCTACCTTTCTCTCGGCCTCCCTCCCCCTCTCTCTGCCTACCTTTCTCTCAGCCTCCCTCCCCCTCTCTCTGCCTACCTTTCTCTCGGCCTCCCTCCCCCTCTCTCTGCCTACCTTTCTCTCGGCCTCCCTCCCCCTCTCTCTGCCTACCTTTCTCTCGGCCTCCCTCCCCCTCTCTCTGCCTACCTTTCTCTCGGCCTCCCTCCCCCCTCTCTCGCTCTCTACATACCATTCTCTCTGCCTCCCACCCTCCCGTTGGTATGGCATGAAGAGGATGCAACTGTGCAGAATGCTCCTCGCAGGTGTTACTCTCAAGCTGAAAACTATTATTTCATTGTCATTTTAAAGTAATTTTTCTGCATTACTGACCATTTATTTTTCATAAAAAAATAAAATAAAAACAAAAACCTTTAATTTTTAAACACACAAACATTTTGGCTAAAGTTGCTTTTTAAAAAAAAAAGACATCCATGTTGCATTTTTACTTAAAACTAGCGCATATACAGTAATCCCTCAAGATTTTCGCGGATCTCACATTCGCGGATTAGTTTCATCTCACACTTACATGTGAGAGGCCTCCGCTGAGCCCCACACACTCGCCAGGCCCTAGCGGAGGGCCAGAAAGCTGCAATTCCCCCGCTGGTGAGTGACTCCCATGCTGGGTAAGTTACACCTGACCCCTTACACCCTTCCTGCAGGCAGTTCTAGCAGGTTTCAGTTATTTGCAGATTTTATGCATTCGCAGGGTACCCGGAGACGGAACCCCCGCGAATGTCGAAGGACAACTGTAAAAGTACGTTAACAATATGAGAGAATAATTACCGATCTCACATTGCCGCTTCTAAATTATGTTGGGATTACTAAACTCCCCACAAAATCTAACAGATGATTTATGAACCAGCCCCCACACTCATGAGATCCATTTAAGGTTGAAAAAGCTGTCTGTGGGTAGTTCGAACTACTGCAAAATTCATCATATGCTTTAAAGATATGTAATACAGGGAGTATATGCCTTAAAGGAGCCATGGTATTGGATTAAATAATGACGATGCATTGTGGGCTTATTTGCCTTTTCCCAGAGTGCATACCAATAACTGTATTTCTTGGAAAACAAAGCATTTTTTTTAGACATTCAAATGTGAACACAAATGTACTATTTACTGTTTTGCAACTTCAAAAGACTTGTGAGGTTGTGATGTTAAGGAGTCGCTTGTCCTTTACTTTGCAGATTTCTCCTCTATTAACAGATAAACCACTCTGTCAGGAAGCTGAGTGGATGAACACAAAGGCAGAGAAATAATGGCTAAACCAGGAGCTTGTCATAAAATGTGTGGTATTTATAGACAGTGTATACTTATTAATATAACATGTTTGGCTGAAACACTAAGCAGATGAGTAATGCAGAAGAATATGAGAATAAGGAACATGAGAAAAATTTGTTCTACATGCTGAAATACTGGGTCTATGTAGAAGCATATATTAAAAAGGAGCTGTTGATTTGATTGGTCTTAAAACATAAAAGAATATAAAAAAAATAAAAATAAACATTTGGACAAAGCAAGTTAATGCAGACACTCCTGAAAAAGCCCTACAGTGGGTGAAACGTGTAGAGAGATATTACCACAATGAGGTATATCGTCTCTGCTTGGTAATGCTAAAGCCTTAGGTAGTTCAGCTACATCCCACTAAAAATGCCCAACTAAGGCCGAAACATACGTCGGGGGGTTGCTGGTGCTTATGTTCAGAGTAGAATTGGCAGGTATTTCGAGGCTGGGTAACTCTAGTGAGTGCGACCAGACTGATATACTACAGGATATTTCTCCTTGTGAAGGGCACAAGTGGCTCAAAGAGGTTGCTCTCAGAGTGGGTTATCATGTCCTATTAAGGTTTAGTTTGTTCTCTGATTGAGCACCTCTATTTCTGTTGCTGCTTATGCAGATGGCCCTTAGGGCTTAGTCTTTCTAAGGGTTATAGGGGGCTCCAGACATGGACTCCTTGCTCACTGTGCCTTATGGAGTTAAACTAGACCCTCCTGACCAGGCCCAACTAATGTAGAAACGTAAGAAGTTTTAAGATCAACCCAAACAACAAATGTTTTTTGGCTGGGAGATTGGGTAATGGGGTATGGTAAACAAAAACAAGTCATCAATGAGGTGCTTTGGGACAGTCGTATGGGTCAAACATTATTACAGGAAAGGGTGGGAGGAGTGAAAAGGTCAAGGATGGGACTGTGGAATAAAGTGGGAGTTAAGAGATAGGCAAGGCAAGGTATGGTGTAACAATGTATCTAGGGATTTATAATCCAAAACAAAAAAGCAACACTGCAAAGGTTCCAAATATGGTATAACAAAAGCTATAGCAAGTCTGGACAAGCTAGTAAAAAGTAAGGATATTACACTATCAACAAAGGTCCACATAGTTAGAAATATGGTATTCCCAGTAGTTATATACGGATGAGAGCTGGACCATAAAAAAGTCTGAGCACCCGAGAATTGACACCTTTGAATTGTGGTGTTGGTGAAAACAGCTTAGAGTCCTTTGGAAGAAGATCTAATCAATCAATATTACAGGAAATAAAGCCAAAATGTTCACTGGAAAGTTTAATCCAGAGGATGAAGCTCAAATATTTTGGTCATATCATGAGAAGACAGGATTTCCTAGAGAAGACTGATACTGGGACAGAAGAAAGGGACGGCAAAGGCAGAGATGGATAAATGAGGTCATTGAAGCAATGAACATGAGCCACACAATGCATGGTTTCCTAATATATCGTTTTTATCCAGACAGTAAGCTCTCCGGCCCAGCACAGCCTCGTGACATATAATCTCCACACAATCCTCACACATTGTGTTGTTCTATGGAGTATAAATAAGGCAATAAGACGACACGCATGATCTGGCAAAGATTAAATCCCATTGGACCCCGTGACGCACAGAATATCTCAATACACAGAACAGCGCTCCCAATACCCAGTGCGCTGCAATCAGAGAGATGCCTTTCTGTGCTTGACTTGTACCCGACTCCGGACTCGTGTACCCATCCTTCTCTGATAAAGGGAACACACACCAAGTCAGGAAGTGATCATTTTACATAAATACAGCTGCTAATGTTGTTAGTTCGTTTTCTACTTCGTAAACGTGCATTTTTACCTGAACAAATGGTAAATACTCAGATTCATTTACACTGTTGAAAAGTTTACATAGAACTATACACACACTGTATGTCTCATCTTATCTTCAATATATGTTAAAGGAAAGGGAAATAATGATTTCTGAAGAACGGGGACACAAGTCACAAACTTGCACTTACTTCCAGGACTCTTCAGAGTCCAACAATGCTGTATGACCACAAGTAGTAAGAGACAGTACCTGGGAACACCCTGCCCAAGGACCTGATCTGAACATTAAACAGCATGGAAAGTGAGAGGAAGAGGTAGCATAAAATAAGAGAGAGGGGAATGAGAAGGGAGTAAAAGGGGAGGAGGGGAAGTGAGGAGCAAGAGCAACAAGAGGGGATAAGAGAGGAAAATTAGTGGAATAAGAAGAGACAGACAGTCAGAGACAGAAATGAGAGGAGGAGCAGGAGAGGAGGAGCAGGAGAAGAGGAGCAGGAGAAGAGGAGCAGGAGAAGAGGAGCAGGAGAAGAGGAGCAGGAGAAGAGGAGCAGGAGAAGAGGAGCAGGAGAAGAGGAGCAGGAGAAGAGGAGCAGGAGAAGAGGAGCAGGAGAAGAGGAGCAGGAGAAGAGGAGCAGGAGAAGAGGAGCAGGAGAAGAGGAGCAGGAGAAGAGGAGCAGGAGAAGAGGAGCAGGAGAAGAGGAGCAGGAGAAGAGGAGCAGGAGCAGGAGAGGAGGAGCAGGAGCAGGAGGAGCAGGAGCAGGAGCAGGAGGAGCAGGAGCAGGAGAGGAGTTGCAGGAGCAGGAGAGGAGGAGCAGGAGAGGAGGAGCAGGAGAGGAGGAGCAGGAGCAGGAGAGGAGGAGCAGGAGAGGAGGAGCAGGAGAGGAGAGGAGGAGCAGGAGAGGAGAGGAGGAGCAGGAGAGGAGGGGAGGAGCAGGAGAGGAGGGGAGGAGCAGGAGAGGAGGGGAGGAGCAGGAGAGGAGGGGAGGAGCAGGAGAGGAGGGGAGGAGCAGGAGAGGAGGGGAGGAGCAGGAGAGGAGGGGAGGAGCAGGAGAGGAGGGGAGGAGCAGGAGAGGAGGGGAGGAGCAGGAGAGGAGGGGAGGAGCAGCAGAGGAGGGGAGGAGCAGCAGGAGGAGGAGCGGACGAGCGGCAGCAGCAGGAGGAGCGGACGAGCGGCAGCAGCAGGAGGAGCGGACGAGCGGCAGCAGCAGGAGGAGCGGACGAGCGGCAGCAGCAGGAGGAGCGGACGAGCGGCAGCAGCAGGAGGAGCGGACGAGCGGCAGCAGCAGGAGGAGCGGACGAGCGGCAGCAGCAGGAGGAGCGGACGAGCGGCAGCAGCAGGAGGAGCGGACGAGCGGCAGCAGCAGGAGGAGCGGACGAGCGGCAGCAGCAGGAGGAGCGGACGAGCGGCAGCAGCAGGAGGAGCGGACGAGCGGCAGCAGCAGGAGGAGCGGACGAGCGGCAGCAGCAGGAGGAGCGGACGAGCGGCAGCAGCAGGAGGAGCGGACGAGCGGCAGCAGCAGGAGGAGCGGACGAGCGGCAGCAGCAGGAGGAGCGGACGAGCGGCAGCAGCAGGAGGAGCGGACGAGCGGCAGCAGCAGGAGGAGCGGACGAGCGGCAGCAGCAGGAGGAGCGGACGAGCGGCAGCAGCAGGAGGAGCGGACGAGCGGCAGGAGGAGCGGACGAGCGGCAGGAGGAGCGGACGAGCGGCAGCAGCAGGAGGAGCGGACGAGCGGCAGCAGCAGGAGGAGCGGACGAGCGGCAGCAGCAGGAGGAGCGGACGAGCGGCAGGAGGAGCGGACGAGCGGCAGGAGGAGCGGACGAGCGGACGAGCGGCAGGAGGAGCGGACGAGCGGACGAGCGGCAGGAGGAGCGGACGAGCGGACGAGCGGCAGGAGGAGCGGACGAGCGGCAGGAGGAGCGGACGAGCGGCAGCAGCAGGAGGAGCGGACGAGCGGCAGCAGCAGGAGGAGCGGACGAGCGGCAGCAGCAGGAGGAGCGGACGAGCGGCAGCAGCAGGAGGAGCGGACGAGCGGCAGCAGCAGGAGGAGCGGACGAGCGGCAGCAGCAGGAGGAGCGGACGAGCGGCAGCAGCAGGAGGAGCGGACGAGCGGCAGCAGCAGGAGGAGCGGACGAGCGGCAGCAGCAGGAGGAGCGGACGAGCGGCAGCAGCAGGAGGAGCGGACGAGCGGCAGCAGCAGGAGGAGCGGACGAGCGGCAGCAGCAGGAGGAGCGGACGAGCGGCAGCAGCAGGAGGAGCGGACGAGCGGCAGCAGCAGGAGGAGCGGACGAGCGGCAGCAGCAGGAGGAGCGGACGAGCGGCAGCAGCAGGAGGAGCGGACGAGCGGCAGCAGCAGGAGGAGCGGACGAGCGGCAGCAGCAGGAGGAGCGGACGAGCGGCAGCAGCAGGAGGAGCGGACGAGCAGGAGGGGACGAGCAGGAGGGGACGAGCAGGAGGGGACGAGCAGGAGAGGACGAGCAGGAGAGGACGAGCAGGAGAGGACGAGCAGGAGAGGACGAGCAGGAGAGGACGAGCAGGAGAGGACGAGCAGGAGAGGACGAGCAGGAGAGGACGAGCAGGAGAGGACGAGCAGGAGAGGACGAGCAGGAGAGGACGAGCAGCAGAGGACGAGCAGCAGAGGACGAGCAGGAGAGGACGAGCAGGAGAGGACGAGCAGGAGAGGACGAGCAGGAGAGGACGAGCAGGAGAGGACGAGCAGGAGAGGACGAGCAGGAGAGGACGAGCAGGAGAGGACGAGCAGGAGAGGACGAGCAGGAGAGGACGAGCAGGAGAGGACGGGGAGCAGAGAGGTCGAAAAGATGAAAAGGGGAGGAGGAGAAGGGGGAGTCAAAGAGAGAGGAGAAAGAGGGAAAAAAGTTAGTTAGAGAGGGATGGTGGTACAAAGGGCTGGAGGAAATAGAAGGGAAGAGGAGTGTGAGAGCGAAAGGAAGAAGAGAAAGAGAGACATAAAATGTTTAAAGGGATGATAGGATGGAGCAGAGATAGGCGGAGAAGATGGCGGATAGGGAGGGGAATAAGGACTTATTTTGGCAACAATAGGCCTATACTGATAACTATTAAATCTGAGTATAATCTTAAATATACTGGAAGTGTCCTTGAAATCTTTCAGTCTATGTATCTCTGCCCTTTATTCTGCTCCCCTCCCCCATGCCCATGTTCTAGTGCTCTGTGTGTGATGTGTATATTCAGAGCCAGTGCGCGTGTCCCAGATCTCACTAAATGGATTTCACACCCCTCATTTTGCAGCGATATTTATACACACACACACACAAATAAATAAACAAACATTTATTGAAGGAAATAATGTTATATATACACAGCCTACAGCTAATCCAAGGGCATTTCATTCTCGTGCGTCGCTGGCTGCTCCGTTATAGAGCAAGATAAATACACCCTTAATAGCATGGGACAGAACTGGCACGCCTCAAGGCTAAGCACACGCGTGTTTGTGTACATACATAAAACAAAGGAGACAGAAATATCTTTGCATCCATATGGCAAATGAGAAATTGCAACATTAAATAATAACTAAAAATATATAAAATGTTATATAAAAATTCTAATTTGATTTATTTAAGAGTTATCTTCTCAGTGTAATTATTGTATACAATTTTCACCATTTACTCGAACAAGCCAACTAATTAACAGCTTCTGAAGCCTCCCCCTTTCTCCCTGTAAGCTCTCGTATATGCTGCCGTCTTTCAGATATGAGGCCTGGCATATTGCATTGTGGGTGCTAGACTAAACTAAGGCCGTACCCACAGTAACAGGGCTCCATACGTCATAGGCGCTCATTGCGCGCGCGAGAGAGACACACAGAGCTGTAAAACAGATCTTATTACCATTTCAAATAATAGTTCCAGCTAAGTGCTACTGACACTAATTGATAATTATAATAAATACACACATATAACAGATCATTCGACAGTGAAAAGGTTAATTAATAATGCATCCTCCCTATTGCTCTGTATCCTGCGGCCAACTCTAAGCCACCAAACCAATGAGACGCGAGGATCAACAGGAAGGGCAGAGACAGGAGAGATAAAACTGGCAGGGACACTGAGCAGAACATCTGTGTAATAAAACAACACAAGGGGGGGGGGGGGGTCTGACAGAGGATTAATACAGCTTTGGAAAAGCTGGGACACAGATCTCAATTCACTCTTTTATAGAAACAATCTTCACTGCAAGCTTCCACTCTTTACTGGACCTGTTTCCGAGCATTCCATTAGAACACTAGCACTAGTTACTGTATCATTTCCATTGTGCAAACAGAGCTTCCTGTCTGCATTCAAAGTCTCCTCCCACCACAGGAAGTAGGTCACTGGAAACTAAAATGACAGATCACACAGCAGCATAATATAATAAATTAGATAAACTAGTATTATTATTTTTTTTTCAAGTGAGCAACTAGGGAACATGGTCTCAGGTCCTGAAGGGACCATACATAATAAGCACACTCTAAATGCTTATATAATAATTCACTGCAATAACAATTATTTGACTTTCAGATTACAAAGTTTAATAGAGAACCATAATTAATAAAATGGCATTTTTTGAATGCAACATATGGCATTTCCAGGCAATTTTTGGTTCTCGCAAAATCTACCAGATGCCTCACACAGCCATGAGCCAGAAATGTTTGAAGACTGTCCATCAGACTTGTGAGAAAGACAGTAATCTCGAGAAAGGAAGGGGAACAGACCATTGTCTTGACTTGTTAATCAGCTGGAGTGAGAAGCCAAGTGCTTGACCATACCATCTTATACTCCAGAAATGTTTGTTTTCATTCCCTTTATATTTTACTACTAATCAATAATATTAAAATATTTCCATTATTGTTTAGTTGTTCAGTCATGTTCGAGACTCTGTGACTCTATTAACACCAGCATGCCAGGTGCATCTGTCAGTCACTGCGCCACTGACGTTCCTCAAGCTCATGTTCATTGCTCCAGTGATCTCATCTATCCATCTCCTCCTCATCTTTCTTTGAGTGCCTTCAGTTTTTCCCAGCATTCATCTGTCTTTTTGGGATATGGACAAAATATTTGAGCTTCCGCCTCATGATCAAAACTTCCAGTAAACAGTTTGTATTAATTTCCTGGATCTTCTTGCAGTCCAAAGCAATCTAAGCAATTTTATCCAACAGCACAAATCAAAGGTTTCAATTCCCCGGCGCTCAGACTTCTTTATGGTCCAACTCTCACATCTGTATGTTACTACTGGGAATACTATAGTTCTAACTAAGCAGACATTTGTGATATATCTTTACTTTTTATTAGCTTGTCCAGACTTGCCACAGCTTTCCTCCCTAGAAGCAAACCTCTTCATTTCAATATTTGCATACATTTTATAATTCTTTTAGAAATATACTGTGTAATTAGACATAATATACATAGCGATTTATTGTGATCTGCCTTAGTGCTTTCAAGAAGTTCACATTACAAAAGGGGGCATTTTGTAATATAAAAAGAAGTTAAACCCCCCTTGTGACCCAATTAGGGTGTTATGTGACATCTATAGTTGTTGGCGACCTAAGGCTCCCATTATATCTTAAATTGCCTTAGTGTTGTAGTTTAGACCTATTAGGTATTAGCAACCATTTTAATCCCCCAACAAGAGGAGCCAGTTATTTAAAATTATGCATTGATCATTAATATAATTAACACAAGTCTGCACCCTAATAAAGGTCTTCTAGCGATGAGTTGGGGCTGTCTGAATGGCTTTAAAGAACAATATGATCAGATAAGGGGGCAAGCAATGATTGAAAGGCTGCCCTCACTGCAAAAGCTCTTTGACAAGAGATCATTCTGTTGATATAACTTTGTGTCTGAAAATTTATCATATGAAGAAAGACACCTCCAACAACCATATAGTAGGCTGAGACCAGTATACTTTTAAAATTAATTCAACATCGAATACTGTTTGCTTACATCATTGAATATTAATTTAATTAACGAGAAGTACCTAATTAATACATCTAGCGCAAGTCGTTAACACTTATTATAGGCGACTGATACCATTGGATTTCATGGGTATATCTCTCCTACTCTACCTAAAGAAGGTGTTCGGGTATCGATGACACGGCGTTAAGTTGCAAATGTAGAGCAGGCAATAAATATAAAGATGAGTGGCTTGTGTGCCGTGCAAGTGGGACTGCAGCTTGAGTCTTGAGATCTCCCTCCCGCTCAGGAGAAATGAGTAGGAGAGAAGAGAAATGTGGAGGCTGAAAACAGAAGAGAACAGAACAGCTGTGTGAGAATGAGGGGAGGGGGCGCCAGAAACAACAAGCAGGCGGCCATAGGGTCTCAATCTGGGGGGGCCACGGCACCCCTATATGTACAATATACTCTAATGAAGAACTGTATATACAAACAAAATAACCTATTTGAGAATGTAAAAAACCCTCTATGTGTATATGTAAAGACATTGCTGTGAATTCTGAGATGGGAGGAGACCGAGAGCACAGGAAGCTTCTATCTGTACTGCACTAAAATAAATGGTTGCACATAAAAAGAAAAAAGGGCTTATTTTTTTGCTATGTAATCAATTTCAGTGTATTTGCCCGTTTCATTCTCCACACTGCTAGTGTGTAATGTTCTTCTGGGTTTTACAATATCTATTGAAAGCACAGGTGTCCAAGCTTGATCCTGCTGGGCCGCACACAGCCCTGGATTTGTGGATATCTCTTCTGCACCCAGGTGAGACTATAGCTTCTTCAGTCTTTCCAATTGACTTGCCTGTGTACAGAAAGGAAATCCTCAAATCCAGGCCTGGGTGCGGCCCAGCAGGACTGAACATGGACACCCCTGATTTCAAGGAAGGCGTTTCTAACCTGAACGGCTTAGTAGATATGTAGATACAATGATAGTTTACCAATACCAAATAGCTCTCTACGCCCCAGTGTTTGACCTCCGACCCCTTGTGCCAGGCTATGTGGTATTTAATTCTTCCTGAGCATTCTAATGACGCAAATGGTGAGTCACATGACCATCTCGCAGCTGATTATTCAATTTCACATGTGAATGGTGGAAAGTGTATATCCAGTGGATAATCTGAAGGGAAATAATCCCTGAGTCAGGAACGGCGACCGGTCAGACCAGTTATTCCAGTCGCGGTAAATAAAGTACCCAGCAAAGCAACAAAATTCACATTTTACAAATTGGATGTAAAGCAACTTGGGACGTTAATCTGGGCTTTAAATGCAAAAAATCTGCCCAACTAAAAGCAAACGTGCAATAAATAGGTGATATGTAGATACGCCAAGGAGTGCTGGCCAGACCTTATATGGAGGAGTTCATGGGATATGGAGGGTTATTATCTTCTAGGTATATAAATATCCCTCTGTATCTAGTTACTTTTATGTACTTTTTCTTATTAAACAGTGCTTCTAAACTCTGTATTACTACCTAAAATCAAAAAATAATAGTCCCTGTATAGGTCTGCCCTCTGCAGCGTATGTAGTCACATAATATGCTGTACTGTGTCTCATACTAACCAATCAGCGACCATCTCTCTGTAACATGCCACAGACGTGGTACCTAGGACAGTACACTGCACATCCTGCCGTACAGAGTCTGTATATGCTGCAGAGGGCACACCCATACAGGGACTATTTGCTTGATTTTAGCTTAAAAGTACTTCTTAATAAAATAAAATACACAAAGTAAATAGAATAGATCCACAGGTAAAGGAGATTTTATTTATTTTTATATATATATATATATATATATATATATATATATATATATATATATATATATATATATACATATACACACACACATACACACACACACACACACAGTACATTTGTGTTCACATTTGCACGTCTAAAATAATTTAACTTATTTCCTGCTCAGAATTCCGAGAAATACAGCTATTCCACTGCATTATGGGAATATATTTGTTGCTTAGTCATTCAGTTGTGTCCTTCTCTCCATGACCCTAAAGACCTCAGCTCGCCAGGCACATCTGGTGACTAGCTGAGCTAATCCACAAGGTTTTCATGGCAAATTTACTGGAGAGGGTTACAAGTTCCCTCTCCAGTGGACCGCGATTTGTCTGACCCCACTGCTCTGAGCTGCCCATCTTAAGTGACCCTACGTGGTATAGCTCACAGCTTCTCTGAGGTACACAAGCCCCTTCACCACGACAAGTGAGCGATCCAGCAGGTCACTATCGGACAATCGCAAAAGGGTCAGTCACATTAATGCAGCATGAAAGAGGATGCAAAACAGGCATTACATATACAGTAAATATAAGAGGTTAGTGTGCTGAGCAAGTGGGAGTGAGTGCAGCTTGAGCTGGAGCTTGAACTCGCTCCAGCGCATATTGTGTATCTCCAGTTAATGTCTGCATCCACCCACTGAAAAAACATAGTAGCAAAAGCCTTGGATATGTTGGGGTATATAGTGTGCCCACCAGCAATCTGCCTGCTGCAATCACTAGATTGTTCATTAGATGTTATTTTGTCAAAAAAAGCTAATTAATTTTCTATGTATTTTGCCCAATTCTAAAAGAGCTCAGAGTGCTCAGCCACAGATGGGCATATAATCCTTTGCCAACCTGTTGTAAGCCCCTGACCCGCACATCTGGCCAACCACGTGTCCCATTAAATAAATGGGGAAGTGTCACAAGAAGATTACACATTAACCCTGTGATGGTCGGCGATTTCCACACCAGCTCAGCCAGCACAATATGCCCAGGAGCGGGTACACGCATGCAAAGTGTCATGGATTCCCACACACTTCGACAGCCGTATGCTGTTGGCATGTCCTGCGGGTGCATGACAGACGTGTGGGGCTGGGGATAAAGCAGCATTTTAAAGAGGTAACATGCAATAATACTCCATAAGACTAGATGCCACCTGGTGTACCACCCTGCCCAGCATATCTCCACTGTCCCACTAATAAGACCCCCCCCCCTCCCTGCAAAGCTCGGGGCAGGGGCCCCCAATCCAGAGCCCCAGTCGGGGCAGGGGCCCCCAATCCAGAGCCCCAGTCGGGGCAGGGGCCCCCAATCCAGAGCCCCAGTCGGGGCAGGGGCCCCCAATCCAGAGCCCCAGTCGGGGCAGGGGCCCCCAATCCAGAGCCCCAGTCGGGGCAGGGGCCCCCAATCCAGAGCCCCAGTCGGGGCAGGGGCCCCCAATCCAGAGCCCCAGTCGGGGCAGGGGCCCCCAATCCAGAGCCCCAGTCGGGGCAGGGGCCCCCAATCCAGAGCCCCAGTCGGGGCAGGGGCCCCCAATCCAGACCCCCAGTCGGGGCAGGGGCCCCCAATCCAGACCCCCAGTCGGGGCAGGGGCTCCCAATCCAGACCCCCAGTCGGGGCAGGGGCTCCCAATCCAGACCCCCAGTCGGGGCAGGGGCTCCCAATCCAGACCCCCAGTCGGGGCAGGGGCTCCCAATCCAGACCCCCAGTCGGGGCAGGGGCTCCCAATCCAGACCCCCAGTCGGGGCAGGGGCTCCCAATCCAGACCCCCAGTCGGGGCAGGGGCTCCCAATCCAGACCCCCAGTCGGGGCAGGGGCTCCCAATCCAGACCCCCAGTCGGGGCAGGGGCTCCCAATCCAGACCCCCAGTCGGGGCAGGGGTTACACCTCGAGACCCCAGTCAGGGCAGGGGTTCCTTCTCCTTAACCCGGTGGTGCAAGGCCCCCCCCCCCCCCCCCCCCAAGACCCCATTCAGTCATCCCCTTCAGGTACCTCTTAGTGCAGTCAACCCTCTTGAGACCTCAGTAAGCACAGGGGCCCACTCCCCCTCCACACCTCAACCCCTGAAAACTGTATTTAAAAATATATCTATATACCTAACAAGCTGTGATATTCACCTCTACCGTGGAAAGACTCCATGTATCCACCACTTTCATAAACGTATATTTTTCTTCACAGTTGAACTCTTTAGTATGATCAAGATGGAGAAGAGACCGCACATACGTGCATGTAATTTTGACCGTTATAGGACAGCTATGCAGTATTATTGGAAGAGGATGGAAATAATGTATATAAATAAATAAAATATATATTTCTGTTCTGTGAAAGTTACTACACTCCCAAAATAAATGCACCGTGACTTTAAGACTCATGTTTATGCAGGAACTGGCTTCTCTTTTAGAAGTTAATGAAGATGTTTAGACCTAAATCAATTCCTCGAGGCCGGCTGCCAGCAAAGGACAGCTAAGTGAATGGTAAAGTGAACACCTCAGCAGAAAAGTGGAATTTTAATTTAAGACAGGGGAGTAATTATATTTAATTATCTTTATACCCCTACTGATCTCCTCAGTAGTGACAGGGTTAACCAATTTGTTTCGATAATTACCTGGTTAAATTTACTGAAGGTATAAATGTTGCAGTTTTGATAAATGGCCACCGAAATTATCAAAACTGCTTTGCACCATCATGTCGAGCAGTTATGATCAAGTAGAAAAAGTGTAAAAACAATGTATAATGTGGCAATGAAATGGGTAATTTAATACAAGTCTGGGCAGGATTTTGTACAGACCATGGTGATAAATAAAAAATGACGGTCTATATGCAATAAGGTGAGACGTTTCTCACCACTGAGGCCCTCATGTTATATGAGGCCAGTCCTGGGGTGACATACACCCCCCATTATATCAGGATTTTCTTAGTTAAGTCAAACAAACAGAAATATTGTGTTTGTCACTTTAAGACTGGAGTTGGCTATCCCTAAATGAAATGATCACATCATGACCAATCCCCTGGCCACATCCTAGGATGCGTCATAACTAAGACATTTGAGAGGCTACTTCAGTGTGCCGCTTAGTGAATATGGTCCTTTTGTAGTACTCAGATGCTTACTGCAATACATCTCTGTATCAATATATAAAAGGGTATGTGTTGGTACAGAAAGAGCTTAACTAGAGTAGCGGGCCATAATAACTGTATAATCACGGTTAGGAGCCAAACATTTCTCCATTTACTCCCTTCCCTGGCTCCTATATTTTATACAAGCAATTAGCATGAGCTTGAGGGAGCTCAGAGGGGATGTGGCTGACAGATGTACATGGAGTGCTGAGGTCCATAGGGTCACTGAGATTCGGATTGTCTCTTTTATATAAAAGAAAATTAAAACAGGAATGTTCAAAATTGGGGGCTAGAGGGTAAAATATTAGAGAATCTCTTTTTCCAGCATGTTCACCCTCTAGAGAAGGGGTGTCAAACTCGGTCCTGGAGGGCCACACCCAGGCCTGGATTTGAGGATTTCCTTTCTGTGTACAGGTGAGTCAGTCAGGATGACTGCAGAAGCAATAGTCTCACCTGCTTGTAGCAAGGATATCCACAAATCCAGGCCTGGGTGTGGCCCTCCAGGACCGAGTTTGACACCCCTGCTCTAGAACATATGATCCATGGTCATTTAAAAATCACAACTCAGAGAAGAGAGCAGGCAAATTATGTCTCTTAGTTCTAACACGTTGTTGTTTAGTCATTCAGTCATGTCCAACACTCCATGACACTATGCACTGCAGCAGGACAGGTACATCTCTCAGTCACTGCGCCTTTGAGCGCCATCAAGTTCATGTTCATTGCTTCAGTGGTCTCATCTATCCATCTCCACCTCTGCCACCCCCCTTCTTGTGCCTTTAGTATTTTCCCAGCATCAGAGTCTTCTCTGGAGAATCCGGTCTTCTCATGACATGGCCAAAATGTGTGCTTCAGACTCGTGATCCATCTTCCAGTGAACAGTTTGTCTCGACTTTCTTTAGCACTGATTTAATGGATCTTCTTGCAGTCCAAGGGGCTCAAAGCAGTTTTTGCCAACACCATGAACTCTACTGCACTCAGCCTTCTTTATTGTCCAACTCTCACATCCACATTACTACTGGGAATACCATAGTTCTAACTATGAGGACCTTTGTCGATGGCGATATATCTTTACTAGGTTGTCCCAGATTGCCATAGCTCTTCCCCCCCCCCCCCCCCCCCCAAATGTCATAATTCCATGTCTATAGTGACCATCTGAAGAGATTTTGAATGCCAGGAGAATGAAATCTTTCACGGCCTCTACTTCTTCCTCCTCATCTATTTGCCAGGAACTGAGTTTGCCGTTTGCCACGATCTTCGTCTTTTTAAAGTTGAGAGCAGGACAGCTTTTGCACTCACTTCTAAGACCAGAGAATGATCTTGACAATATTCTACTAGTCTCTGACCTGCTTCATTTTGTACTCCAAGTCCATACTTGCCAGTTATTCCAGGTGTCCTTTGGTTCCCTACTTTACCATTCCAATCTCCTATGATGATAGTGACATATTTTCTTGGTGTTGTATCTATGACGTGTTGAATATCTTCTTAGAACTGGACAACTTCAGCCTCTTCATCATCCGTGGTTGGAGCATAGACTTGGATCACTGTGATATTAAATGGCTTGCCTTGAATTTGAATTGAAATCATTTTGTCATTTATTGGGTTGTAAACAAGCACTGCTTTGGCCAACCTTTGATTGAATATAAGGGTTACTCCAATTCTTCTTCGGGATTCTTGACCACGGTAGATAATCTTGTGGTTGTCTGATGTGAAATGTCCCACTCCAGTCTATTTAAGCTCACTAATTCCCAGGATATCAATGGTAATTTTGAGCAGAAAATATGTTTTGTAACTTATTTTTAGACATTCAAATGTCAGCACAAATATACTATTGATGAGGCGCCTATCTCTCTTTTGCCCAACATGAGATCCATTAGGATCTTTGTGCCGTCTGTGGGTAGGTTTCCTAACTGGTGCATAACCCATCCGACGCTACAAAGCTGTGTAAGATAGCAAGCATAGGCATAAAAAGGAGCCATGAAAATAATGTTAATAGATTAATGCATTTTGGGATCATTTGCATGTCCCTGCCCAGTTTTCCCAGAGTGCAGTGCAATAACTAATTCTGGGAATTTTAAGCAGAAAAATACGTTTTCATAATTTAATGTTAAAAGTGTGAATATAAATATGATATTTATTTACTGTACTGGCATATGGTGGAGGCCTCTATCACTCTTTTGCTCACCATAAGCTAAATTATGTTGTGGTAAGTAATGTAAAAGAAAAAGGCTTTGCAGAAAAGTACAGAAATGGTTAAATAACAGTGTACTCATTGAATAGCTGTGTTGCACCTACCCACACACACATGCCCACCTCCACACCCACTCATACTAACTCAATAAGCGTATTCTTTCAATTAAATGCCTGGAGTGGACCCCCGAGCCTGGTGCTGGGGGGGTTATTGAGCAGTTACATGAAATATACAACGGGAATTATGCACAATATACGGATTGTATAGTGAGTACAGATTTGCTTTTATCCCCAGCTTGCAGTGAATGGAGATTTAATGGCTTTTATTGCAAGGCAGGAGACGTATAAAAATAGCATAGAGCCGGTGTCCTTCACGCTGTAAGCCTTGCGATCCTGCGCGGAGATGGACGCTGCGGAGGCGAAGGGTGACCTTTAATATGTCCTGAGGGGGCAAGTGACAACTCTAAGGGGGCATTTCCACTGCTAATATGGGGAAACAGCCTTATTTAGAGACAGATTTTCTTAACAAAACCAACATTTTTTTTTATATTAAATCTAAAATTTTGCAGACTCTGCTTATGTTCTAGGACTCATACTCTGCCTGTTGCTGGATGGGAAGGGTTGATCTACCAGGACATTTCGTCTTTTTTTTTTTTTTTACCAGAACTGAATAGAGATCTTATCTTAACCTGCGGTTTCTCACATTGCTCTTAAATGTCTAATCCTATTAAGAACGAAGGCAAAACAACTCCCATCATTTAAAGCAAAATTTAATACAACAGTTAACAATTAAAGGGATATTGAGGGTTCTTGGGTTTTACTATGTACATATTTACAATTAGGTATATTATTATTATCAGTAATAAAATATTTAAATAAAGTACATAAGTAAAAAAGGTACATAGGTGTAATTGTTATTATTAAAAGCTCAGTTTTTACTACCTAAAATCAAACAATTAGCCCCCGTATGGGTCTGCCCACTGCAGCAAATGCAGACACAGACTCATGTTGCTGAGAGGTAGTCACCGATTGGTTAGTGAGAGACACTGCACATGCAAACCCTACAGAGGCTTCGTCTGCATATGCTGCAGAGGGCACACGCAGAGACTATTTGTTCAGTTTTAGTCAGTAAAAACAGAGCTTCTAAGCAGAATGTATGTATGTATGTATATATATATATATATATATATATATATATATATATATATATATATATATATATATATATATATATATAATCACACACACACACACAGTAAACTCCCGATTATCCGTCACTCAACTAACCAGAACTCTCAAGCAACCGGCACCATTTCCCAATTTAAAAAAAAAAACAGTAAACCGGCACTATCCGGCAGTTCAAGAATGCAAATGGCCCAGTTTAAGTGCTAATGCCTTTTTAAAGGCATTTTGAGGGCTTTTGGAGGGTTTAAGGGTCGTTAGGACCCTTAAATTCTGGGTCTCCCGATTAACCAGCAACTACACTTATCCGGCAATAGGGCGTCCCTGTAGGTGCCTGATAGTAGAGAGTTTACTGATTATATATATATATATATATATATATATATATATATATATATATATATATATACACACACACATACATACACACACACACACACACAACATTCCAGCAGTCCTTTAATTACTGTACAATTAAAATATATATTTACCTATGTTCTTAAAAGGTAGCTCTGAGCTCCTGAAGTCTGACGGGGTTAATCCTCACCATAAAGCAGCGAGCCCTGATTTCCAGTATAATGTGAATATTCAGGGGGAGTTCTCTGCCGTCTCTCTGCCTTCCTGCGCCTTTCACTTTGTACAAAAATACTCAAAAATAAAACAAAGCTCTTTTCTTCTGGCTGCAGTCTCATGAGAGCGCACACAATACAGAGGTCAGGAGAGAGCCGAGAGGACGGGTACCGACCATTCATACAGAGAGGCTCAGACAAAGCATGGGTGGTAGGGGGACCCTTGGAATATAACCCCCTAGATAGGTCACTGAATGGTATCGGGGGCTAGTCAGCACAGTGTGATCAGGAAGTGCAGGCCATGTGTAACTAACGATCCTGTACTAACGAGAGGCCGGAATTAGACCTACCAGCTGCCTGCTAATAATACAATAAAATGATAAAATAATCCACTAACATAGTAACCATGTCACTGCCAGAGGGGCTGAAATATGTCACAATAAAGGGAACAAGGTATAGCACATAAAGCAACAGCAGACCATGGCTGTCCATGCTTCTGTCTTCTTAAAAATAAAAACATTTTTAGAGAAACATCAGAATTTGGCAAGAAGAATCCATCCCAGCTTTGTTTAATCACATCCTAAGAGGCGAGAAGGGTTTGCTAGATAATTGGATCTTATTGACAACTTTTTCCTGTACATACATGGAAGCAGCCACCATGCAATGCAAGTCCTGATCTTCAGAAATGTAAATGCTCCTCTCTAACACACAACCTTCACCAAACACACATGGATGCCTCCAAGGCCCTGAAGAGGCAAATTAAAATGGGCCATATGACCTTTTCCCTGCCCAATTATGATCTTAGTCAGACTCAAAAGTTTTTAAACACATTCTTGTACAATGCTTCTCTAATTAAAGGGACATGGACATTTTTTTTTTCTGTAGCACATTGAAAAAGAGTATTTGTTAATGTGCGGCCCTCGCGATGAGCGCCTACGGCGCCCCTTGCAGCAAAGTCGTGTAGGGCTCACAATGGAGCGCCTACGGCACTCATTGCACATGCGCAAGTTCGTAATTTTTAACATGGCGAGACTGACAATTTGTAACTACCACAACTATATATCACATATATAGTTGTGAGCATACGAGCCGTTGCTCACGCTTGCGGGCTCGCAGAGCGAGGAATGCAGGCGAGGGCCTCGGTTGCTGGCATGGAGCGCCAAAGCTGCTCCTTGCCAGCAACTGCGACTTTCGCAAACTTTACGTCGCAACGCAAACACCACAACACACCAACTACGACCCTCGCAAACTTTACCTCGCAATGCAAACAACATACGAGACATGTTCGCACACATTACGACCTCGCAAAAATCGACCGCAACCCGCGAACATGAAAAAATTAGAAACACAAAAAATACACACAGCACATACATAAAAAGCTTACCTACAGCAAGAGGGAGCATCCAGGACCTCAAAAAAGCTACTTACACCTTCATTTAACTCAAAATAAAAGAGTTTTGACACAAAACAATTCTCTAAGCAACAGAAAAAATGGCCGCCGATCAAAACGAAAATGAGGCTACAGCACTCTAAACACGCAAAACACCACACTCAGTATTACACTGCACACATTCAGCACGCTTACACAGCAGCTCCACACCACTAATGCTGCAGCAACATCAAAACAGATTGCCAGCTCTTCAACACAATGCTTCAAAATAGGTAAAGTAGATTCATTTATTAATGTATTACATATTTCATTATTACACACCAAACACCATTAGCTACCTTACAATTCCATTGCCGTCATTTTTTGATGGGCAATTCGCTAGTATATATATAATCCCGGTGTATCTATTTACTTTTATTACTTTAATTTAAAATTAGTACAATCAGAGCTTAGAAGCATACTCAATAAAACAAAAAAATAGTCCCTGTATGGGTCTGCCCACTGCAGTGTATGCAGACACAGACTCTGTAGGGCTGGATGTGCAGTGTCCTAACCTATCAGGGACCATGTCTCAGCAGCATGAGGGACATCTCAGTGTATACATAATATATAACTACTGATTATATGCATGCTGGGTAGGCCAATATATGACAAGTACAGGCTGGCTCATGACACAACGGAAGGAAGAAGAGTCACGGACCAAGAAGCAGGTTGTTGTGTAAGCGATAAAACCAACCACTTGTTACACTATAAATACACACATGACCAGAGAAGCAGGAATAGACTTAACCTACTAATATGCTGAAAGGAATGGCTTTAATATATATAGTTGAATAACAAGAGTATTGCAGTGAATAGTGATACCTTTTTTATTGGACAAACTTATTCATAATAAAGTGACGGGCTTTCGCGATGGGTGCCTTCGCCACTCATTGCAGGCCTCGGCCAACCCGCACACTTTCATGCCTCGTAATGAGCACCTTGGTCGCTCACTGCGAGCCTCTCCCCACTCTCTGATCCCTGTGTCTGTTTCCCCCTCCCCCTCTTATGTGTCTCTTTCCACCCTGTCCCCCCTCTCTCTCCCTCCCCTGTGTCTCTTTTCCCCCCTGTGTCTCTTTCCACCCTGTCCCCTCTCTATCTCTCTCTCTCCCCTGTGTATCTTTCCCCCCCCTCTCTCACCCCTGTGTCTCTTTCCTACCCTCTCTCACCCCTGTGTCTCTTTCCCACCCTCTCTCACCCCTGTGTCTCTTTCCCACCCTCTCTCAACCCTGTGTCTCTTTCCCACCCTCTCTCACCCCTGTGTCTCTTTCCCACCCTCTCTCACCCCTGTGTCTCTTTCCTACCCTCTCTCACCCCTGTGTCTCTTTCCTACCCTCTCTCACCCCTGTGTCTCTTTCCTACCCTCTCTCACCCCTGTGTCTCTTTCCCACCCTCTCTCACCCCTGTGTCTCTTTCCCACCCTCTCTCAACCCTGTGTCTCTTTCCACCCTGTCCTCTCTCTCTCTCTCTCTCTCTCTCTCTCCTGTGTCGCTTTCTCCTCTCTCCCTGCTCGTCTTGCGTGCCTCGCGATGAGCGCAGTTGGTTCTTTTTTCAAAGTCTTGCAGGCATCGCCACGAGTACCTAAGTTTAACTGCCTTTGGCCTCGTTTTGAGCCTTTTGCCAAACAATTATGGGGTTAAAGTCGCCATTTTGTTCCTCGCTTAGCTGTTTTTTTTTTCGATCTCCTAAAAAACGTCAATTAAACCTCAAAATGAGTGTGCAACCTCACTCACAACCTCGCTATGTGTGAGGTTGTAAGTTAGTTAGATGTAAGTTAGTAAGTAAATTGGCGTCTTTTGGCAGTCTTCAGACGGCTTCCCAGTTACAGGCTTGAAAAAAAGAAAAAAAAAAGAGACGGTCGTTAGTCGTATTTTTTTGAAAGGCGTGCGGGCCTTGCGCTGAACGCCAATTGTTTTCAGTGCTCATCGTGGGCCTTGCAATCATTGCCAGACTTTTTTAAAGTGTTGCGGGCCTTGCGAAGAGCGCATTTGGCTGCAGGTCTTTGGCGCTCACTGTGCAAGCCTGTATTATTTAACATTGCTCGATGACAACTCGCAATTATAAAAACGATTATATGTGATAGATATATACACACATACATATACACACACACACTGCAGTTTACAGAAACTTAGAAGCCAGTCAGGTTAGTGAGGAGCCAGCCATTTTTTTTGGAGCTAGGTTATGGGTTACATGTAGAAATATATGCAAAATGGCTAAAATGTTAGGCGTGAGCAGTAACATTTTATTAACCATGGTTCACTGGCTCCCGGGATTAGTCAAGCCCTGTCATACTGGGATGTGGAATATCATGTGTATCAAAAAACATGTTTTAAATATTACAAAAAGTCTTTTTTTTGCATGAAAAATAAGTAAAATCTGTTAAAACAAATGCCCAGAGTATAATGTAGTATGAAGATCTCATGGACAGACAAGTATGGCTCATATCTATAATACTTCACATTAGAGCAGTTAACCATTTGGATCTATGTATTGTGTTCAGGGAACATTATATGAGAAAAAAAGCACAAAGAAAACACAAATATTTCCATGTCCCTTTAAATCAAGAAGCTATAAAGTCTCATCCTTCCTAGGGCTGTGTGATACTCCTACTGGCATTTGCCCTAAAGAGCTTGCACTCTAATTATATTCCATAAAAAGCAGAGGATAAATGGGATACAGGAAAATGCATTGGCGGTAAAAAGGCCATCCCCTACCCTCTAGCAAATCAGCAGTCAATAAGCACAATCTTATTCTAACTACCAGCCATGCCAGCCTTTGCCAATACAGCACTGTCAGTCCCTGCCATTCCAACCTACGTCAATACAACACTACCATGCTTGCTTGTGCCAATACAACACTGTCAGCCCCTGCCATTCCAGTCGGTGCCAATGCATTAGCAGCCCTTACCATGCGAGTTGGCGTCAATGCACTACCAGCCCTACCATGTCAGCCTGTGCCAATGCACTACAAGCCCCTGCCATGCCAGCTGGTACCAAAGCACTACCAGCACCTACAGTGCCAGTCTGTGCCAATGCAACACTGCAGCCCTTGCCATGACAGCCTGTGCCAATGCAACACTACCAACCCCTGCCATTCCAACCTACGTCAATACAACACTACCATGCTTGCTTGTGCCAATACAACACTGTCAGCCCCTACCATCCCAGTCGGTGCCAATGCATTAGCAGCCCTTACCATGCGAGTTGGGGTCAATGCACTACCAGCACTACCATGTCAGCCTGTGCCAATGCACTACAAGCCAATGCCATGCCAGCCAGTGCCAAAGCACTACCAGCACCTACAGTGCCAGCCTGTGCCAATGCAACACTGCAGCCCTTGCCATGACAACCTGTGCCAATGCAACACTACCAACCCCTGCCATTCCAACCTACATCAATAAAACACTACCATGCTAGCTTGTGCCAATACAACACTGTCAGTCCCTGCCATTCCAGTCGGTGCCAATGCATTAGCAGCCCTTACCATGCGAGCTGGGGTCAATGCACTACCAGCACTACCATGTCAGCCCGTGCCAATGCACTACAAGCCCCTGCCATGCCAGCCGGTGCCAAAGCACTACCAGCACCTACAGTGCCAGCCTGTGCCAATGCAACACTACCAACCCCTGCCAGTCCAGCCTATGTCAATACCACACTATCAGTCCATGCCATTCTGTGCCAATACATCACTATCAGCCCCTTATGCCAGTCAGTTCCAATACACTACCAGCCCCTACCATGCATGTCAGTGCTAAAACAAAATTATAGCCCCTGCTTTGCCAAGCCTGTGCCAGTGCACATCCAGCCTCCAGTGAAAGTCAGTAACGTGTTCCTAAGATACAGAGTCTGGCAAGATCCCAGAGCTTTATTTGTCATCTGTGCAGAGTTTGAGAATAGGAGGGGGGGGGGGGGGTGTCCTACAGTTCCCAGAAGGAAGGGGGGGGGGTAGAAGGGGCAATAAATACGCAGGGCGAGGGTGGTGGCACAATACAAAGAGACCCTGAGGAATCATGGAAGTATTATCAAGTTTATTCAGCCCTCACAGCCACATACTGAGCAACACTAAAGCAAAGCTACAGAAATAGAACTACATATAGCAGTGACACTACTGTGCATGCAGCATTAACCGGTTGGCTGCCAGAGAGTTCTGAATGGCAAGGAGAGGGGGTCACTAAAAAAAATGGGCTGAAGGTGTTACATTACTCCAAACTGCCAAAGAGACCTCTGAAGGGAAAGGTGCAGGGCTCGGCCCAACGGCCGCTCCCAAAATGGCAAGCATGGATCTGTCACCAGTTAGGGTGGGCCCTCACAATCATGCAGAACACCAACAAAAGCACCAGGCCCTGCCCTGCATCAAACTGGACCCATGGTAAAGAAATAGGAGGGTAGAGAAGGAGACCAAGGAGAGAGATTGAAGTATAATGGGGTTCATAAAGTAATAATGACACTGAGAATGGACATGTGTCTTGAGGGGTCCTCTTTATGGGCAGTGGATAAACATTAGAGGGTAGGGGGAGTCCGTGAGAGGCATAAGGCAGGGAGCAAAGCTTTCTTGGAATTAGTTGGAAATCTTAAAAGGTCTCTGCTATAGAAGGTGCAATGAGATACCATGAGAAGCACAGGGATGGAGGTGCGAGGAGGAGGATCAGAGTGTAAGATAGATGAGACAGAAATGTGAGGAAGAGGGAGGCGGCATGGGCAAGGAAGAGGGGCACTTATGTAGAGGTATAGAGTAGAGGGTGCAAGGGTATGGGTGAAGAGGGGCATGGGCATTGATGATGAGGGAAAAAGGCATGGGTCAAGATGGGCAGTGATGTGGAGGTAAAGAGGAGAGGGGCAAGTGCAATGGTGAAGAGGGGCAGGGGCAGGGACTTAAAGGTCTAGATAACTTGGGAAGAGGGTGGGCGAAAGAGGAAAGAGGGGCAGGGGCATGGGTGAATAGGGGAGACGGGCAGTGACTTGGAAGACTAGAGGAAAGGGGAAGAGGGGCAGGGATGAGGATCATGAGGGGAAGAGAGCCACGAGAATGGATGAAGAGGGAAAGTGAGGTGCAGGTATAAAAGGAGAGGGGCATGGGCAAAGATGGACAGTGATGTGGAAGTGTAGAGAAGGGTGGCAAGAGCATGGGTAAAGATGGACAGTGGTGTGGAGGTGTAGAGAAGGGTGGCAAGAGCATGGGTAAAGATGGACAGTGGTGTGGAGGTGTAGAGAAGGGTGGCAAGAGCATGGGCAAAGATGGACAGTGATGTGGAAGTGTAGAGAAGGGTGGCAAGAGCATGGGTAAAGATGGACAGTGGTGTGGAAGTGTAGAGAAGGGTGGCAAGAGCATGGGTAAAGATGGACAGTGGTGTGGAGGTGTAGAGAAGGGTGGCAAGAGCATGGGTAAAGATGGACAGTGATGTGGAGGTGTAGAGAAGGGTGGCAAGAGCATGGGTAAAGATGGACAGTGATGTGGAGGTGTAGAGAAGGGTGGCAAGAGCATGAATGAAGATGGACAGTGATGTGGAGGTGCAGAGAAGGGTGGCAAGAGCATGGGTAAAGATGGACAGTGATGTGGAGGTGCAGAGAAGAGGGGCAAGAGCATGGGTAAATATGGACAGTGATGTGGAGGTGTAGAGAAGGGTGGCAAGAGCATGAATGAAGATGGACAGTGATGTGGAGGTGTAGAGAAGGGTGGCAAAAGCATGGATAAAGATGGACAGTGATGTGGAGGTGTAGAGAAGGGTGGCAAGAGCATGGGTAAAGATGGACAGTGATGTGGAGGTGTAGAGAAGGGTGGCAAGAGCATGAATGAAGATGGACAGTGATGTGGAGGTGTAGAGAAGGGTGGCAAAAGCATGGATAAAGATGGACAGTGATGTGGAGGTGTAGAGAAGGGTGGCAAGAGCATGGGTAAAGATGGACAGTGATGTGGAGGTGTAGAGAAGGGTGGCAAGAGCATGAATGAAGATGGACAGTGATGTGGAGGTGTAGAGAAGGGTGGCAAGAGCATGGGTAAAGATGGACAGTGATGTGGAGGTGTAGAGAAGAGGGGCAAAAGCATGGGTAAAGATGGACAGTGATGTGGAGGTGTAGAGAAGGGTGGCAAGAGCATGAATGAAGATGGACAGTGATGTGGAGGTGTAGAGAAGGGTGGCAAAAGCATGGATAAAGATGGACAGTGATGTGGAGGTGTAGAGAAGGGTGGCAAGAGCATGGGTAAAGATGGACAGTGATGTGGAGGTGTAGAGAAGGGTGGCAAGAGCATGAATGAAGATGGACAGTGATGTGGAGGTGTAGAGAAGGGTGGCAAGAGCATGGGTAAAGATGGACAGTGATGTGGAGGTGTAGAGGAGAGAGGCAAAAGCATGGGTAAAGATGGACAGTGATGTGGAGGTGTAGAGAAGGGTGGCAAGAGCATGGGTAAAGATGGACAGTGACGTGGAGATGTAGAGGAGAGAGGCAAGTGTATTGGTAAAAAGGGGGATGGGATGTGGATGATGAGGGAAAAGGGACATGAGAATGGATGTATAAAGGATAGGGCCAAGGGCATGGATGAAGAGGGGGCAGAGGCAGTGACTTGGAGGTGTGGATGAGATGGGCATTGATGAAGAGGGGAGAGAGGCAGTGATGTAGCGGTATAGAGGAGAAGGGCAATGGCATGGGTAAAGGGAAGAGCGACAGTGAAGCAGAGCCCCCTTCCTCCCTACCGATGGACCATGTAACAGCTAAGATGGCACAACTCACTCCCTTCCTCTCCTGGTGCACCACGCAACGGCTTAGACGGAGCATGGGCGACTATCTTTAGTGATAGCTGCTTGTAAGTAACACATCTTGCAGGCGTTACAAGCTAACAACTATTATAGTGGAAAGAGATAATTTACAGAAGATCAAATCTACGTGTAAAAGTTTTAGGACTTGCCTTATTTTAGGTGACGCAAGCTGCTGGAGAGCACAAGATGAATGGAACGGTCACAACTTACAACACAACTGCAATGGTTCTTGAGCGGACTCCTGAACTTTTGACCCAAATAGCTCAGCATTCGAAGTGTCAGTGACACAAATTAAACACTGGCACATCAGGCAATTTCATAAAATTTACATATATAAAGATCTACAGTAATTTAGGAAAAGCTTCAAATTTTTGTGAAGTACACAGCAGACTTGAAAGATAATCTGCTATATAAACTATGAGCATAAACAAATTTAGCAGATCTGCTTGTATCATGGGGGCTTCCATCTTAAATAGATAGCATGCCTGTAGCCGGAGGGGGATGGTTATTATATTAAAGCTTGCTCTCTGTTCAAGTGTCATTATGAGGTGGCAGTCATTCAACATCACTGAATAAAGATGTTAATCAGAATACATGTCTAATCCTATTAGAAACAAAGACAAACTGTAATATAAATTGGAGAATAAAAACAAAAATTAAAAAGACACTTGTAGCACACAGCACATAAACATCAAGCGGGGCAAATATTAAAATCAAATGCGTGGTCTGTGGAGCAGAAATAAATATATTAAGAGATAGCTGGGATTGTTATATCCTCCTCCTGTCCAGACATGTGAAAGGAAACAGAAAGGCCGGGAGCCTATTCCATATAAATCTAGATAATAAAACACAGATAATGCTCTTTCTATGACACATTGTCTGCAAACAGATTACTGAATATTTTAATTTCTAACAAATACCTACCAGATGACACTTTAATATTTGTATTATATTCACATCCACATATTAAAGATAAAGTAAACCTATCATACAGATATATAGGCAAACACACAATCTTGAATATTAGTATTATGTATCCGATCGGTTTATAAATAACACCATACAGTATGTAGGTCATACAACAGATACATATATAGGTATAGTAATAAATGTCTAAGTGTATAAATATACATGATTATGGAGTATAAACACACTAATATATATATATATATATATATATATATATATATATATATATATACACACACACACACACACACAGTGACCTAAAATATCTAATACTGAAGAGCCACTGCTTCTAGGAGCCTGGAAAGAAGACCTTCATAGATATAAATATTAGGTATAATTCTCACTCTTCACTGTAAGTGTATAAGAAGAGTAAGAAGTATATATAAGTACTAATGGGTCACAGTAACACTATAGAAATATACCCATCACTCACATATACATACCAGTCACTCCTAGTGTGGGGAACCTTTCTACATATATGTATAGATAGTGTACATATAGATATATCAGTAACACTCTCTATGTATACATACAAGTATATCAGTATCACTCTCCTTACAAAGTGTATACAGTTTTCATATTGGTAAATACAGGTGTGTGTGTGTGTGTATACACCCAATCATGTATATCTATCTGTAATATCAGATTTATACCTATATATTTATCACTGTGTAACCTATATACTGTTACTTATATATAGATCTTTAAATATTGTAGATGTATACTAATACATAACAGTCAATAAATACATTATATATATATATATATATATATATATATCATACACTGTACAAATATATATTATCATTAGTACATATACAGTAAGCCTATATATTCATCATTATAGCATTTACACACACATATATATATATATATATATATATATATATATACACACAGAAATCATACACTGTACATATATACACACACATATACAATATCATACATTGTACACATACATACATATAGTATGTGATATGTATGTAATGTATATGATCACCTACTATATATACACACAGAAATCATACACTGTACATATATATATATATATATATATATATATATATATATATATATATACACACACATATAAAATATCATACATTGTACACATACATATAGTATGTGATATGTATATACTGTATATGATCACCTACTATATATATATATATATATATATATATATATATATATATATTATACATTATAATACACTGTACAAATATAGTATAATTATATCACATGTATACACATTATCAGCCCATACAGGACATCTCTGTCTCACTTACTGATCTCCTGCAGCAGCTCCAGCCGGGAAAAAACACACCCGCTCTCACCTCACACAGCGTCATACGTCAGGACGCAGAGGCGGAGCTAATGACGAAAGAGACGCCGCTTGCCCTTCGCATCCCGCCCCAGTTAATGTTAACCACACCCACTAGCACATAGACACGCCCCGCTGCCTTCGAAACGAAACCCCATGACGCAGAAGCCACGCCCCGTAACGAATAACCACGCCCAGTAATAGAAAACACGCCCATCTGAACAGCAACAGCATGACGTGTGGAGACGCCTTTCTGACACTAGCTACGCCCACTTACCAACTGGCCATGCAATTGTACAGTACGGAGTAGGTGGGGCTGCGCATAGTTGTGGGCGGGGCTGTGAATGGTTATGGGCGGAACTGTGCATGGTTGTGGGCGGGGCTCTATGTAGTTACTGATTTTTCGGATTTTACCTGATACTGGGAAAAATATTTTTTATACAGTTTAAAATAAATAATTCTAGCCTATGATTTTTTACTATTCTGCCCAACTCTGTTTTAATAATGACAGACCTTTTGTGTTTGTTCCTAACAAGATTAGACACCTGTAAAGGAGAATGTATTTTCTGATAAGATCCCCATTCAGTACTATTGAAAACTGTTCTCTAAATAGCACAATGGACAATTGAACAATGTGGAAGACTAAGCATCCCCCTCAAGCTACAGGCAGACTCATAGTATAAGATGGAATACACCATGACGCTAGCAGAGCCAAATGTATATACAGGTATACACGGCTGAGCGCTGATTCGCTATTTTGTTGTTGTTCAGTCCATATGGACTGCAGCACTCCAGGTTGTTCTTATCTATGGTTTTCTTGACAAAGATACTGGAGTGGGTTGCCAGTTCCTTCTCCAGTGGACTGGGATATGTCTAACCTCTCTGCTATGACGAGCAGCCTAAGTTGAGGCGCCAGAGCAATGGATGTAAAAATGCGTAGCGCAGAGTGGATATTGGAGCGGATCTGAAGTTGCCAACCTCCACAATGCGCACCATCCTGAAGAATAAAGACAAGATAAAGTCTTCAGCAACCACTAGTACTGCATCTTCAGCAAAGAAGATCACCCAATCCACATGCTAAGCCCAAGAGGAGATGAAGAAGCGGTTGTCCATCTGGATTGACGATGAACTGGGGTGTAACATGCCTCGCAGCAAGGCCATCATAATGGAGAATGCGAGTAGCATATGCAGCCATATCCAGAGCCAAACACCAGATGTGACGGAGAGATTCTTAGCAAGTAGAGGTTGACTTGACCACTTCAATAAGAGGAACAAACTCAAACATTAAAATTCAATGGAGAAGCAGCAAGCGCAGACACCAAAGCTACTGCAGCCTTTCCAGGGACCTTAAAAGAGATTGTGGAAACTGGCAATTATCCATGTTGAACACCAGTTCAGGAGGGTAAGACCGGCCTCTTCTGGAAGTGGATGCCAAACATCACACTCATATCACAGGAGCAGAAGAGAGTCCCGGGCTTCACAGTGGCCAAAGACCAGCTAACTCTTCTTCTGGGTGGGAAAACCATTGGTGACTTCAAAATCAAGCCATTGCTGGTTTACCACTCAAAGACACCTGGAGCCATGAAGGGCATCACTAAATCAGTCATTTGGCAATTCAACAGGAAGGCCGGGATCACCATGGACATTTTCAAGGAGTGGTTCAGTGGTTCTTCTTTTTGTTCATCAATATTGCAGAGGCAAAGGACTTGAGGAAAGAGCGCTCCTGATAATGGACAATGCTCCAAGCCACCCTACTAACTTGGCTGAGCTCCCCTACTGCATCCTGGTGGAAGTAGTATCCCAGCCTTCCAACACTACTTCGCTCATTCAGCCTATGGACCAAAACGGCAATGCAACCTTCAAGTCCTACTATCTTCGCAGTACATTCCGCCAATTGATTGACCAGATGGACAGCCAGGACAAACAATCGATGATGGAGTTCTGGAAGAAGAACAGCATCATGCAGACCATCACCAACATTGAATTTTCCTGGAAGGAGGTGACACAGCAATATCTAAAGAAGATCTGTGGAAGAAGATCTATGGAAGAAGATCTGGCCAGAATAATGCAACCCGAACAGCCCATCATAGCAGAGATAGTGTACCTTGCCAATACAGCTGGACTGGAAGATGCAGACACCCAGGACATAGATAACTTAGTCCAGACTTCGTGCAATAGCCTGACCAATGAGGACCTTTTTTGCTTGTGCTGTTCCTTTAATTATTTTTTTGGATGTAAATATATTATATATATATATATATATATATAATTTATTTTTATTTATTGATAAATATATATATATATATATTAATTAAAATTGCAGCTAGACCTTACTAGACCTTGTTTTTAGACCTTACATATTGATTAGGTTTACATGACCACTGTTTTCATTGCAAAATATTAAAAATGTTTTTATGATGTAAAATTAAATATTATTTTATTATCTTTATATGCAGTTCAGCTCCTATGGCATGTAGTATTTTAGTTTCTACTTATCAACTTCCTCAGGTGAGAGCAGACTTTGATTGTACAGGGAGTTTCCATCTGCACAAAATGAATGTGGCATCTACAACTGCCAGTACTTTCATTAGATCTAATGTAAAGTTCAGTTTATGCAGATACACCCTTAGGCAGATACAGCAGACATAAATTGGGTATTTACAGTAATGAATAATAATTTGTTATACAACATAAAAATGTTAAGCTCTTTTTTATTTTTTACATTTTTACATATCTATAGTGTACTCTTGATAATCTGCAAAATGTTTTTTATTTTTCAATAAATACAGACTTTTGTTTTTAATTATTGTATTCAGTTTTGCTTTAATAATGACAAGCATTATGTTTTTGTCCTAAAAAAATAAGGAAATCTAGGAGGAATTGTGGATTGAGATATGATCTCCATTCACTTGTATTGAAAACTACCTCTCTAAATCGTGACTACATTTCCATCTCCGACACCCCAAGGCACAGCAGCTTCTTCCCTCTTGTAACTCCCTAGTTCCAGACGTTTGTCCCCCTAGCGGCAAGTCTATGAACTGCAGTATTTATTTCATATGCAAAAAATTTTTTTGAAGTGTGTAATGAGGCGCCCTTCACAGAGAAGCTGTTTGTTGTTTAGTCATTCATTTAGGGTCGACTCTCCGTGACCTTATGGACCGCAGCATGCCATGCACGCCCTCAAGCTCATGTTTATTGCTTCAATGACCTCATCTATCCATCTCCACCTCTGCCATCTCCTTCTTTGTCCATCTTCAATCTCTCCCAGCATCAGAGTCTTCTCTAGGGAATCCTGCCATCTCATGATATGGACAAAATATTTGAGCTTCAGCCTCATGATCAAACCTTCCAGTGAACAGTTCATCTTGATTTCCTGAAGTATTGTTTTATTAATATATGACATATTCTTGCAGTCCTAAGCAGTTTTCTCAAACACGACAATTCAAAGGTGTCAATTCTACAGCACTCAGACTTTTTTATGTCCGTATATTACTACTAGGAATACCACAGATCTAACTATTTGTTTATAATGTAATATCTTAACTTTTTACTAGCTTGTCCAAGCTTGCCATAGCTTTCCTCCCCACAAGCAAATATCTTTTAATTTCATGACTGCAGTGATAAGAGATCTTGAAACCCAAGAAATAACTTCAGATATTTCCAGGCATGACAAGGGTAAAAAGTCCCACCTCCAAAAGGACAAACAGTTAATAGAGGCTGACTCCATCCTAAGAGGTGTGAATATGAGAGAGTGTAAGGAAGAAAAGACAGAAGTAAGTCACCTTCTTGGAGTTACAGTCCTGAGAGACATCAGCCACATTGTAAGAATTGCTACAACAAGAAGAGAATAAGAGGAATTAATTCCAGATATGACAGTTCAGAATGTGTTTTTTATACAAATACACAATAACATCGGCTATAAAATACCGCCATAAATACGGAAGTTATACACTGATATGCAAGTCAGATTTTACAATACGTTTTTTCTAAAATTGCGTATTTGTTGACTTGATAAATGTGTTTCTCTCTATCACTCTGTATGTATCTTTCTATCACTGTGTTTCTCTCCGTCTCTCTGTGTGTTTCTCTCCGTCTCTCTGTGTGTTTCTCTCCGTCTCTCTGTGTGTTTCTCTCCGTCTCTCTGTGTGTTTCTCTCTGTCACTCTGTGTGTCTCTCTCTGTCACCCTGTGTGTCTCTCTCTGTCACCCTGTGTGTCTCTCTCTGTCACTCTGTGTGTTTCTCTCCGTCTCTCTGTGTGTTTCTCTCCGTCTCTCTGTGTGTCTCTCTGTCACTCTGTGTGTCTCTCTCTGTCACTCTGTCTGTTTCTCTCTGTCACTCTGTGGGTTTCTCTCTGTCACTCTGTGTGTCTCTCTCTGTCACTCTGTGTGTCTCTCTCTGTCACCCTGTGTGTCTCTCTCCGTCTCTCTGTGTGTTTCTCTCCGTCTCTCTGTGTGTCTCTCTGTCACTCTGTGTGTCTCTCTCTGTCACTCTGTGTGTTTCTCTCTGTCACTCTGTGTGTCTCTCTCCGTCACCCTGTGTGTCTCTCTCCGTCACTCTGTGTGTCTCTCTCCGTCACTCTGTGTGTCTCTCTCCGTCACTCTGTGTCTTTCTTTCTGTCACTCTGTGTGTTTCTATCACTCTGTGTGTTTCTATCACTCTGTGTGTTTCTTTCTATCCCCCTGTATGTTTATCACTCTGTGTGTCTCTCTCCGTCACTCTGTGTGTCTCTCTTCGTCACTCTGTGTGTCTCTCTCCGTCACTCTGTGTGTCTCTCTCCGTCACTCTGTGTGTTTCTTTCTATCATTCTGTGTGTTTCTTTCTGTCACCCTGTATGTCTCTCTCTGTCACTCTGTGTGTCTCTCTCTGTCACTCTCTGTGTGTCTCTCTCTGTCACTCTGTGTGTCTCTCTCTGTCACTCTGTGTGTCTCTCTCTGTCACTCTGTGTGTTTCTCTCTGTCACTCTGTGTGTCTCTCTCCGTCACCCTGTGTGTCTCTCTCCGTCACTCTGTGTGTCTCTCTCCGTCACTCTGTGTGTCTCTCTCCGTCACTCTGTGTCTTTCTTTCTGTCACTCTGTGTGTTTCTATCACTCTGTGTGTTTCTATCACTCTGTGTGTTTCTTTCTATCCCCCTGTATTGTCGTGGTGTTTATAGTAAAATGATATTAGAAATAGTCAATTTTACTTATTGTCCGATTATAACGTCAATTTATAGGAAAGTATAGCTTTTAAACAAAACAGCGTTTATTATCAGATAACACAATCGAATTCTAAAGTAAATAAAAAGTTCTAAACAGTACTATATGATTCACAGATGTCAATAACCCAATCAAGTCTACTACAATATAATACGATAAAATGTTAATAAAACAAGAAAAACCTTGTAACTTCTTTATCAACAAAATCTTCTAGGGTAATAGAAAATAACAATAAATTACCATTAATCAATATTCCTTATTTTAGCTATTTATAATAAACATGAGAATCAATCTTATTAATATAGTAAGTCACAATAATATTGTTGGCAGAATATATAATATACCCCAATAGAACTATATAACTAATAATGGGGTGATGCTATAATAATAACCATATATTGAAATACAAAAATACTATTGGAACAAAGGAAAATATATCACAATGTGAATAATACCTACAGTAGATATATTGGTGGCTTCTGTGATATAATTGATTTAGTGGTATAAATAAGATCAATTTATCTTTTATATCACAGAAGTTTGAAATTAAATCTATACATTACCAGATACCAGAATCAACCCAATATCACGTAGAGTCAGCCTGGATAATCCCAAATCGATTATTATATGAAAAATTAAATATATCAGGAATCAAAAGTAGGTCCTCTCTTTCTCAATGTATTGCCTGTGTGTCTCTTCAGCCTCACTCCTCTTTGTGTCCCTGTTTTCCTCTCTCTTTTTTCCCTCTGTCCTATTTTAAATACCCATTCTTATCTAGATCTTCACGTTGATCACATCCTGGAATTATTTCTCACTATTGTGCTAAGTGGGGATACATGAATATCAAATGCACAGTCAAACAGATATTGTCAGTATAAGAGCCAAATGGTGGATTCCTCGTCTCCAATTTGAGGTGTGACTATTTCAAGGCATTTGTGGATCAAAAGAATCTAGTATGAATACTAATGACTAGCCTTTTGGTGGTTCCACTGTTTACATTCTCATTACAATGTAGACACTTAGTGAAGCTCAGGAAAAATGGAATATGTGTATAAAATTAAAAACTCAAAATAAAATGATGATGTGCAATACAGGCATAACATAACACATAGATATGAAAAGTTTAAGATATTTCCTATCCGATGACATCAAACACCGTTATGTTTGAGGAATTTCTATATGTGTATTAATTAAAATATTAAGAGGATATATTTAATCAGAAATATATAATGAAATGGTATATATATATATACAGGAGTATACTTATTTATATATTTAATAGGTAAAACCCCTGACAAATCCCCCTTTCTGGAATACTGTCTCCCCATTAGGTAGGTGACATTATTACAGTAGCAATATGTGTAATTAAATAGATAAGTATTCGGTTGTCTAAACATATTTCTTTACCTATGCATCATTTCTATTGGGGTATATTTTCTGACCTCATTGCTTACATGTACCAATAATATGGATGATCCAGAGGAAGGCAAACATAAAACCCAATTGTCTTAATTGGGAAAAATTAATTCCTTCCTGACCCCAAATATTGGCGATCGGATTCCTCCCTGGATCAATACTCCCTCCATGATTAAGCAGGATAACCCTGAATGTCCTTTTATTTAAAAGAGATGCAGTCCTGATTCATCATCTATTATTATCTTCCTGATAATCATTTCAATGGTCATGATTCGGCAAATGTTCTGACCGTTGATAACGGGAGTTATGTGAGTTTATGAAGTTTTCCTTAGTTGTTTCTACGTCTTCTTCACAGTGGCCTATGAACAGGCAATGTGGTCACGATACCACGTTTGAGTCTTTTCCACCCTGATGTGGAATATTCTGAATTGTCTTTTAATCATCCTGTGTGGATCGACACTGATGAAGGTCTTCGGCGACGTTATTCTCCTCCCGGGTTAGGATGAATCTTGGAGCCTCTTGGATAAAGACGCCTGAGGAAGGACCGTGCCACGATAGTTTCCATCTGAACTTGTTGGCGTTAGGATCATCATTACCCTGATACGAGCTGCCTTTTTTTTAATTAATTTGGATACTTTCTCTTTTGGCTTCTATGTTTAATCGAAATACAAGTGGTTTTAATAATACATTCCTAACATGATGGATTAGGTAGATAGATGAAGAGACAGAAGATTTTTTTCGCGAAAAACATTTCACAAATCACGGTTCATCTGGGCAAGTATTTTCAATGATTCTTAACTGAGATCTAGGATGACAGGTTCTCATTTGGTTAAAATGGACCCATTTTTCTACCATTTCACCATCTTTTGGGATCTGAATCTTATACACGACGGGTGAAATTTTATCTATAATGGTATAAGGTCCTTTCCATGAGGGTAAAAACTTTTTCTCTTTTGCCTGATTACGTAGGAAGTTATATAAATAAACTTGATCTGTGATCTCATATTCTTTCTTAGATGTTTTCAGATCGTAATATGTTTTAGTGCTTTCTGCAGATTTCTCTACATTTTTCTGGGCAAATGCAAAAGCCTGTTGTAAATGCTTCCTCAAGTTCTCAATATACTGATGGGTCGTGGCTTCATTCACCAAGTTATGGTCTTGGGTTCTATGGATAAGGTGTTGTGGGAGTACCATACGTCTCCCAGTCATTAATTCAAAAGGGGACATTTTAGTAGCAGTACTAGGGGTAGATCTTATCGCCATTAAAACTAAGGGTAATTTTATGTCCCAGTCCTTACCTGATTCCTTGAAATATTTCTTTAGGATACTTACAATAGATTGGTTGTACCGTTCTACCCCACCACTAGAAGCGGCGCTGTAAGCAATATGTAATTTATGTTTAACACCTAGGATTCTCCACATACGGCTCATCACCTCACTGGTGAAGTGACTTCCTCTATCTGACTCAATTCGTTGCGGTAGGCCAAAACGAGAAAACACATGGTTAATCAACAAAATTGCGGCAGTCTCCGCTTTACAGTTTGTCGCCGGAAGGCATTCTACCCATTTGGTGAATAGACATGTTACGGTTAACATATACTTATTACCCCTGGAAGAGGTAGTTACCGGGCCAATAAAGTCAATCTGTATGTCTGACCATGGCATGGACATCCCCCTTTTCTGAAGAGGAGCCCTATGGGTAGGTGAATGGGGTTGAAACTGGGGACATACTAAACATCCTTGACAGTAAATTTTTACACCCATCAACATGTGTGGCCAATATGCAAAATCACGAAGTATCTCATATGTAATCTTTTCACCTCTGTGGCCTGATGTTGGTGCATCATGAGCATGTTGTAGCATTAGACCTCGATAAGTAGTAGGAACTACCCATTGATGTATACCATTCTTAGATGTGCGGATAAGTAAACCATCTAAGATGTTAAACTGGGATTTTGACTTAATTAGAATCCTGAAATCTTCCTTATCTGACACATCTATTTTGTCCAGAGGATACTGTATTGGATCCTGTATATGGTTATAAAATGGACCTATGATAGGATCTTCTTTTTGACTATTGATCAAGTCCAAGTTAGGAGTATCATGGGACCACTGTACTGTGGGGAGTTCTGTATCTTTCTGGGATTGCTGTCTAGTGATAGCCTGAATTTGCAGTGGACCCATAAGGTGGTCCATTTCAATTGATTCCCCCTCTAGGGCACCTTGCTTTGCTAGTTTATCAGCAAGATTATTTCCGTCTTTATCCTGACCCTTTACTTTGGAATGTCCTTTTGTTTTCTTCCAGTATATAGTCAGTTCATGAGAATTTACCATTTCATCAATGGCATGTATTAACTTACCATGTTTTATCGGTTTCTTTCGGACATTAGTCATATTATTTCGTTTCCATACTGGTAAATATTCAACAAAACTATTTCGGGCGTATTCTGAATCGGTAATGATTACAAAGTCTTTAATGTTATGCTCTATTGCGGTGTAAACAGCATAATATATAGCCATCAATTCTGCCATCTGACTACTCTTGGGTCCTATTTTACACCCTTTTGGAGGAGCAGGAAAATTATCTATCCATACATTACCAATTCCCGCAACTAGCTTATTATCTGTATCTACTCTTACGTGATAGGCACATCCATCTACATAAACTGTGGGTAAGGATTTACAAAATACCTCTTCATATATTTTATGAGGTGACAATTTATATTCCTCCAGAAGGTCAATATGAGGATCATCATCCTTAAAGGGGTCTGGGGCAGTACAATCATGTAAATCCGCTAATCCTTGGGCAACTAGATTCTTTTTATTTTGGGCATATCTTATCTCCAAAGGCCATCCTTGTAAGGATAAGGTCCAAGCAGTTATGCGGCTATTTGATAGATTACCAGACCTAATTTTATCGCTCTGAATATATTGTAATGGTTGGTGTGCCGTTTCCACTATTATTTTCTCACCTTGTATGAAATTTCGAAAATGTTGTAGTGCCCATACTGTAGCAAATAGAGCCTTCTCACAATCATTAAATTTTACCTCTACAGGTGATAGTGTTTTACTCGCACAAGAGATAATCTTGTTATGTTGGTCATGTTTCTGATATAACACAGCACTTAAACAATTATCAGTATAACCGGTTTCTAAGAAGAAGGGCTTACCTCGTTCTGGATAAGCTAGGCAAGGAGCCTGACTTAGCTTCTGTTTTAACTCATTTACAGCTTGGTTCTGAATCTCACCCCATTTCCATGGCTCACCTTTCTTTAACAATTGTATGAGGGGTCTTGTTATTTCGGCATAATTCTCAATGAATTTACGAGAATAATTGGTGATACCCAGGAATGATCTCAATTCTTTTGTAGTTGTAGGCATTTTAGTTTTAAGTAGGGCCTCTACCTTCTTTTTCTGTGGATTTACACCATCAGGAGTTATCTCATGACCTAAAAAGTTAACTTTAGTGCGGCACCACTGAGCCTTTTGGAGAGATATTTTAACTCCTGCGTGCTTTAATTGGTCCAAAACATGTTCAATTTCTGCGATATGTTTATCAAATTTGAAACTTTTAATCAAGATGTCATCTACACAGGTTAATGTCCCTCGCTCTTGAGCATCAGGCATTGCCTTGTGCAAGAAGATGGCAAACTCATTCCCTGAATTTATAAATCCAAATGGAGTTCTAGTCCATGTAAATTGTTGATTACCAAATGTAAATGCTAATTTATGTTGGTCCTCTTCATTGACTTTAATAGTCCAATAACCTTGGGCACAATCAAGTGTTGTAAATAATTTAGACCCTTGGACTTGTGCTAAACACTGGTCTATATATGGGACAGGCCAAGCCGACATATGGACTCTCTTATTTAATTGCCTCAAATCAGCGCATAAGCGCCATGTCCCATTTGGCTTCAAAATACCTAGAACAGCATTATTATAAGAACTATGTACAGGACGTATAATTCCCCTTGATTCTAGATTCTTTATAATATCGGCTAATGATTCATAAGAGGCGAGGGGTAGTCTATATTGCTTAACAAATATAGGTGGAATACTGGGATCAGTTTTAATTTTAGTGACATGTAGATCCGTCAGGCCACAATCATATGAGTCTTTAGAAAACACACCTTGGTAATTCATAAGCACTTGTCTTAATTTTTGGCGTTCAGTATCATTAGAGCACCCATCTGCTAAAATTATCTGTTCTTCAACCCTTTCTTTAAACCCAGGGAATACCTCAGGTTGACTAATTTCATAGGCTTCCTCTAGTTGTGTAGATAGGTCAGTGGTAATGGAGTTTATCTGTATCTTATCGACCAAATTCTCTTCATACTCTTGTTCATCTATATTTTGATTAAAAATTAGCTCGTCATCTGTTATTTCACACTGTCCTTCCATGGAACTGAAGGGATAAATAGATTGAACAGTAAATAATCCTTCTGGTTGCGTATCGAAACATTGGTCAATCATTTTATCATCACTCATATATTCCTCTGGTATCAAACCAATAACTGAATTGGTAAGTTCAGAGGTAAAATATTCTGCATCAATGGCCATTCCTACTATGGATCCCTTCTCCATATGTATTGGATGCGAAGCTATGTTATTTACTAGGATGACAAGAGGTAATTGTGTCACAGCAATTAAAGGAGTGTGGGTGGTGTTAAGGCCTTTTTGTTGGGTTTGATAGCTAAGATTAACATAAGCATCTTTGCCTTGAATCATCTGCCCTCTTTTTACTTGCAAGGGTAGAGGGAATTGGGCTACTCCTTCTGGTATAGTGACAGTTCGTTCCATCTGTATGGTTATTGCATAAGGCATCTGTTGGGCATATCTCAAGGCTTCTGAGTCATTACTGAAATCTAATGGTGACTCATTCAACCGAGACCATAGAACGTTATGGATTAAATCGATTTGAAAAGCAAACCGATGTAACAAATCATTACCAATATATATTGGATATTGGGAATCCTCTATCACCTGGAACAAGTGCACAACCTTTTTATCTCCTATTGAAAGGGGTATTAAACATCTTGCTATAATAGGATGGGTTGAGGTTTCATGATCTATTTTATATATATATTGGTCATATGGTTGGGAATTACGAATTAATCTTGGATTCTTTATTCGTTTTAATAGATTTTCATTAATGTAACTATGTTCATGGGTTAAGGCTATTTTGGCTTGTTTAGGATATCTCATACCTATAATATTTATGGGGATAACTAAACCCTTATCTCTTATTTCTATGTTAGCCATAATTTTGGAATGTCTAGTTATTTCAAAAGGTTTAGAGGTTTTCCTATTTAGTGAAATAGTTAGGACATTTCCTTCTACATGAGTGTTATCTATGTGGGCCTGATTAATTTGGATCACATTTTCATCATTTATTTGTTTTTCAGAAATGTCATGACATTGTATTATCGTCATTTCAGGTGTTTGATTATTTTGAAAATGAATTTGCACCGAATTTTCTTTTGTTTCTATAACATGACAATTTCTCTGCATATTGGATTGTTTAACCTTTTCATAGTTTATGGGAAAGCTAACTTGTGACCATATTACTCCATCTATACAGTCTATTATTGGACTTAATAGCCTCAGTAGATCTGTCCCAATTAAAAATTGAGACTCAGGAACATCTACCACTATCACTGGATGTTTTACCTGTTTATTTCCTATTTTAATACTCAACCATACACTACCTTTGGTCTTTATGGTAATTCCATCGAAATTCTTTACAATTCCGATGAATGATTTTAGAATAGTTTTCTTATTAGATCTACGTTCTATTTCTTGATACATATCTTGGGAAAGAACAGTTACTTGGGAGCCTGTGTCTATTAACCCTTTAATGTCCATGGAGTCTACATCTTGTAAGCTGACAGGGATATAGTATCTCCCCTGACATTCCTCCATCTCACATAGGAAATGGGAATGTTTTAACATATCTGACTTCTTCCATTGTTCGTTCTTATTTAGAGAGTCAGACTGGGGGGTATTATTTAACCAGTTTATGGTAATTTCGGGGGGGTTATTGGTCAGGTTAGGTATATCTTCAATTTTACCTGTATTATATTGTTTATTATCTTGACTAATTATTAACCCTGTTTCAATGATTTGAAGCTTGGTCAGTGATGCAACCTGTAAACAAAAAGGTTTAACCTGTATATTGTTCATACCGCTCCCTCTGACTTCATTGATACCTCCTTCTTGCTCTGTGGGAGTTCCTGTGTACAAAGAAAACTTAGGGACAGAAGGAAGAAACATCTTATTATCATTTGTTTCAGGATTATCCATCACAGTTTTGCAAACGCCATTCAGTCACTGGTTTTGG
Source organism: Discoglossus pictus (assembly GCA_027410445.1). Lineage (NCBI taxonomy): Eukaryota > Metazoa > Chordata > Amphibia > Anura > Alytidae > Discoglossus > Discoglossus pictus. The sequence goes on along the minus strand of CM050169.1, from coordinate 48,178,433 downwards.
TTTTCAGAATTTTGTCCCCTTTGGACTGGCTGGGCTCTCAGTGTTTGATTTCCCGGCATATTCATTCCTGCCATGAGGGCAGTCATTTGCTGGGTCAGTAATTTAACTTGTTCCTCTAGGTTAGAGTTTTGTTCTACATTTTGGGTTCGGTTATACCTATTCGTAACTCTTTGGCTTTCTGAATTTTCTGAAGTACTGGGCCTTGGAGAGCTCAATCTTCTTTCTACATTGGGGCTTTTAGGTTGCCACCAATACTCTCTAATAGGATTATTTCCTTTGTAATTTGGGCTTACATAAAAAGAGTTATTGTTTCTATTTTGGGGCCTTTCAGGGGTAACTTTTATAGGTCTAAGTTTGGGTGGTATGTATTTTGGTTTATTTTGACTTTTAACCACATCAGCATAGGATTTAGTATTTGTTTCAAAAGGTAGTTCTGGTTGGATAGAGATTTCCGCTATTTTATGGATTTGGCCCTTTTCTTTACGTTTAAAACTATTTTCCTCATCCTGTTGAATCTCATATATCTTGGAACATTCGTTTACCAACCAGCTGAGTGGTTTAGAGTCATCATAATCTCTGATTATATTTCTTTTCATAAATGATGGTAAGGCATGAAAATATATCCTCTTGAACTCTGCGGATTCTATATCTGCTCTTTTATCTGTCTGCCGATATGCATGTTTTAATGTGACTAAAAATTCTTTTGGACTTTTGTCAGGCTGGCATTTGAGATTGTGTAAGGCCCTTAAAGCTGCTTGGGGGTTACGAAATTCAGAAAAATACCTCCTCACCTCTGCTCTGTACTGATCCCAATCAGTTATATCTCTATCTTGAAGGGAAGTAAAGAATGATGTATATGCATTATCAAATGACCAGGGGAGATATGAAATCTTTGCATGAGATCCCCGTACATTTAATTCAAGCATGATTCTCTCCACAGTATCTAGGTGATACTCAATGGATAATTTAGATCCTTTAGTGTAGGGCTTTACCAATTTTCTGATAGCCTGCGCTGTCTCATGGAAAGATAATTTCCTATTATGAGTATCCCTTGAAGGGGATGAATCAAACTCCTCATCAAAATCTCTAGGATGCCTGGCAATCGTTATGTCTGGTACATGATTTTGGGCCTTATCTAGATCTGCTTTTAACCTGCCAATATCCTGCTGGTAATTTTTAATCTCCTTTTGGGCATTATCAAGTAAATTTTGAATCTTTCTAGCTTCCTGGTAATTTTCAGCTTTTCTTATTGTTCTCTTAGTTATTTCATTAGTAAGGGTGGTAAGTTTATCTTCTAAACTTGATTTTTCTCTTTTTAACACCTTACAGTCTTGTAAGTATTTTTGAGACAGTCCCTCAGCCTGATTTACTTTTTGAGCTAAATGATCACATTGTCCAGACAACTCTTCAATTTGGTCAGTTTTTCTATCTCTGTCTTCAGATAACTCATCCCATTTTATTTGAAAATCCCCTAATTTCCTCATTAATTTATCACACATTGCTGTTAATCCCTCATGTCCTTGTAATCTTTCCTTAGCATCTTCTAATTCCTTTTCTAACTCACCCAGTTTAACTACTTGATGTTCTGACATTTTTATCCTACCTTCGTGTAAGTCTCTTAAATGGTTGCATGCCTCAGATATCTCATTAATTGTCTTATTTAAACCAGTTATGACCACCTCCTTTTCAATAGTCTGGCCTTTCCAGTATCTGGCGACTTCCATCCAGCTAATCGCTACACGGGCAAGATTCTTTTTACATTCAAAGTTATCCTGAACTGCATTTATGACACCATTAATATTCGGTAATAATTCTGTCTCCTGACTCCAATTGTCTATGGCATTTCCATCAATTATTGGTTTGAAGTTACTAAAATATTCTGACAATCTTGATGGGTATTCACACAGAGGATACACATTGCTTATTAAACTTTTGATCAATGTTTCACATCCCATTGCATCTAGTTTCAATATCTTATCCAATGACAACACCCCTGTCCTTTCTGAACTGGATCGGCCTTCTGCCATTTTGTTTTTATTTTAATAAACGCTGTTGTATTAAAAAGTTTTAAATTGATAAATATCAATTCACTTATCTATAAAGACGTTATCTCAGCAGTGCCTCCAAATTATGTCGTGGTGTTTATAGTAAAATGATATTAGAAATAGTCAATTTTACTTATTGTCCGATTATAACGTCAATTTATAGGAAAGTATAGCTTTTAAACAAAACAGCGTTTATTATCAGATAACACAATCGAATTCTAAAGTAAATAAAAAGTTCTAAACAGTACTATATGATTCACAGATGTCAATAACCCAATTAGGTCTAATACAATATAATACGATAAAATGTTAATAAAACAAGAAAAACCTTGTAATACAATATAATACGATAAAATGTTAATAAAACAAGAAAAACCTTGTAACTTCTTTATCAACAAAATCTTCTAGGGTAATAGAAAATAACAATAAATTACCATTAATCAATATTCCTTATTTTAGCTATTTATAATAAACATGAGAATCAATCTTATTAATATAGTAAGTCACAATAATATTGTTGGCAGAATATATAATATACCCCAATAGAACTATATAACTAATAATGGGGTGATGCTATAATAATAACCATATATTGAAATACAAAAATACTATTGGAACAAAGGAAAATATATCACAATGTGAATAATACCTACAGTAGATATATTGGTGGTTTCTGTGATATAATTGATTTAGTGGTATAAATAAGATCAATTTATCTTTTATATCACAGAAGTTTGAAATTAAATCTATACATTACCAGATACCAGAATCAACCCAATATCACGTAGAGTCAGCCTGGATAATCCCAAATCGATTATTATATGAAAAATTAAATATATCAGGAATCAAAAGTAGGTCCTCTCTTTCTCAATGTATTGCCTGTGTGTCTCTTCAGCCTCACTCCTCTTTGTGTCCCTGTTTTCCTCTCTCTTTTTTCCCTCTGTCCTATTTTAAATACCCATTCTTATCTAGATCTTCACGTTGATCACATCCTGGAATTATTTCTCACTATTGTGCTAAGTGGGGATACATGAATATCAAATGCACAGTCAAACAGATATTGTCAGTATAAGAGCCAAATGGTGGATTCCTCGTCTCCAATTTGAGGTGTGACTATTTCAAGGCATTTGTGGATCAAACGAATCTAGTATGAATACTAATGACTAGCCTTTTGGTGGTTCCACTGTTTACATTCTCATTACAATGTAGACACTTAGTGAAGCTCAGGAAAAATGGAATATGTGTATAAAATTAAAAACTCAAAATAAAATGATGATGTGCAATATAGGTATAACATAACACATAGATATGAAAAGTTTAAGATATTTCCTATCCGATGACATCAAACACCGTTATGTTTGAGGAATTTCTATATGTGTATTAATTAAAATATTAAGAGGATATATTTAATCAGAAATATATAATGAAATGGTATATATATATATATATAGGAGTATACTTATTTATATATTTAACTAGCGACTTGCCGGTCAAAAAATGACGGCAATGTGATATATATGTTTGTCAAGTTGTTTAGTTATTAACATATATTTTTGACACTTGTAAGTATTTTAATATGAACGTGTATTTTTGTAAAATGTTGATGTAATGGTTTTTTAAAATGTAATTTGTATCTGAAGAATTGTTAACTTTAATATACATTGAATGAATAGGAAAGCAAAAAGTAAAAAGCCTTCTTGAAACGTTGCGAATTTTAACATGAAGTTTAAAATATATGTAAGCAATAACCTTCAAAGTATATATTTTGAAACTTTAACTTTATTTTTTATGTAAGTTTAGAAGTTGACAAAACATTTGTATAATTTTGAACATTATAAACAGGAACATAGCGAATACATTTTGTAACCTAATTTTTTATTAAAAGTATTAACATTTGAATGTAAAAACAATTGACCTTTAAATTAATCAGTATTAACATGCAATTTCTATCACAATAATTGTTAACTTGAATATACATTGAATGTAGAGGAAGGCATACAGTAAAACTCTGCTTAAAACGTACGTAATTAAAGTAATTCATTACTGAGCACATAAACTGGCGATAAACATTAATGTAGTTAGTAATCTTAAGATAACAGACAATATTTACATTGTGACTTAAAAGGTGCTTGACCTCTTAACATCCACTTTGTAATCTGTTGAATGAAATAACTTGCAAATATATTTTTTAAACTTGTAACATTAGAAACATTAACATAGTGACTTAACATTTTAACATAATTTTGACTAACAATGCAAGGCAAGTATTTTGTGAGGCGAATCATTCCTAAACAGTACTTTCATTAATTATGACTGAATTAAACAACCAATTGTTATGTATTTTGCAATGCTTTTAAAAAATGTTGGCATCTTGAATTTGTATCCTGCAAAGTTATAGTACTTCATAGTAGACAATGTTTTTAGTAACAATACGTCCATCTTCTAATAAATCACCTTGACTTTCATTGTTTTCAATGTAAACTTTAATAGCCTGTGGATTTTTGCACCGTGACAACGCAACGTACAATTGACCATGTGCAAAAACTGGTTCTTCCAAGTAAATACCCACAGATTTGAAAGTCTGACCTTGTGATTTATTAATGGTCATGGCAAATGCCATAATAATGGGAAATTGTCTTCTTTGAAGTATAAAAGGGAGACTACTTTCACTTGGTGCTAAATCTATTCTTGGTATGAAAACTCTCTCTCCTTTATGGGTCCCAGTTAAAATTTCAGCATCTATAAAATGGTCCTTTAATTGTTGAACAATTAATCTTGTGCCATTGCATAGGCCTTTTTTGGGGTTCATATTTCGCAGTAACATGATAATTGCACCTTTCTTTAGCTGCAAAATATGTGGTGGCATTCCAGAAGGAGTTAAAGAGTTAATGAATTCAGTTGAAAAGTTTGCCTGACTTTCATTGTCATCAGCAAGTACAGAATCAGCACTGTGATAATTTCTTTGTGGTGCATTAATTTTTTTTAAGATTTCATTATTGAGTATTAATGCATCTTTATTTTTACACGTCAGTATGACTTGGTTGGCAAGCTCAGAATATTCTTCGTTATTTATGCTCCCTTCAAATATTGCCGATATAATATCTTGTTGACAAATCATCTGAGGTGGGATCTCTACAGTGTCGTCAGGCAAATGTAGTATTTTTTCTGTTCTTCCTTCTCCAATTTTAATAAGCCAATCATTGAAATCAGTTTGGCCTTCTGATCTCATATTTTGTTGCAGTTGAAGATGGGTAAAATGTTTCCATACTGTACTTGACTTTATACATGTTTCAATAATGTCTGTTCGATTTCCATGTACAACGACAGGTAATGTTTGTCTAAAATCGCCACCCAACAAAATTACCTTTCCACCAAATGGAAAAATATTATCCATGACTTCACGAAGCAAACGGTCAATACATTGGAGGGCATAGCATGACATCATTGTGGCCTCATCTATTATAATTAATTTACATTTCTTCAATTTCTTTGCTTGTAAGGATGTCATGCGAATATCTGACACTGAATTTTCCAAAATAGGCACTGGCAGTTTGAATCCACTATGAACAGTTCTTCCACCTTCTAATAAAAGTGCAGCAATTCCAGTAGTGGCAAACGCCATTGCTATTTGTCCTTGTGCTCGTACTGAACTCATTAATAAATTGTACAAATATGTTTTCCCTGATCCGCCAGGTCCATCAAGATAGAAATAACGCTCTGTCACCATGTCATCATCTATAGCATTTTTAATGGCATGAAATGCTTGCAATTGTAGTGTATTTAAAGTTGCAAGTCTTTCTTGTGTTCTTTCTGCTTGTAGTTGAATGTCATAGTCTTCAAAGTTAATGTCATCTATTAGACCTGGATCAGGCAAATTAAAACTTGCACAACTTAATCCATGAGTTAAAAAGACTTCTTGAATTTCCATTAAGGCTTTTAAGTGTGCAATGGGTTCATTGTATCGTCGCATAAAGTCTTCAGCCATATTACTTTTAAAAGTCTCCCACAAAGCTAATGCATTTGGAGCATTTGAGAAGATACAAATAAAAGCAAATTGTTCTCTCATCTGTCGTGGCATTTGACATTGTGCTGCTTCTTCTAAACATCTTTCCCACTCTGTATCATCAGCGAGTAAGTTTCTATTTCTTGCAGCTAAATGGAAGGATTCATATACAATGTCATTAACAGTTCTTAATTGTTCAAAACTTTGTGCTCCTGGAACATTTAAAAGTAATATCCGTAAGCAAAATCGTTCAACATCTCTTGGACTGACTGTGTAAATTCGTGGAATTATTTTATTGCCTCTGGTTTTTCTTGCTCTCCATAATCCATTCACAAAAACATAGTGATATGGAATTTCAATATATAAGTATTGTGTTGCTTGAGCATCAGTGGAATTTAATGCAAACCATGCAGTTAGTGTAGTGTGACGATCTTCACTTTGGGCCAATGCATTCATTTCATTTCCAGAATGGAAATAGACTAAATGTCGTTGTGGCAAATGTACTGCTAACCTATATACTGCATGTGATCTATCATGCATTTCAAATTTTAAAAGCCGCCACATAGCTTCTGGCGCACTGACATAGCGAGCATCTACATGAGATGCAAGTTCATCATGTACTAACTCACTACTTTCAGGGTTGTCTGCACTTTTGACGACTACAGTAGCTGCATCGTAACCTTTGTAAATATATTTGTAGACATATTTAATGGATTTGATGGAAGTGCAGGCTTCTACGTTGATGTGGGCGTTGTACTTCATGAGTAAATGTGGATTGTAGGGTACTACATATCTATTGTCCACTTTTTTTCCACGAATAATGGCACTATCTCCTTCTCTTCTTTTATAAAGTGGATATCCATCACAATTGGCATATGTTTTGTCTCTATAATCTTTTGGAAAATCTTTTGAACATTGATTATTTTCCATACATGGTGATTGTGGATTAAGGTCTCCACAGGGTCCATGAATCATGCGATGAGTAACAATCTCATATAGTCTACCATATAGTTCTGGATCCGGTAGTTCAGCAACTATGACTGCATCCACTTTGTCCGAAGTATCTAATTTATCTTTCTCTTGAAGTATTATGAGAAGATGTGCATGTGGAAGGCCTCTTTTTTGAAATTCAATGGTATATACATAAGCAAGACATTTGCCAAATAACTGATTTATAGTAAAGTCACGTATTAATTCATTTAATTTTATCTTAAAAACTCTGGCTACTAAATCTGGTCGATCTGAAGCACTTTGTCCAAGAAGTAGATTTTGATTAATTTCTGGCCATTGTGGATTACATGTAAATGTCACAAATAAATCTGGTTTTCCAAATTTTGTCACAATAGCCATAGCATCATTGTATCTTTCTCTCATATTTCGAGGAGATCCTTGAAAGGAAGATGGTAAAATGATGGCTTTGCCAGCTGTCATGTCTCTGCTTGTAGCCACGTCAGCAACATAGTCCATGAGTCCACAATATTGTTCTACACGTAGTTTATCTTGTTGATATTTTATAAAGTTTAAATTATTTGCCTCAACTTGCAAATATGAATCAATAATCCATTGTTGTGTTAGTTTTCCACCACATAAAATGGGATTAAATTCATCTCTAATGGCAATTTGAGCAACTTTAAATTCAAGCATAGAAACATTATTTCGGATTCTGGCTTTAGCATTTGGGTAACTGGGAAGGGTTAATTTTGGTTGCCAACCTGCTTCTCCGTGTGGGAAAAAGATGGGATATGTCATTGGATCTAAATTTGGACTTAAGATATTAATATTAATAAATGGTTGGTCCTCATTTCTGGGATATACTCTAATGTCTCTTTGAAATGGTGGTTCTCCTTCATCATTGTGAAAGACCATTGCAACCTCATTTGATGTTGGCAAGTTATAACGACGTTTATCAGTATGTCTGTCTCTTTTAAGCACCATATTAACCTTTGGCATGGGTAATTGATGTCTTTGTGCATGAAGTAGTTGTTCATTTTCTACTTCTGCCATTTTTTTGTAAGCTTTACTGTAGGGATTGTTGTCCATAATGTTATTTAGCTCTATAAAAACACTGGGTAAGCATTTTTTATTTTCTTCCATCTGCATACGTTGGTCAACAGCTTCCATTGTATCTAGGACATATAGTTGAGCGAATTTTCTTTGCTCTCCTTCCTCTGGATGTAAATGTGAAGTCCGATGATAAATTTGTCCTTGGACTTTAAAACAGTAAGGACCATGTCCTGGTACATTAGCAGCCAATGTTGCCCCCATAGATGCAAATGATATGGCACTATTGTAGGATCCTTTGTTTGTCTTAAAATTTTTGTAATTTGGAAAAGTAGGTTCAGTCATAATATTTAGTAAATAGCTTGGAAATTGTTTCCTTTGTGGAAGTTTGAACTTTCCTTTTTGACAACAACTAATAAATTGTCCATCTCGGGGTCTCTCCTGTTTAAAATAATAAGCCTCACAAAATTGACATTGAGTAGTCATGTCCCCACAACTATGAACCTCTACTGCTAAAGACTTCATTAAAGGACAATTTGCAATGCATATTGGATGTTGACTTTGATATTCATCAGATGAAAAGTCATGAAATGTTTCAACAACAGGTTCTAAATGTTTAGTTTTTTTCGTAGATTTTCTTGGTATATGTTGGACTTGTTCGGTTGAAATTTCCTGTAAGTTTTTAGTAAGAGTTTGTAAATGCTTTTTTTTTGTAGTTCTTTTTTTTGGTCTGTCTTGACTGGTATGTTGTAAAATGTCATCTGATGTTTTAGGAACAGTTTGTAAATGCTTTATTATTTTTTTATTTATTTTGGTTGTATCTTTCATTTTTGCAGCTGATATTCTTTTATTTGCAAGTCTTTTGCGTTCTTTTTCTCTTCGAATTTCTTTCTCCTCCGGTGTCTGCTGGGCGGCCCATCTCTCTTGTCTTTCTCTAGTTTGACGTCTTTTCTTCTCTTCTTTGGTCTCGTTATCAGCCATATTAATCTGTAAACGGAAACAAATAAATGTAATTGTGTATATTTAAATTTGTAATTCCTGTTAAAGATTATTGTGCACAATTGTTGAAATAAAAGGCAAATCATGAATGTATCATTGATATTTAGTTAAATTTATAATTCCTGTCTTCAGTGGCTCAGAATTTGTCCAATGGAATACTGCTGTAAATAAGCATGTAACATATTTATTTAAAATAATGCTTTTATTTATTAAAAACTTTGTTTGTGGATAGATATTTACCACTGCAAAACTTCTTTGCTGAAAAAAAAAGTGATGTGGTTATTGAGCTATGTATTGCATAGTAGCAATTTAAATAAAATAAGGGAGATAGTAAATTAATTAATTTATTTTTCTGTTGAGACGGATGCAACTGAAAGCAGTTTCTTTAGTGTTATACTTTAGTAGTTATTATAGTTTACCTTGGTTGAAGTGTGATTTAAATCCGAATGTTTGTTGGTCCTCGTTTCAAAATCATTGTCCAATGGTGTGGTCCTCTGTCGGAAGTCCTCGTCCGATGGTGTGGTCCTGTGGCGATAGCCCCTGTCCGATATTGTGGTCCTGTGGCGATATCCCTCGTCCGATGTTGTGGTCCGTTGGTGAAAGTCCTCGTCCGATGGTCTGGTCCTGTGTTGAAATTCCTCGTCTGCTGGTCTGGTCCTGTGTTGAAATTCCTCGTCTGCTGGTCTGGTCCGAGTCCTCGTCCGATGGTCCGGTCCTGTGGAAAAAGTCCTCGTCCGATTGTCTTCACGCAGTATCTGTTGTAATGTAAAATAGAAAATGTTGTTTGAGTGAAATGTCTTTTAAATAAGTAAAAAATGTATTAATTTTGCTGTATTGTATCAGTTATGGTTATTTTTTTCAAATATTTTTTTTTTAACTTTCTGTACAATCCCAAGACTTTTGTTATTCTTATTTAAGGTTCTTAGTAAGGCTTGTGGGTTGTGATATATTAAATAAGAATATGAATTTATTTTGCTATGTGTTTATGTTAGTTTTTGTACAATCCTGTTTTGTGCGCACCACTTGTGGTATACTTATTTAACCTTTATTTGGATGGTTATAGTTAGTGAAACATGAAATAATATAATTAATGTAGTTTGCTATGTGTTTGTGTTAGTTTTTGACAATCCTGTTTGGTGCGCATCACTTGTGCAAAACTAATTTCTTCTTGATTGTACAGGTTATAGGTTGTTAAACATTAAAGAAGAATGTTAATATAGTTTGCTATGAGTTTGTGTGCTTTTTTATACAATGCTATTAGGTGCACAACACTTTTGTTATTCTTATTTTTGGTTATTTGTAAGGCTTATAGGTTGTTAAACATTTAATAAGAAATTCTGTTTTGTGTGTAGCAGTTTGTGTGTCATTGAATTGCGATTTGGCTAATTGAATTGTGCCCTAAATAAGCACATAGCATATTAGTTAAAATAATTTTGTAGTCATTGAAAAACTGTATTTTTGATATTTTTTTATTAACTAAAACCTTAGTTTTAAGCAATTGTTATGTTGTTATTTAGAGCCCTATTCAATTGGGCAAATTGCAATTGAATGAGGGCCTTTGTGTGTACCATATGTTGCATAGTTTGGCCCTCATTCAATTGCATTTTTTACAATGTAATAGTACTGTAAGGCCGTAATTGAATTGCAATGTAGAAATTTGAATAGGGTTGTAAATAAGCACATCACATATATTTGTTAAAATAGAGTAAGGGCCTAAAAGTTCTTATTTATAGCCATATTTAATTTTCCAAAATAGCAATTGAATAAGGGCCTTTGGTTACTGCATTTGTTATATTGTGAGCTCCTCATTCAATTGTGTTTTGGCCAATGGAATAGAGCTCAATATCAGCACAGAGAATATGTTTTTACGGAATTTTGTATTTAGTGAACTTGTATCCAAAAGGAACGTGTTCACAAAAGAAAAAATTCCTTTAAAAAATATGCTCTGTGCTTATATAGAGCGCTATTGAAATGGGCAAATCACATTTGAGTGAGGCCCTTGGCCATTAAAGACATATAGGTCCTCATTGAATTGCAATTTTGCCAATTGAAGAGGGCTCTATATAATCACATAACATATTTATTGAGCAAAGTTTTTAGTTATTGAAAACCTTGATTGTGGTTAGAAATTCAGTAACTAAAAAGTTCTGTATAAAAAAAATGTTATGTGCTTATATAGAGCCCTATTCAAATGAGGAAGTTGCAATTGAATAAGGCTCATGGTTATTTCTTGTTTATACTTAATACTTTACCTTGATAGAAGTTTTGAATGACAGACGGTCCCCTCCTGCCAATCTTAATCCGCCGGTCTTCTTTTAGTGTCTGTTTGAAAAAGAAAGTGAAATAGTTATTTGTATATTTATAATTTGTCATCTAGCAAAGCATGGCCTTTTGAGCATGTAATGTGTTGTTGTATCTTACCTCTTCAAATTTGTTGGTGTTCTTTAAAAGGGATTGTGCTTCACAGTGCACGGTGCAAATTGTTGAGAGACGCTGTTGATGCAGAGTCTGTTTGAATATTAAACGAAATAGAAAGATTCAGCTTTATCTGATGTATTGAATTGCAGTAAATTAATTCAATTAACCTTATTTTTTGTTGGGGGCTACACACATATGTCACATACATGAAGCACATTACATAGTTTAATGTAATTATTTTGTGTACGTGTGACATATCAGTATACATGAGTCAAATTTAAATGGTTAAATTAACCTTATATTTTTTTTTTCCAACACACATAAATGTGTGTGTGTGAGATGTAACTATAGATGATACACATATATGTGCGTGTGACATATCAGTATACATGAGATATAATGTCATTAAAATGTAGTTGTTTACTGATTTTGTTGTAAGCTAATTTTGTTGCATTGGCAATACACATAAATGTGCGTGTCACATGTCACTATACATTATAGACATATATGTCGGTGTCAGATGTCACTATAAAGGGGCAATACACAGAAATGTGCGTGTCAGATGTCACTATACATTATAGACATATATGTGCGTGTTCACATGTCACTATACATTATACACATATACGTGCGTGTCACATGTCACTATGAAGGGGCAATACACAGAAATGTGTGTGTCAAATGTCACTATACATTATAGACATATATGTGCGTGTCACATGTAACTATACATTATAGACATATATGTGCGTGTCAGATGTCACTATACATAAAGCTCTGTTTAATTTTTTTTGTGAGCCTATACACATAAATGTGCCATACATGATGACTACATAAATCCTAGTTTATTTTTTTATTTGTTTGACCTGACCTGATAATAAAATGTAATATATTATAGCTTACCTGTCAGTTGTAATTTGCACAATGTAAAGTAGTAAATTAGTAAAGAATTGTCTTCTCAAGTAAAAGCAGCAGTTATCTCAGAAGTCACTCCGTTGATCACCTGAGGAGAAATGTATTTTTTAGTTGGAAATAGCCAGTATTTATAAACTTGTAGAAAGTTCTGGAAAGTGAGACCGTTAGAACGCAATACGCATGCGCTATTTGCGTTCCAGCTTACAATTTGCGTTCCATCCGCCATTTTAGGCGTATTACTGTTCAAAATGGTGTTTAATATGATTGTGATACGTTCCGCATAGTATGTGTTTCATTATTGCGAGTAAGTGTAGTGTAGTTACGTCTGAAGCCTCGTTTTCGTTTTGTTCGTCGGCCATTTTTTCTCTCGCTTAGCGATGGTATTAGTGTCTAAAGTGTTTATTTTGATTTAAATGTAGGTGTAACTTGTTTTTTTGAGGTGCTGGCTGGTTCCTCTTGCTGTAGGTAAGCTTTTTATGTGTTTGTTGTGTGTCTTTGTTAAGTTTTAAATGTTTGTATGTCGGCGTGTTGCGTCCGATGTTTGCGAAGTCGTAATGTGTGGTAACGTGTCTCGTATGGTGTTTGCGTGTGTAGCCTCGTTTTCGTTTTATTCGTCGGCCATTTTTTTTGTCGCTTAACAAACTATTTAGTGTCGAAACTCTTTTATTTTGAGTGCAATTAAGTTGTAAGTTGCATTTTTGAGGTCCTGGGTGCTTCCTGTTTGTGTAGGTAAGGTTTTTATGTATGTGCTGTGTGTATGTATTGTGTTTGTAATTTTGTAATGTTCGCGAGTTGCGTCCGAGTGTTGCGAGGCCGTAATGTGTGTGAACGTGTGTCGTATGTTGTTTGCGAGTGTCGTAATGTGTTTGAACGTGTGTCGTATGTTGTTTGCGAGTGTCGTAATGTGTTTGGACGTAAACTTTTTTTTTCAAGGGTCGCAGTTGCTGCAACTGAAGACCTCGCTTTGCGAGGTCCTCAGGTGCTGGCATGGAGCGCCTGCGGCGCTCCATGCCAGCAACTGAGAACCTGGCACAGTGCCCTCGCTACGCGAGGCCCGCGACTCGCTGCACGAGCCGCGGCCCTCGCTACGCGAGGCCCGCGACTCGCTATGCGAGTAGCGGCCCTCGCTTCGCGAGGCCCGCGTCTCGCTGCGCGAGCCCCGGCCCTCGCTTTGCGAGGGCCGCGGGCTCGCTACGCGAGCCCGCAGCGTTAGCAACAACTCGTACGCTCACAACTATATATGTGATAGGTAAAACCCCTGACAGTATGTTTATCACTCTGTGTGTCTCTCTCCGTCACTCTGTGTGTCTCTCTTCGTCACTCTGTGTGTCTCTCTCCGTCACTCTGTGTGTCTCTCTCCGTCACTCTGTGTGTCTCTCACCGTCACTCTGTGTGTTTCTTTCTATCATTCTGTGTGTTTCTTTCTGTCACCCTGTGTGTCTCTCTCTGTCACTCTTTGTGTCTCTCTCTGTCACTCTCTGTGTGTCTCTCTCTGTCACTCTGTGTGTTTCTATCACTCTGTGTATTTCTATCACTCTGTGTGTCTCTCTCTGTCACTCTGCGTGTCTCTCTCTGTCACTCTGTGTGTCTCTCTCTGTCACTCTGTGTGTCTCTCTCTGTCACTCTGTGTGTTAGTGTTTCTATCACCCTGTGTGTTTCTATCACTCTGTGTGTTTCTGTCACTCTGTGGGTTTCTCTCTGTCACTCTGTGGGTCTCTCTCTGTCACTCTGTGTGTCTCTCTCTGTCACTCTGTGTGTCTCTCTCTGTCACTCTGTGTGACTCTCTCTGTCATTCTGTTGGTTTCTCTCTATCACTCTATGTGTTAGTGTTTCTATCACTCTGTGTGTTTCTATCACTCTGTGTGTCTCTCTCCGTCACTCTGTGTGTCTCTCTCCGTCACTCTGTGTGTCTCTCTCCGTCACTCTGTGTGTCTCTCTCTGTCACTCTGTGTGTTTCTTTCTATCACCCTGTATGTTTATCACTCTGTGTGTTTCTCTCTGTCACTCTGTGTGTCTCTCTCTGTCACTCTGTGTGTCTCTCTCTGTCACTCTGTGTGTCTCTCTCTGTCACTCTGTGTGTCTCTCTCTGTCACTCTGTGTCTCTCTCTATAAATCCCCTCACTTAATTTCGGTCTTTACACCTCCCCAAGCCCCAAAAGATATCTCATCTATCTCTCAACATTGGTGGAAATCCCAAAATGTAGACAGACTAGGCTCATCGGTAAAGGACGACCAAATTCTTTCATTTGAAGTACTTAGGGACGAATATGCCATCCCCTTATATGAACATTTTAATTACACTAAATTGAGACAATTTGTAGGTCGATTAATTCACACAACAGGCTCCCTAAACACAACAGGCTTTAAAAAAATTGCCAAGATGCTCCTCTCACTAAAGGAATGATTGGTCAAATATATGTCTCTCTCCATCACTCTGTGTGTCTCTCTCCGTCACTCTGTGTGTCTCTCTCCGTCACTCTGTGTGTCTCTCTCCGTCACTCTGTGTGTCTCTCTCCGTCACTCTGTGTGTCTCTCTCTGTCACTCTGTGTGTCTCTCTCTATCACTCTGTGGGTTTCTCTCTATCACTCAGTGTGTCTCTCTCTGTCACTCTGTATGTCTCTCTGTCACTCTGTGTGTCTCTCTCTGTCACTCTGTGTGTCTCTCTCCGTCACTCTGTGTGTCTCTCTCCGTCACTCTGTGTGTCTCTCTCTGTCACTCTGTGTGTTAGTGTTTCTATCACTCTCTGTGTTTCTTTCTATCACCCTGTATGTTTATCACTCTGTGTGCTTCTCTCTATCACTCTGTGTGTCTCTCTCTGTCACTCTGTGTCTCTCTCTCAGTCACGCTGTGTCTCTCTCTCTGTCACTCTGTGTGTCTCTCTATCACTCTCTGTGTCTCTCTCTGTCACTCTGTGTCTCTCTCTCTGTCACTCTGTGTCTCTCTCTCTGTCACTCTGTGTCTCTCTCTCTGTCACTCTGTGTGTCTCTCTATCACTCTCTGTGTTTCTCTGTCACTCTGTGTGTTTCTCTATCACTCTGTGTGTTTCTATCACTCTGTCTCTCTTTATCACTCTGTGTGTTTCTATCACTCTGTGTGTCTCTCTCTGTCACTCTGTGTGTTTCTATCACTCTGTGTGTTTCTCTCTATCACTCTGTGTGTTTCTCTCTATCACTCTGTGTGTCTCTCTCCGTCACTCTGTGTGTCTCTCTCCGTCACTCTGTGTGTCTCTCTCCGTCACTCTGTGTGTCTCTCTCCGTCACTCTGTGTGTCTCTCTCTGTCACTCTGTGTGTCTCTCTCTATCACTCTGTGGGTTTCTCTCTATCACTCAGTGTGTCTCTCTCTGTCACTCTGTGTGTCTCTCTGTCACTCTGTGTGTCTCTCTCTGTCACTCTGTGTGTCTCTCTCCGTCACTCTGTGTGTCTCTCTCCGTCACTCTGTGTGTCTCTCTCTGTCACTCTGTGTGTTAGTGTTTCTATCACTCTCTGTGTTTCTTTCTATCACCCTGTATGTTTATCACTCTGTGTGCTTCTCTCTATCACTCTGTGTGTCTCTCTCTGTCACTCTGTGTCTCTCTCTCAGTCACGCTGTGTCTCTCTCTCAGTCACGCTGTGTCTCTCTCTATCACTCTCTGTGTCTCTCTCTGTCACTCTGTGTCTCTCTCTCTGTCACTCTGTGTCTCTCTCTCTGTCACTCTGTGTCTCTCTCTCTGTCACTCTGTGTGTCTCTCTATCACTCTCTGTGTTTCTCTGTCACTCTGTGTGTTTCTCTATCACTCTGTGTGTTTCTATCACTCTGTCTCTCTTTATCACTCTGTGTGTTTCTATCACTCTGTGTGTCTCTCTCTGTCACTCTGTGTGTTTCTATCACTCTGTGTGTTTCTCTCTATCACTCTGTGTGTTTCTCTCTATCACTCTGTGTGTCTCTCTATCACTCTGTGTGTCTCTCTCTGTCACTCTGTGTGTCTCTCTCTGTCACTCTGTGTGTCTCTCTCCGTCACTCTGTGTGTCTCTCTCCGTCACTTTGTGTCTCTCTCTCTGTCACTCTGTGTCTCTCTCTCTGTCACTCTGTGTGTCTCTCTATCACTCTCTGTGTTTCTCTGTCACTCTGTGTGTTTCTCTATCACTCTGTGTGTTTCTATCACTCTGTCTCTCTTTATCACTCTGTGTGTTTCTATCACTCTGTGTGTCTCTCTCTGTCACTCTGTGTGTTTCTATCACTCTGTGTGTTTCTCTCTATCACTCTGTGTGTTTCTCTCTATCACTCTGTGTGTCTCTCTATCACTCTGTGTGTCTCTCTCTGTCACTCTGTGTGTCTCTCTCTGTCACTCTGTGTGTCTCTCTCCGTCACTCTGTGTGTCTCTCTCCGTCACTCTGTGTGTTTCTTTCTATCATTCTGTGTGTTTCTTTCTGTCACCCTGTGTGTCTCTCTCTGTCACTCTGTGTGTCTCTCTCTGTCACTCTCTGTGTGTCTCTCTCTGTCACTCTCTGTTTGTCTCTCTCTGTCACTCTGTGTGTCTCTCTCTGTCACTCTGTGTGTCTCTCTCTGTCACTCTGTGTGTCTCTCTCTGTCACTCTGTGTGTTTCTCTCTGTCACTCTGTGTGTCTCTCTCCGTCACCCTGTGTGTCTCTCTCCGTCACTCTGTGTGTCTCTCTCCGTCACTCTGTGTGTCTCTCTCCGTCACTTTGTGTGTCTCTCTCCGTCACTCTGTGTCTTTCTTTCTGTCACTCTGTGTGTTTCTATCACTCTGTGTGTTTCTATCACTCTGTGTGTTTCTATCACTCTGTGTGTTTCTTTCTATCCCCCTGTATGTTTATCACTCTGTGTGTCTCTCTCCGTCACTCTGTGTGTCTCTCTTCGTCACTCTGTGCGTCTCTCTCCGTCACTCTGTGTGTCTCTCTCCGTCACTCTGTGTGTCTCTCTCCGTCACTCTGTGTGTTTCTTTCTATCATTCTGTGTGTTTCTTTCTGTCACCCTGTGTGTCTCTCTCTGTCACTCTGTGTGTCTCTCTCTGTCACTCTCTGTGTGTCTCTCTCTGTCACTCTGTGTGTCTCTCTCTGTCACTCTGTGTGTCTCTCTCTGTCACTCTGTGTGTTTCTATCACTCTGTGTATTTCTTTCACTCTGCGTGTCTCTCTCTGTCACTCTGTGTGTCTCTCTCTGTCACTCTGTGTGTCTCTCTCTGTCACTCTGTGTGTTAGTGTTTCTATCACCCTGTGTGTCTCTATCACTCTGTGTGTTTCTGTCACTCTGTGGGTTTCTCTCTGTCACTCTGTGGGTCTCTCTCTGTCACTCTGTGTGTCTCTCTCCGTCTCTCTGTGTGTCTCTCTCTGTCACTCTGTGTGTCTCTCTCTGTCACTCTGTGTGTCTCTCTCTGTCACTCTGTGTGTCTCTCTCTGTCATTCTGTGGGTTTCTCTCTATCACTCTGTGGGTTTCTCTCTATCACTCTATGTGTTAGTGTTTCTATCACTCTGTGTGTTTCTATCACTCTGTGTGTCTCTCTCCGTCACTCTGTGTGTCTCTCTCCGTCACTCTGTGTGTCTCTCTCCGTCACTCTGTGTGTCTCTCTCCGTCACTCTGTGTGTCTCTCTCTGTCACTCTGTGTGTCTCTCTCTGTCACTCTGTGTGTTTCTTTCTATCACCCTGTATGTTTATCACTCTGTGTGTTTCTCTCTGTCACTCTGTGTGTCTCTCTCTGTCACTCTGTGTGTCTCTCTCTGTCACTCTGGGTGTCTCTCTCTGTCACTCTGGGTGTCTCTCTCTGTCACTCTGTGTCTCTCTCCATAAATCCCCTCACTTAATTTCGGTCTTTACACCTCCCCAAGCCCCAAAAGATATCTCATCTATCTCTCAACATTGGTGGAAATCCCAAAATGTAGACAGACTAGGCTCATCGGTAAAGGACGACCAAATTCTCTCATTTGAAGTACTTAGGGACGAATATGCCATCCCCTTATATGAACATTTTAATTACACTAAATTGAGACAATTTGTAGGTCGATTAATTCACACAACAGGCTCCCTAAACACAACAGGCTTTCAAAAAATTGCCAAGATGCTCCTCTCACTAAAGGAATGATTGGTCAAATATATGTCTCTCTCCATCACTCTGTGTGTCTCTCTCCGTCACTCTGTGTGTTTCTCTCCGTCACTCTGTGTGTCTCTCTCCGTCACTCTGTGTGTCTCTCTCCGTCACTCTGTGTGTCTCTTTCAGTCACTCTGTGTGTCTCTCTCCGTCACTCTGTGTGTTACTCTCTATCACTCTGTGTGTCTCTCTCTGTCACTCTGTGGGTTTCTCTCTATCACTCTGTGGGTTTCTCTCTATCACTCTGTGTGTCTCTCTCTGTCACTCTGTGTGTCTCTCTGTCACTCTATGTGTCTCTCTCTGTCACTCTGTGTGTCTCTCTCTGTCACTCTGTGTGTCTTTCTCTGTCACTCTGTGTGTCGATCTCTGTCACTCTGTGTGTCTCTCTCTATCACTCTGTGTGTCTCTCTCCGTCACTCTGTGTGTCTCTCTCCGTCACTCTGTGTGTCTCTCTCCGTCACTCTGTTTGTCTCTCTCTGTCACTCTGTGTGTCTCTCTCTGTCACTCTGTGTCTCTCTCTCTGTCACTCTGTGTGTCTCTCTATCACTCTGTGTGTTTCTCTCTGTCTCTCTGTGTTTCTCTATCACTCTGTGTGTTTTTATCACTCTGTGTGTTTCTATCACTCTGTCTCTCTTTATCACTCTGTGTGTTTCTATCACTCTGTGTGTCTCTCTCTGTCACTCTGTGTGTTTCTATCACTCTGTGTGTTTCTCTCTATCACTCTGTGTCTTTCTCTCTATCACTCTGTGTGTCTCTCTGTCACTCTGTGTGTCTCTCTCTGTCACTCTGTGTGTCTCTCTCTGTCACTCTGTGTGTTTCTCTCTGTCACTCTGTGTGTCTCTCTCTGTCACTCTGTGTGTCTCTCTATCACTCTGTGTGTTTCTCTCTGTCTCTCTGTGTTTCTCTATCACTCTGTGTGTTTCTATCACTCTGTGTGTTTCTATCACTCTGTCTCTCTTTATTACTCTGTGTGTTTCTATCACTCTGTGTGTCTCTCTCTGTCACTCTGTGTGTTTCTATCACTCTGTGTGTTTCTCTCTATCACTCTGTGTGTTTCTCTCTATCACTCTGTGTGTCTCTCTATCACTCTGTGTGTCTCTCTCTGTCACTCTGTGTGTCTCTCTCTGTCACTCTGTGTCTCTCTCTCTGTCACTCTGTGTCTCTCTCTCTGTCACTCTGTGTGTCTCTCTATCACTCTGTGTGTTTCTCTCTGTCTCTCTGTGTTTCTCTATCACTCTGTGTGTTTCTATCACTCTGTGTGTTTCTATCCCTCTGTCTCTCTTTATCACTCTGTGTGTTTCTATCACTCTGTGTGTCTCTCTCTGTCACTCTGTGTGTTTCTATCACTCTGTGTGTTTCTCTCTATCACTCTGTGTGTTTCTCTCTATCACTCTGTGTGTCTCTCTATCACTCTGTGTGTCTCTCTCTGTCACTCTGTGTGTCTCTCTCTGTCACTCTGTGTGTCTCTCTCTGTCACTCTGTGTGTTTCTCTCTGTCACTCTGTGTGTCTCTCTCTGTCACTCTGTGTGTTTCTCTCTGTCACTCTGTGTGCTTCTCTCTATCACTCTGTGTGCTTCTCTCTATCACTCTGTGTGCTTCTCTCTGTCACTCTGTGTGCTTCTCTCTGTCACTCTGTGTGTCTCTCTCTGTCACTCTGTGTGCTTCTCTCTGTCACTCTGTGTGTCTCTCTCTGTCATTCTGTGTGTCTCTCTCTGTCACTCTGTGTGTGTCTCTCTCTGTCACTCTGTGTGTCTCTCTCTTTCACTCTGTGTGTTTCTCTCTGTCACTCTGTGTGTTTCTCTCTGTCACTCTGTGTGTTTCTCTCTATCACTCTGTGTGCTTCTCTCCGTCTCTCTGTGTGTTTCTCTCCGTCTCTCTGTGTGTCTCTCTCCGTCACTCTGTGTGTCTCTCTCTGTCACTCTGTGTGTCTCTCTCTGTCACTCTGTGAGTCTCTCTCTGTCACTCTGTGTGTCTCTCTCTGTCACTCTCTGTGTTTCTCTCTGTCACTCTGTGTGTTTCTCTCTATCACTCTGTGTGTTTCTTTCTATCTATCAGCCTGTATGTTTATCACTCTGTGTGTTTCTTTCTGTCACTCTGTGTTTCTCTCTATAACTCTGTGTGCTTCTCTCCGTCTCTCTGTGTGTTTCTCTCCGTCTCTCTGTGTGTCTCTCTCCGTCACTCTGTGTGTCTCTCTGTGTCACTCTGTGTGTCTCTCTCTGTCACTCTGTGTGTCTCTCTCTGTCACTCTGTGTGTCTCTCTCTGTCACTCTCGGTGTTTCTCTCTGTCACTCTGTGTGTTTCTCTCTATCACTCTGTGTGTTTCTTTCTATCTATCAGCCTGTATGTTTATCACTCTGTGTGTTTCTTTCTGTCACTCTGTGTTTCTCTCTATCACTCTGTGTGTCTCTCTCTGTCACTCTGTGTGTCTCTCTCTGTCACTCTGTGTGTCTCTCTCTGTCACTCTGTGTGTTTTTCTCTATCACTCTGTGTGTCTCTCTCTGTCACTCTTTGTGTTTCTATCACTCTGTGTGTATCTCTCTATCACTCTGTGTGTTTCTCTCTGTCACTCTGTGTGTCTCTCTCTGTCACTCTGTGTGTCTCTCTCTGTCACTCTGAGTGTCTCTCTCTGTCACTCTGTATGTCTCTCTCTGTCACTCTGTGTGTTTCTATCACTCTGTGTGTCTCTCTCTGTCACTCTGTGTGTTTCTCTCTGTCACTCTGTGTGTTTCTCTCTGTCACTCTGTGTCTTTCTCTCTATCACTCTGTGTGTCTCTCTCTGTCACTCTGTGTGTCTCTCTCTGTCACTCTGTGTGTCTCTCTCTGTCACTCTGTGTGTTTCTCTCTGTCACTCTGTGTGTCTCTCTCTGTCACTCTGTGTGTCTCTCTATCACTCTGTGTGTTTCTCTCTGTCACTCTGTGTGTCTCTCTCTGTCACTCTGTGTGTCTCTCTCTGTCACTCTGTGTGTTTCTCTCTGTCACTCTGTGTGTCTCTCTCTGTCACTCTGTGTGTCTCTCTCTGTCACTCTGTGTGTTTCTCTCTGTCACTCTGTGTGTCTCTCTCTCTCACTCTGTGTGTCTCTCTATCACTCTGTGTGTTTCTCTCTGTCTCTCTGTGTTTCTCTATCACTCTGTGTGTTTCTATCACTCTGTGTGTTTCTATCACTCTGTCTCTCTTTATCACTCTGTGTGTTTCTATCACTCTGTGTGTCTCTCTCTGTCACTCTGTGTGTTTCTATCACTCTGTGTGTTTCTCTCTATCACTCTGTGTGTGTCTCTCTATCACTCTGTGTGTCTCTCTCTGTCACTCTGTGTGTCTCTCTCTGTCACTCTGTGTCTCTCTCTCTGTCACTCTGTGTCTCTCTCTCTGTCACTCTGTGTGTCTCTCTCTGTCACTCTGTGTGTTTCTATCCCTCTGTCTCTCTTTATCACTCTGTGTGTTTCTATCACTCTGTGTGTCTCTCTCTGTCACTCTGTGTGTTTCTATCCCTCTGTCTCTCTTTATCACTCTGTGTGTTTCTATCACTCTGTGTGTCTCTCTCTGTCACTCTGTGTGTTTCTATCACTCTGTGTGTTTCTCTCTATCACTCTGTGTGTTTCTCTCTATCACTCTGTGTGTCTCTCTCTGTCACTCTGTGTGTCTCTCTCTGTCACTCTGTGTGTCTCTCTCTGTCACTCTGTGTGTCTCTCTCTGTCACTCTGTGTGTTTCTCTCTGTCACTCTGTGTGTCTCTCTCTTTCACTCTGTGTGTTTCTCTCTGTCACTCTGTGTGCTTCTCTCTATCACTCTGTGTGCTTCTCTCTATCACTCTGTGTGCTTCTCTCTGTCACTCTGTGTGCTTCTCTCTGTCACTCTGTGTGTCTCTCTCTGTCACTCTGTGTGCTTCTCTCTGTCACTCTGTGTGTCTCTCTCTGTCATTCTGTGTGTCTCTCTCTGTCACTCTGTGTGTCTCTCTCTGTCACTCTGTGTGTCTCTCTCTTTCACTCTGTGTGTTTCTCTCTGTCACTCTGTGTGTTTCTCTCTGTCACTCTGTGTGTTTCTCTCTATCACTCTGTGTGCTTCTCTCCGTCTCTCTGTGTGTTTCTCTCCGTCTCTCTGTGTGTCTCTCTCCGTCACTCTGTGTGTCTCTCTCTGTCACTCTGTGTGTCTCTCTCTGTCACTCTGTGAGTCTCTCTCTGTCACTCTGTGTGTCTCTCTCTGTCACTCTCTGTGTTTCTCTCTGTCACTCTGTGTGTTTCTCTCTATCACTCTGTGTGTTTCTTTCTATCTATCAGCCTGTATGTTTATCACTCTGTGTGTGAAATATAAAAAAAAAAAAAAACTCTGTATGTCATATACTGTATATGCGGACAATATATATAAAAAAAAAATAGTCGGCAGCACCATCTAGTAGCTCCTTGCTGAAACTGCTGCTCTCACTGCTGAAAAAACTATAACAGGATAGATCCCATGTTGTTTGTATTTGTGTATCATTCATTGTGTATGTGTGTATCATTCTGTTAGACCTGCTTTGTTGTTTAGTCATTCAGTTATGTCCGACTGTCTGTGACCCAATTGACTCCAGCACGACAGGGAAATTTGCAGTCATCCAGAAGGAGTCAAACCAGCTGCCCTATTTCTTAAGGCACACTTACCCCAAATTGTACACAAACACGTTCACAACGTCATTGACCTTTCCCTCCAACTGATAGTGATTTAGAGTAATATTAATGAGTCCCGGTGTCACGCCATGTGTGTCTCTATCCAGTGGCGGAGCTAGTAAATGGACGCATTTAATTTGGGACTTCCCTTGCACATCTCTACACACCCCACAGGTGATGTCAATAACAAAGCATTTTGTCAGATCACCCATTATATTAAGTGTAGGAGTCAGGTGTTAAATGCTGTTCTTCTCTTTTGGTCCTTCATCGCCATCTGTTGACCAACTCCTAGAATTACATGACATTTATGCACAAACCTCTATATATTTTATATGTAAATTTGCTGTCCCCTCAATATAACTCAACACACAGCAAATAATGTCTAAACCATTGGCATCAAAAGTGAGTACACCCACTAAGTGGAAATGTCCAAATTGGGCCCAAGTAGCCATTTTTTGCCACTGGAGACCTCTTCCACTCCTTCATGATGACATCACGGAGCTGGTGGATGTTAGAGACCTTACCCCACCTTCTGTTTGAGCATGCCCCACAGATGCCTAATAGGGTTTAGGTCTGGAGACATGCTTGGCCAGTCCATCACCTTTACCTTCAGCTTCTTTAGCAAGGCAGTGGTCGTCTTGGAGATGTGTTTGGGGTTGTTATCATGTTGGAATACTGCCCTGCAGCCCAGTCTCCGAAGGGAGAGGATCATGCTCTGCTTCAGTATGTCACAGTACATGTTGGCATTCATGATTCCCTCAATGAACTGTAGCTCCCCAGTGCCGACAGGTCTCACGCAGGCCCAGACCAAACATATATACACATATGTCTATATGTGTATATATGTTTTCTAAAATATGTTATGTTGATTCCCCCTATATGCATTTACCTGCTGATGTCAGATGCTGCCTCTACTCTCTCTGCATCACTGTTTACTTTCAAACTGAGAGTTTCATCTCATATCAGTGTTTTTGGGCTCTTTGTGCCTTATCCGTTTATCTGTCATTTAGGGAATATTTCAACTACCTTTCGTCAGTATAGATGTATACTTTTGGTGGTGAGAGTGTCATGTTCTGGGCCTGCATGAGTGCTGCCCGCACTGGGGAGCTACAGTTCATTGAGGGAAACATGAATGCCAACATGTACTGTGACATACTGAAGCAGAGCATGATCCCCTCCCTTTGGAGACTGGGCCGCAGGGCAGTATTCCAACAGGATAACAACCCCAAACACACCTCCAAGATGACCACTGCCTTGCTAAAGAAGCTGAGGTAAAGGTGATGGACTGGCCAAGCATGTCACCAGACCTAAACCCTATTGAGCATCTGTGGGGTATCCTCAAATGGAAGTGGGGGAGTGCAAGGTCTCTAACATCCACCAGCTCCGTGATGTCATTATGGAGGAGTGGAAGAGGACTCCAGTGGCAACCTGTGAAGCTTTGGTGAACTCCATGCCCATGAGGGTTAAGGCAGTGCTGGAAAATAATGGTGGCCACACAAAATATTGACACTTTGGGCCCAATTTAGACATTTCCACTTAGGGGTGTACTCACTTTTGATGCCAATGGTTTAGACATTAATGGCTGTGTGTTGAGTTATTTTGGGGGAACAGCACATTTACACTGTTATACAGGCTGTACACTTACTACTTTACATCGTAGCAGAGTGTGTCATTTATTCAGTGTTGTCACATGAACAGATATAATAAAAAAAAAAAAAAGGGAGGGGTGTACTCACTTTTGTGAGATTATATATATATATATATATATATATATATATATATATATATATATATACACACATATACATACACACACTATTAAGTTGCCTGTCAAAAATGATGAGATAATGTTTATTGTGCCTCTTCCGCCCTCTCCCTTCCCTGTGTCTCTTCCCCCCTCTCTCTTCCCTGTGTCTCTTCCCCCTCTCCTTCCCTGTGTCTTTTTACCCCCTCCCTCCTCCCTCCCCTGTGTCTCTTTCCCTCCCTTTCCCTCCCCTGTGTCTCCTTTCCCCCCCCTCTCCCTCCCCTGTATCTCTTGCCCCCCTCTAGTGTGTCTCTTCCCCCTCCTCTGTGTCTCTTCCCACCATCCCACCTCCCTCCCCTGTGTCTCTTTCCTCCCCTCTCCCTCCCCTGTGTCTCTTTCCCCCTCTCCCTCCCCTGTATCTCTTGCCCCCCTCTAGTGTGTCTCTTCCCCCCTCCTCTGTGTCTCTTCCCACCCTCCCACCTCCCTCTACTGTGTCTCTATGACTCCCTCTCCTTCCCTGTGTCTCTTTCCCCCTCTCCTCCCCTGTGTCTCTTTCCCCCTCTCCTCCCCTGTGTCTCTTCCCTAGGGTCCCCCCTCTCCTGTGTCTCTTCCCGCTCCGCTGTGTCTCTTCCCTCTCCCATGTGTCTCTCCCCCATGTGTTTCTTCCTCCCCTCCCCTAGGTCTCTCCCCCCTCCCCTATGTCTTTCCCTCCCTTCTCCCTCCCCTTTGTCTCGCCCCCTTCTCCCTTCCTGTGTCTCTTTCCCCCCTCCCCTGTGTCTTTCTATCCTCCTCCCTCCTGTGTCTCTCCCCTTCTCCTACTCTTCCTCCCCAGCGAACAATGCACATGCGCGGCGGAAGCCACGCAGTGCACATTTGCGGTTAACGATGCGTATTGCTTAATAGTTTTCATAGTGCGCATCCTGCCCTGGGTGTTACACACTATGAAAACTGTAATGCCTGTAGCATGCCAAGGTACAAGCTGTGCAATACCTCACAGACTGATGCTCTCAGCCTTATAGGATAGGCATATTGTTCCAGTGGAAAGGGGCCCACTAAGATATGGGTTAACATTGGGGACATTGTGATTTTTGTGTTATTCCTTGTTATGCCTGTTAGAAGCATAGGATAGTGTAAATTGCCTGGGTACCACTAGGCCCATACTATGGTACCCATATTTATAGTTGGGGTGTGAGTAAGAACATGATAGCAGTAATGGGATGTATGCCTATATTGTGCTTTAGGGGAAGGGGGGCTAGCAATTACAAGGGAAATATTGTATATGCACAATATTTCCTAGTACTGGACTAGTTCCTTATTAACCAGATTAGGGAGATAACTGACCCCTAGGAGTCACATAACATACAGCCAGATGGCTATCCTTCATTCCAGGGCTGGTGTGGATCAAGACTGTGGATTGTTAATGCAATTACTGTAACTGATGTATTGTTTCAGTAGAATGGGTGATTGTCTTAGATTTTCAGGCTCCTAGCCCAGGGAGGTAATTAGTAGGCATGATATCATATAGTAAGAGCGTGGGATGGAAGCCGTTCAATCAAACCTACCTGGGCATGAGTGGTAATGTGAGCTAGAAGGTGATTGGGGTAACCATGGATGTATTGATTGGCCTTTTGTTGCTAAGAGTGCAGTATAAATATGTCTGTTGTTTCAGTAATAAATATGCTATAACTGGTTCAAATAATTGATGTGTGGATTTCATTATTGATGCTGGGAATTCTGTTTGCTGGATTAAGTTCTTTTCAGAACTTCGAAAGATCTTTATGCTATACAAGACCACAGACATGTCTTAGTCTAACCCAAGGGCTGAAAATTCTTCCTACTGTACAGAGGTAGAACGAACCAGTCACACCTGTGGGGAGAGGTTAGGGCAATAGGCTCTTATCATACCCCATTCAACATATAGCTTGTCACAAAAACTATTATAGTTGATTTATTTCACAACAACCCTTTAGTGTATGGTGAGCAACAAGAGCAAGAGAAGCCCTCCACTGTACAGAGTACAGGGACAAATAATACATTTGTAAGCCCATCTGCAAGTCTTAAAATAAGTTTAACAACTATCTCAGAATTCCCAGAAATACAGTTATTTAACAACTAGCTCAGGATTCCCAAAAATACAGTAATTATACTGCATTCTGAGCCACTGGGCAGGGACATGCAAATTAGCAGACAATGCATTCTTGCTCTTAAATCCAAAATGCTACTTAATAAATAGCTCCTTCAAATGCATATGCCAGCTGTGCCACAGCTTTAAAGCAAATCAAAGGATTGGATTTTACACATAGGTGATAACACACTTTAATACGAAGAACACAGGTCTTAATGTTAACATGGAATTCTATGAATATGTTTGCCAAAAAAAAAAATCACTATACATATACTGCATTACTCTGATATATATACTGTATATATATATATATATATATATATATATATATATATATATATATATATATATATATATACCCTGGTGCAGAAACGCATTTTGGGCGCCTCTAGTGCAGTGACATAGTACTACTGTATATAATTGTTGTTACATAGAAAGAGCAATCACGGATCTTTCCCAAAATCTGTGCCTCATCACATGAACACACAGAATGTAGCATTGCAAGCTACACATTAAAAATAAAACAATGGATACAGGAAACTAACAAAGCAAATCCTAACCCTATGTTCAACCCTAACCGTTACCCTATGCCTAACTCTAACCCCGTGCCTAACCCTATGCCTAACCCTACAGCTAACCATAACCCCTAACCCTGTGCCTAAGCCTAACCCGATTGCTATCCCTAACCATATGCCTAACCTCTCTCCCCTACATCAGTCCATTTTAAAATAGATTGCTCACCTAGAGCAATCTATTTTAAACTGTAGTGTAGTACCATATTGTGAGTGGTAGGTGGCGCGCGTACTTGCTGCAGCACACTCGCAACAGCGGCCGGGGAGTGCAGGGATGGCGCAGCCAAAATGGGAAAGGACCACAATCACTTTTAAGGAATGGATATAAAAGTGACTTATTTAGTAATGTTATAATGTTTATTTAGTAGTGTTTGTTGAAGATTTATATAGTAGCAGTAGTAATTACTGTACTGTGCAGCAACAATCACATATATTATGTGTGAGCAATATGAGTTGTTGCTAATGTTGCAACTGTGGCCCTCGCAAAGCGAGGGCCACAGTTGATATCAAGGAGCGCCAAAGGTGCTCTGTGCGCTGGTGGAAATGAAAACCATAGTCTCTCATCCCTACAACCCCGTACTACTTAGGCAGGGAGCGCTGAAGGCACTCACGGATATGATCGCCATAGGTGCTCATCCCTACGACCCGCGAAACTACACCTCAACAGAAATCTCAATTACACAATTCACAATGCGAGACCCATAGAAGTTTAAAAAAAAAAAATAGCTTCGAAAAATGATGGCCCGTAACACTTGCAAAAAGCAAAAGGCACTTAGAAAAAAAAAATAATACAAGGTAAAAAAAATATGAACTTAACGGCACAACCGTGCAC
Organism: Discoglossus pictus; assembly: GCA_027410445.1. Lineage (NCBI taxonomy): Eukaryota > Metazoa > Chordata > Amphibia > Anura > Alytidae > Discoglossus > Discoglossus pictus. The sequence continues at coordinate 48,150,058 of CM050169.1, read as the reverse complement.
ATACCAAAACAACAAAAACACAGAAACACAATAAAAAAAAAACATACAAAACAAACATCACACACAGCATGGGGGGACAGCCACGACATCTGGGAATGAGGTTGGACAACAATTTAAACTCAATTTACAGAATTTCGCCACTCAAAAATCGCCTAAGCGACAAAAAAAATGGTGGCCAAAAAAACGAAAAAGAGGCTACACGACTCCTAAACACGCAAAGCACAGCTAAGCACATAAGTCTTTTACACAGGCACATACGAGGTGTAAAATAAACTATTCGGGACAATGGAAAATGCTCCACACCCACGTAACGCATAGACAATTTCCGCCGTTTTACAACACTAACTTACAAGTAATAACATTACCATTACAAAATGCCCAATTACACAGCTAAACAAACAGTTTCCACTCACGCACGCCGCCTATTTACACTGCACACTTGCCACATTGCTGACACTTACTTACAGTACAACTGTACATTGTATGCTGCAGGAAAATCAAAACAGATTGTTAGTTCTTCAGGATATTGCTTGCTGCATATATTAATTACAAATTAGTAAAGTATATTCGTTTATTATTTTATTAATTAATTATCATAAAGAGAGGGGAGAGGATCGCAATGAGTGCCAAAGGCGTTCAGTGCTGTACTCACAATGAGCACCGAGGGTGCTCAGAGGAGCAAAAGTACACCAGGGGAGAGGATCGCAATGAGCACAAAAGGTGATCAATGTGGCCCTTGCAATAAGCACCAAAGGTGCTCAGACCACCAAAAGTACACAAGCGAAGAGTCTTGCAATGAGCCCCAAAGGCGCTCAGCGCAAGGCTCACAATGAGCGCTGAGGGTGCTCAGAGGACCAAAAGTACACCAGGAGATAGAATCGCAATGAGCGCAAAAGGCGATCAGTGTGGCCCTTGCAATGAGCGCTCAGACCACCAAAAGTACACGAGCGGAGAGGATCGCAATGAGCGCTGAAGTCGCTCAGCGAGGGGCTCACAGTGAGCACCAAGGGTGCTCAGAGGAGCAAAAGTACATGAGGGGAGAGGCTCGCAATGAGCACCAAAGGCAATCAGTGTGGCCCTTGCAATGAGCGCCAAAGGTGCTCAGACCACCAAAAGTACACGAGCGGAGGATTGCAATGAGCACCTAAAGTCGCTCAGCGTGGGGCTCACAATTAGCGCCTAGGGTGCTCAGAGAAGCAAAAGTACACCAGGAGAAAGGTTCGCCATGAGCAGAGAAGGCGCTAATTGCAAGCCTTGCGATGAGCTCCCAGGGAGCCAGGTGGGCCCTTGATGGGGCTAGGGGGCAGTGCAGGAGAGAGGAGAGGGAAGGGGAGACACAGACCCGGCGGAGCCGCCATCTTGGGGCTCTGGCCCAGCAAGCAACAGCAAGCCAGCACACATAAACACTGAGGGCAGTGTACAACTAAGTGCCCTGAGGCAAAGAACTTTCTACACACATTACAATGCAAACCCTCCCCAGCACCCGACAGCTATAACCCTTCTCAAACGCTTAAGAAAGGGGAAGATAAGGCATAGAATACCCAGCATAAGGGTAAAAGTGAGTTGGTGCCTCCCAAGCCCTACTCCCCTTATTCAATACAAGTAATATTTAAGGGACTTTGTGCTGGGACTGTGCACTTCCTAACTAAGGGACCTTCTGGATTGATATTCTGGTTCCTCCAGAGGGACATAGCTGGGCAATTATTAAGTATAACATCTAAATTCTGAAAGACTGTTTATAAAACATCATGAGGCTGTGTCTGGTAAGCAAGGGTCATAATACAATACTGCCACCTACTGTCCAATTTTAAAACTTACACACAACAAATACCTGTGACAGCGGCAAGCTGCTGGAGCCTTGTATAAAAAGAATTGGGGCGTATTTATCTATTCTTCCAGATCCTGCAAAGATTCAACTATAATTTCAGCTTAGTACCCATCTTGGGTGCTGCCTTGTCTAGGAGGCTGCTTGCCCCTCTACTACTGCAGAGGCCCTCATACCAACTAACATGAATAAATAAAAAATATCATCTACCTGATCTGTGCCTGAACCCCCTGACATGTAACTGGGCTGGAAAGGATAGAGCAGCATAATTCAAAACTATAGATAAGAATAATAAGCAATTCAATGTGGTTTCTCTAGAAGATCTTCCAGTATTAAGAATACCAGAGGGGCACTGCTGCCATCTAGTGAATAACATCTGCGCTGCCAACACCTCTACTGGCCTACTTACAACCATCATAGTTATTGACTACAGCGGGACTACACAAAAATACCAAAAGAGTCATTTTCTTTATCACTCTTGTTCAGGACTATATCCGGCTACAGTGGCATTGGGGACCCTGCTTGGCCGCTTCCTCAACATCTTGTATACCACGCATTTATTATACCAAGGACACGGGTCCACAAAGGTCAACGCCTAAAGCAATGCACATTTGGGACTAAAACTCATTTTGACGGGGGTACCCTAATGGATCGCTAGCACAGCAAGACTGAAAGCTATAGCTGGCAACCTCACTATCACTAGACAGCTTATTTACTAAAAGATTCAGACCGCCTGCCGGGACTACGCACAACCAGCCACTCTGATCCTATGTTCAACTCACTGCACGAAACACAGCAGCAAGAGATGGGGAGAAACAAGAGGGCCCTACCAACAAAGAGAATCACAGATTTCTGCAAACCTTCAGGGGCAATGAAGGAGGTGGCATCAGACCCCTCGGGAGAATAGGGGGATGAGGGCCAGGTTGATCCACCTCAACCCGACATGAACCTCTCTAAAAGCTCATTAGCCCAGATCGAGGGTCTATTCCAAGCATACATGACCAAAACTGTTGAGGCCATTAAGGAAGATATTCATGACCTCTGCCAAAGGACCCACTTGTTTGAGGAGACCACCAATCATATTGTTGAGGCACAAGAGTGGGATAGGCGGGAGATTCATCAGAACTCCTCTCACATAACAGCCTTGGAAGATAAGTACGAAGACCTAGAGAACCACTCAAGACGCCACAACATAAGAAATAGAGGGATTCCCAGAGTGGTGCAGAATCTGAAGCAATATGTCTCAGAGACACTGGCCAAGATCCTACCGGAGGTCCCGGCCTCCCAGATGGAAATTGAAAGGGCCCATAGAGCCCTAGGGGTGACAAGAAACTTGGAGGTGCCCAAAGACTTTATCATCCGATTTCCTTGGCAAAAGACATCAAGGTGCCTGATAATGCTCCATTTCTTGTCTTTGTGGACCTCTCCCCATCACACTGGAAAAGCGCAGAGACATGAAACCGGTCCTGGGAGTGCTGATTCAACACTATATTCAATATCGGTGGGGCTTCCCCTTTGCCCTGGTATTCCAGCACAAGGGCAAATCATACTCTGCCCGCTCACTTGAAGATAGTTGGGCAATCCTCCAATCTCTTGACATGGTCCCGGATGAGGAGGACAGGGTATCAGAGCATCGGCGGGAGGGACCAAGTCTCAACCCCAAGCAGCAATGGTGTACTGTCCCGTATAAAGCTCGGACCCAGTCACCTGAGACTACAGCTTTAGGCCCCACATCCTCACCCCGGACCCGGCCCTCCCAGGGGCGGAACGAGGTAGCCTCAAAGGGCCAAGACTCAAGCGGCTTGTGACAGAGCCAGAAAAATTGTTGGTTTTTTTTCTTCTTCCTGCCTATTTTTAAGCACCAATGCTTTATTTCTCTAATTGGTGAACTGGTTGCGGGTTATACTGTTCTTACTACACTATGATTTCTAGATCCAGAGATACTCCCCCTCATAGGTTGATTTTTTTTTTTTTCTATTGTCCCTCCCCTTCAATTCGTCAACCCCTTCCTATTGTTTTTTTTTGGAAGAGTGGCAGGATCACTCATCCTTCCCCTAGGCGCCAGGATAGACGACTGGTGTCAGAAGATGTGTTTGAAGGATCCATTGTGTTACTATGAATCATTCGTTTTACAAATTGTAAAGATTTACAAAGTTGTTGTTACTTATTTAATTTGTGTCCCTTTTTTTCCCTTCTCCCCCTGGTGTACTCTCTCCTCCTACGCTCCAATGTGGGCCTTGCTTGGCTTTCAAGGGTGGCCTTGGCTCCCTCCCGACCGCTCTCTCCTTGTTTGGTCCTCTACAGGACAAGGTAAGATGACTGGATATTACAACCACACACTATACATTAGCAATGACTAGACAGGCTGATGCAAACTTTACTTTTGTGACTCACAACGTTAAGGGCTTTAATTCCCAGTTCAAGAGAAAGAAGGCCTTTATGTACTATAAAGATATTAAGCCATTGGTTATATTCATGCAGAAACACATTTTGCCTGCAATCATATACGAACTTATCTTAGCAGAGACTATCCCACCAGTTATTCCTCTGCCCAAGCTACTAGGAAAGTGGGGGCCTCTATACTGATTCATTGTAACTTCCCCTTTCAGTTAGAGTCTAAAATAGTGGATAAAGAAGGACACTATGTTATACTCCATGGAACAGTTCTGGAGACAAAAATATCCCTAATTTCCTTTTATGCTCTTACCAATACACCACATAAATCACTACTGCATATCCTGAGGCTTTTAGAGCCTTACTCCGGTAACACGATGGTGATGGGAGGGGATTTTAACCTTACCTTGATCAGGGCCTGGACCGCTCGGGTACTCAGGCCACAGACCGGTACTCGAACAAATTAAGACAAATTAAAAAGGCACTAACTGGCTTGGGCCTGGCGGACGCCTGGAGGGGCATCACCCACATGAAAGGGACTATACATACTTTTCCCACACTCAAGGATCTTATTCGCGACTTGATAACTTCTTGATCGCTTCGTCATTTTTTGATCGCTCAAAGAGGGAGGAAATATGGGTATGCCCCTGGTCGGATGACGCGGCAGTGAGCATAGACATTGACTTAGGGGTGAATATATCCACACCGTATGCTTGGAAACTGAATGAACTTTTACTCGCTAACCCAGAGCTGTCGGAACAAATTGAAAAAGATCTTCACCTTTACTTTGAGTGTAATAGACTTGGTGACTCGAGCAAAGGCTGGGTATGGATGGCCCACAAGGCCTTTATTCGGGGCTCCTGCATTAAGTTGGCTTCTGCTTTTAAAAAACAATGTAAATTCAAGGAGCAGGAACTTACCCCTAATCTGCAGGACCTAGAGTGTAGGAACCAGTCATGCCCCTCCTCTAGACTTCGCAAGATGATAGATCAGTGTAGGCTTGAGTTAGACGCAGTACTTTCCCACAAAACGGAAAAAGCCCTTAGACGAACCAAGCAACTATTCTACTCCAAGGCCAACAAGCTGGATTCTCTATTCGCTAAGAAGATAGCGGAATCTAGGATCTTGCGGATTAGAACTACAAAGGGACAGATAACGGTTAGCCAAAATAACATCAAGCGAATGTTTGCTGACTTTTATAGCTCAATATACTCCACGAAGCTGCAACCGAATGCAAATTTTCTTCGGTCTTACTTAGATTCCTGCGACCTCCCCAAGGTCTCAGACCAGAGCGCGGCTACACCTAACTCGGACGTATCAGTAGAGGAGATACTAGAAGCCATCAACAGCTTGAAATCAGGGAAGGCCCCTGGCCCCCGACGGCTTTACCAACTCCTACTACAAGTCTTTTGCGCATATCCTGGCACCATACCTTTGCCAATTGTTCAACTCCATCCTAAACGTGGAACCGATGACCCCGGAGCTAAACAGGACAGACTTAATTGTCTTTCCCAAAGAAGGCAGGGACCCGCTAGACCCGAAGAATTATAGGCCTATATCCCTGATGAACGGGGATCTTAAACTCCTAGCCAAAATTATTGCAGATAGGATCTCGGGGTTCCTTCCGGATCTGATCCACAAGGATCAAACGGGTTTGTCTGACATCGACAGACAGCTGATAATGGAGGACTATGAATGTCATCCACTTGGCCTCCCAGAGCAAGACCCCCCTTTGTGTGCAATCTCTCGATATGGAAAAAGCCTTGGACACACTGGAGTGGTCTTATCTGTATGCAGTGCTGGCTAAATTTGGCTTTGAAGGGAGATTCATACAACTTATCAGAAAACTGTACAAAAATCTGCAGGCCTGTCTGAAACTCCCGGGACCGGAAAACATATCTATAGCCATCCAGAGAGGACGCCGGCAAGGATGCCCACTGTCTCCACTGCTATTTGCTCTGGCGATCGAGCCTCTGGCTCAAAAGATTAGATGCAACACTGAGATAAAGGGAATGCAGGTGGGTCTTCATCACTTGAAATGCTCGCTGTTTGCGGATGACCTTCTTTACACACTAACGGATGCGGCATCGTCGATTCCCGCCTTGCTGTCAACACTAGGTGGATTCGGCGCCCTATCGGGCCTACAAATCAATGTTGAAAAGTCCGGTGCCTTGGGAGTTGGCATACCACATGCGGTCCTGGGGGCTTTGAAAGCGGAGTATAGATTTCAATGGCCTACAAACTCTATTAAATACTTGGGAGTTAGAATCACCAGGAAGCTGGCGGACATATATAAGGCCAACTTCCCGCCCTTATTTAAACAACTAATTGAAGAAATGCGATGCTGGGCGAAATATCATATCTTTTGGACAGGGCGGATAAATTCGTTAAAAATTACGGTTTTGCCAAGAATACTGTAATTAAACTCCAGGCTTCTATTTTTACATTTATATGGCGAGGAAGGTCGCCGCGTATAGCAAGAAAGACTATGCTCCGGCAGAAGTCTCAGGGTGGACTCTCATGTCCGAACTTGAGACTTTATTTGAGAGCGGCGCAGCTCGCATTCATTCCACTGGCCCACTCAGGTAAGCTACAACCGCTGTGGACCTTTGTGGAAAATTGGCAAATGAGACCTCACTCGTGGGATATTATACTCTGGGATGGGCCCCCCTCAGGCTTTAAACAGCGACACTCTAATCCCATAATATCTTCATCTTTAGCGGCTTGTGCTTGGTCCGGGTCGGTCGGCAGCTTGGCTTCCCTCCTATCACCAATGTTGTAGCGTAAGATCTTTCCCAGAATTTGGGATGGCGTTTAGCCTCACCTCTAGACAATGATGGCTTAGCAGCCCAATGGAAAGAGCAGGAACCTGTTTTTCAGAAGATGCTCTGCTATCCCACACCTTCCTTATCACTAAATATCACATACCAGAGAGTGAATTCTGGAATTACTGAAAAATTAGACATTGGATGTCCTCACTAGCCCGGGTACATGGGACCCCTAAGCATTCCTGGTGGTCGACTATATGTGCAAAACTGCCCTCTGTCAAAGGCCTCCTTGGGTCTCTATATTCTTTTCTGAATGACTCTCTGAACAAACGGAAGCCGAAATATATGCTCCAATGGGAGAAAGACCTAGGTAGGGAGCTAGATGGAGCAACCTGGAGAGAAATTTGTACCAACTTAACAAAAGGTTCATACCCATACAGCTTACTTGAGACAGGACCTATTATACACCCTACCTAATGTCCAGGCTTAACAATAGTCTTAGCGAGGACTGTTTTAGAGGGTGCAAAGCTAGGGGAAACTTTTTACATATATGGTGGATGTGTCCATTAGTGCAGAAGGTGTGGAAAGAGATGACGGACTTATTCTCGCAAGTGACAGAAACCAAACTGGGACCAGAGATTGAGACCTGTCATGGACCCAGTCTCTCTAAAAGCAAAAACAAATGATGGCAATTCATGGCAAAAGCTCGTGCTGAAGGATGGCGGTCGTGGGGGAGCCCAGATGCCCATTCATACCAATAGAATCTCAGCCGGTGCAGCACTGGAAGAGTACGCCAGGTACTTCCTACCCCCCCCTTTTTTTTTCTTCTTTTTGTTTCCTTTTCCCTACCCCTCTAAGTTGACATAGTTGATGTTGATATTTTTCAGTTTCTGTCCTCTTATCTCCTGATAAGAGGTAGACAATAAAAAAATAAAAAATACCATGTTTGAAGAAATGAGGGATAGACAGGGCACAGGATAATAATGAAGTAATGTACCAGTAAGATTATTGTGAAAACTGCATGCAGTCTCTTCGTTAAAATGCTGGGGAATTGTATTGCTGTAAAACCTGAATGCCCTGCTTTCCTCTTCTTTCTATGTGTACTTATGCAATGTTATATTGTTAACCTGTCTTCAATAAAAAAAGAATGGATAAAAATAAAAAATAAAAGAAATATGGCTCAAATTAACTTACACATTCATACACAGCACAGTGGGAGAGCCAGGGAGCCTGTGAGTAAGGTTGCAAGTTTATTTGAGCCATATTTGGATTTTTTTTAACATAGAAAATCACCTAAGAAAGTAAAAAAATGGCTGCCGAAAAAACCTAAATATGACAAAAACGAGACCGAACATATTAACACTTAGCGAAAGAAAGTAAACAGTATAACAAAGCCAGTAACACTTTGCAAAACAATGCAAAATACGAAGACCGATCAATGCGAGGGACGTAAAATCGGCCATTTTACACGTACATCGCAAACAATAATATTTAAAATGCGAAATGGCGGAAAGCCAGTAAAATGTGCATGTGCACGTTTGTCCTCGCGCTTGCACTCTATGAATACTCAACACTTTCCTGAACTTTTTAACTTTCTCCTCAGCTGATGAATTGTGGGACTGGACATTTTCTGGGGACACATTTTATTAAAAGATTGTTAACTCTTGATGATTTTAAAAAAATACATTGAAAAATCATAGGTAAAGTGTTAATATTTATTAATTGATTAATTGATTCATTGAAAAATAAAATTGATTTATTTTATAAAAAATATTATATTTTATGGTGATGTAATTTAACACATTGTAAGTTCACTTTTTATGATTATTATAAAATACATTGAAAGAAAAGAATTAAAGTATTATTATTTATTAATGAAACAATTGATTAATTTAAAATCAAAATTAAATTAACTGATTAATATTCTCTTTTATGGTGACGAAATTGAAGACATTTTAAGCTGTATATGTTTCTATAGTTTAATATATAGTTATTTAAGGAATATGACTTGCCACTTTGCACGTGGCTTTCACGTAAACACAGTACACACAGAATTTGCATGAAGTGATCGTTTCTTTACAGACTGCTACATGTGCATTAATTTATTGATTAATTTAGTCATTGAATATGTAAAAAAATAAAATAAATAAAGGTATGGTAAATGTTATATTTCATTATGCTTACATAACTTAACACATTGTAAGCTGTATATGTTTGTATAGTATAACATGCAGTAGCTCCACCTTTGGATGTAGGATTGTCTTGACATAACAATTACTGTAGCGAATATGCTACTTATTTTAATTCTATCAAATTTCTACTTTTACATTTTTTTTATGGGAAGGAGATGGTAATGATAGTAATATTCAGATACATTGTAATCCATTATTTCAAGGTATCAATATAAAGCCTCACAATTGTGGTATGTTGAATGTGCTTTGTCAATTTTGTGGGGCTTATTAGGAAAGTCCAAGAGATGGTAAGTTCATTAGTTGCTGTCAAAAAGGAAAAGTAAGACTTCCACAAAGAGAACAATTCCCCACATATTTACAAACTATAATGAGTGATCCTAATTTTCCAAACTATAAACATTTTAAACAAAATATAAGATCTCATAATAGTGCCATATCTTTTGCATCTATGGGTGCCAAATTAGCTGGAAATGTTAAAGGACATGGCCCTTACTGCTTTAAAGTACAAGAGCAAATTTACCACCGTACTTCACATTTACACCCTGAATAAGGAGAGCAAAGAAAATTTGCTCAACTATGTGTCATAGATACAATGGAAGCTGTGGAACAAGGTATGCAGCTTCCTGAATAAACAAAATGCTTACCCACTGTTTTTCATGAGCTTGATAAAATTATGGAAACAAATCCATTCACACAAGCTTATAACAAACTCTCTGAAGTTGAACAACAACAACAACGTATTCATGCACAAGAAAATCAATTGGCAATGCCAAGTTATTATGGTTCTTAGAAGAGACCGACATAACGATAAACAATGTTATAACTTACCAACAGCTAATTGGTTTGCAATGGTTTTTAAAAATTATGAGGGGGAACCACCTTTTCAGAGGGATATTAGAATATATCCAAGAAATGAAGAGCAACCTTTTATTAACATCAGTATATTAAGTACCAGTTTGGATTCAATGACTTATCCAATTTTGTATCCCAATGGGGAGGCAGGTTGGCAACCAAAATTAATACTTACCAGTTATCCAAACACTAAACAAAGTGTCATAAATAATATTTCCATGCTTGAATTTAAAGTTGCTAAAACTGCAATTAGGGATGAATTTAATCCCATTTTAAGTGCTGAAAAACGGACACAACAATGGATTACTGATTCATACCTGCAAGTAGAAGCAAATAATTTAAATTTCATAAAATATCAACAAAATAAACTTTGTGTTGAACAGTATTGTGGCCTCATGGATTATTTGGCTGAGGCGGCTACAAACCGAAATCTTGCAGCTGGCCGAGCCATCATTTTACCATCTTCATTCCATGGGTCTCCTTGCAATATGCGAGAAAGAAACAATGATGCTATGGCTATTGTAACTACATTTTGCAAACCAGATTTATTTATGACATTTACATGTACTGCTCAATGGCTAGAGATTGTTGATAATTTGAACGTTGGCCAAAATGCTTCTGATAGACCCAACTTAGTGGCTAGAGTGTTCAAAATTAAATTAACAGCCTTAATACATGACATAACCAACACTCATTTATTTGGAATGTGTGTGGCTTATGTTTATACAATTGTATTCCAGAAAAGAGGACTTCCACATGGACATATTCTTATCATACTTTAAGAAAATGATAAATTGAATACCACATCCACAAAACCATGAGACACTCTATCACATTGTAACACATCGCATGATTCATGTGGAGAGCTAAACCCAAACTCCCCATGTATGGAAAATAAAAAATGCACAAAAGATTTCCCTAAAAAATTTAGAGATCAAACTTTTGCTAGTTGTGATGGCTATCCATTGTATAGACGAAGAAAAGGTCCAAAGGCAATAATTAGGGGGAAAAAATGTAGATAACACGTATGTGGTGCCATATAATCCACATCTATTAATGAAGTATAATGCACAAATAAATGTGGAAGCTTGCACTTCTATTAAATCAATTAAATATGTCTACAAATATATTTATGATGCAGCAACTGTCGTCATGAAAAATGGCCCAAATGAACAAGACAATGAGTTAGTACATGCTGAACTTGCTTCTCATGTAGATGCTGGCTATGTCAGTGCGCCAGAAGCAATGTGGCGACTTCTGAAATTTGAAATGCATGATCGCTCCCATGCAGTATATAGATTAGCGCTACATTTTTCCCCAAAGACAGTTTGTTTATTTCCATAGTGGCAATGAAGAAAATGCTCTGGCACAAAGTGAACATTGGTAAACCACACCTACTGTTTCGTTTACATTAAACTCTAAGGACATTGCTGCAAGGGAATACTTATACAGCGAGATTCCATATCATTTTGATTTCCTAAATGGTAATAAAATTATACCCCGAATGTATACAGTAAGTCGAAGAGACATTGAATGTTTGTGCTTACATTTACTACTTTTAAATGTTCCTGGTGCACAAAGTTTTGAAGACTTGAGAACTGTCAATGACAGACTTTATGACACATTTGAATTAGCTGCCAAACATAGAAACTTCCTTGCTGATTACGTAGCTACATAGGGCCTCATTCTATTAGCGGCCGCAGCCGTTGCGGGGCCGCAAGGACCGGCCGCAAGCTATTCGGCTATTCTATTCCCTTACGGCCGGGGGCTCCGGCAGGCTTGCGGCCGGTGCCTTGCTATCTCTTGCGGCCGCTCGCGCCAGAGGAAAGCCTTTGATCTAAAACGGCCGCAAGAGTTTCGGCCGTAAGAAATTCCTATTTGCAATTCAATTGCTCCGGGAACCCTCTCTGCAAGGCTAAAAACTAACCGCAGCTTACTTGCAGGAAAGAGGTCCCGCTAGCACCAATTAAGCACATAAAATAGCTCAAATAAAGCCATCCTGCACTTTGAGAAGACTATAAAGGGATTTTAGGTGTTAGAAAAAATAGCACATAATTATCCTATACTCAAATCCGTAAAATATTTTATTTTTAATATTCGTAAAATATCCATGTAAAAAGTCCAGAGTGCTTGGAGCACTTCAGACCCGCCCACGCCGCAGCCGGAAAATAAACAGTTAATTTGAACTCGGGTTTGGGCTGATGTGCAAGCTTGAGAGTGGGTTTCTTGTAATCCTCATGTCCCCCAATATGATCCCTAGCATTTACAGAGCTGTACAGTGCAGGCTTGAATTTATTTTTGCGTTTTTATATTTCTCAGCTTACGGCCGGTTCCAAGATATGCGGCCGGCCGTAAGAGGAGATCCTTGCCGGGCCGTATAATAGAATCGCGAGTTAACAGAACCCCCGCAAGGAATCGCAGCCTTACGGCCGATTTACGGCTGGTAATAGAATGAGGCCCATAGTAATTAGGGTTGAAAAAAGACTTTCAGTCCATCAAGTTCAACATTTTAAGATCTCCTCTGACCTGCAATATGTGGATTAGGGAGTAATTAATTAGTTGTTAATAAATTGTTAATTCATTGTTAATCAACTATTTCTTAATTTTTTTAAATTATTAATTAATCCAGAGGAAGGCAAAAAGAAAGCAAAACCCAAGTGAAAATTAACCAATTGTCTCAAAGGGAAAAAAATAATAATTCCTTCCTGACCCCAGATACTGGCGATTGGATTTCTCTCTGGATCAATACTCTCTTTCTAATTATCCAGGATAACCCTGAATTCCCTTTTTAATTAGAAATAAATCCAGTCCCCTTTTAAAGTTATCTATTGAATACGCTGTCACCAACTCCTCTGGTAGAGAATTCCACAGATTAACCACCCATATGGTGAAGAACCCTTTTCTTTCTTTAAGGTGGAATCTTTTTACTTCTAACCTCAAGACATGTCCTCTTGTCAGTTGAAAACCTCTTGGCACATAAAGCTCCCTTGACAAATCTTTATACTGACCCTGGATATATTTTTATAAGGTAATCATATCTCCTCTTAGACTCCTTTTTTCTAGAGAAAATTAGCTTAATTTGGTTAGTATTTTCTTCATAACTTAGCCCCTCCATTCCCCTTATTAGTTTTATTGCCCTCCTCTGTAGCTTTTCCAACTCTAAAATGTTCTTTATATGAAGTGGTGCCCAAAATTGTCCTCCATATTCCAAATGAGGGCATACTAGAGATTTGTATAGTGGCAGAATTATATTTGCTTCCCTTGCATCTATACCCTTCCTAATACATGCTAATATTTTATTTGCCTTTGCAGCTGCTGCTTGGCTTTGAGCACAGATACCTAGGTGGTTGTCCACAAGTACTAACAAATCCCTTTCAATATCTGATACCCCTATATTTGCTCCATTAAGATTATAAATTGCATGGCTTTTTTTCCTTCCCAGATAGATAACTTTACATTTATTCGTATTAAATCTCATCTGCCATTTAGATGCCCATTCCTCAATTTTATGTAAATGCCTTTGGAGGGAAAGCACATCATTATCTGATTTAATTACCATGCACAACTTTGTGTCATCAGTGAAAATGGAGACACTAATTTCCAGTCCCACCTCTAAGTCATTAATAAATGTGTTAAAAAGGAGAGGACCTAATACTGAACCCTGAGGAACCCCACTTACCACATTAGAGCAATCGGAGTATGTTTCATTTACAACAAACCTTTGCTTCCTGTCTTTTAGCCAGCTCTCAATCCATGAGCAGTGTGACAGGGCCGGCCTTTGGCTACCGGTTGCTACTGTGTTTTCCACATAAACCGCTGAGTCACCATATACTTTATCTTTGCTTTTAATAAAGTATACAAAACAAACAATAGCTTAATTTCAGCAAGAAAAGAAAAATCTAAATAATCAGGCTTACTTATTTGCAGGAACACCCTCACTATCCCTGACGCCGCTTCTCGGTCTGCTGGTAAACAAAATAACTTTTCACACAGAGAAGTGGTCCCTTTAAGTACATTCTCTCTCTCTCCCAGCTTTTTTTCAGCTGCAATGGATCATCTGCAGGTCCTCTACTTTTAGAGCAAACAGTCTCTCAGGTAAGTATTGTTGCAGCCACACAGACTGATCCTCTTACGGGCAGCTTCCCATGCTGCTCTGTAAATCCTGCCAGGTCCTGTTCAAGAGCTCTGTCTCTATCTCATCCCAGCTCACGCTGAAACACTCAGTGTCTCTTCTTAAGCTGCTGGCTGTATTCTCCAGGCAATCCAACTTACTTGCCAGTGTCTCTCTGTACTTTAAACAGTCTTCCCTGCTGCCTTACTTCAGAGCTTATCTTTGGTCAGCTCTCAGGATCTAGTCTTCCTGACTGTCTCACATCACAGCTTCTCACATAGACTGCAGCTCCACACAGACTCCTCACAGCACTCAGGCCAGAGCCTAATCAGCAGCCCTCCAACTGTGTGTGTGTGTCTTTTAAAAAGGCATTTTACACCTGCAGCTCCATTTAGCCCAGCTCCAGGGGATTAACTCCAAATTACCTGGAGCAGATCTTCTCCCTACTGTGTGACATGCACCATCCACCAGGGGGCAGTACACCCCAGAAGATATTTACTGCAATTCCTGTATCCCTTAGTTTGCACAATAGTCTCCCACGGGGCACTGCATCAAAAGCCTTTGCAAAATCCAAAAAGACTACACCCACTGAGTTGCCTTGATTCAGGTTCCTACTAACTTCCTCATAGAAACTAATTCGATTTGTTTGACATGACCTATCCCTCATAAATCCATGTTGACTCCTACTTATAATCCTGTTCAAATATACATATTCTTGTTTATTATCCCTTATCAACCCTTTTAAAAGCTTTCCCACTACAGAAGTTAGGCTCACTGGTCTATAATTCTCCGGATTTGCTCTTGCTCCCTTTTTAAATATAGGTATCACATCTGCTTTAGTCATCTGGTAGAGACGCTGTGCTGACTGTATCTTGATAAATTAAATATAATGGTTTGGCTATTACAGAACCCAGTTCCCTCAGTACCCTTGGATGTATTCCAACAGGACCCGGGGCTTTATTAACATTTATTTTTTCCAACCTCTTTTGGATTACTTCCTGCGTTAACCAATTATTAGGCAAAGGTAGTGTAGCCCCATTATGTTGCAACCACTGGTACCTCCCTTGTGTATACCGAAGAAAATAACCTATTTAGCTCATCTTCTTTTTCCTGGTCCGTTTTATCAGACAGCCTGTGTCAGATTGTAATGTTCCTATAGCTTCCTTCTGCGCCTTCTTCCCATTAATATAGTTAAAACATATTTTAGGGGTTAGTCTTACCCTCTTTTGCAATTAATTTTTCATTTTTTATTTTAGCCAGTCTAATAGCCTTTTTGCAAGCTTTGTTGATTTCTTTGTACTCCTGTAAAGTAGTCTCTGTCCCCTCTTGTTTCTATCATTTAAATGCCTGTTTTTTACTCCATATCTTGATCTTTAAATCATTGTTAAGCCACATTGTATGTGATTTACTCCTTTTACTTTTATTCCCATTTGGTTAATGGTGATAAGTATGTATATTTAGTAAGGATTTAAATGTTGTCCATTTATGTTCAGTCTATATGTTGTATCACTGCCTTTAGACAGTTAAAATCTGCCCTTTTAAAATTAAGAGTTTTTGTTGGCCCCTTAAAATTTTGTTTTTTTAATTCAATCTCAAATGAGACTGTGTTGTGATCACTGTTCCCAAAGGTTGCCCTATTTCAACATTTGATACTATATTAATATTATTTGCGATGACTAAATCCAAGATAGCCTCATTTCTACTAGGTTCATGTTTAATCTGGGCCAGATAATGAACCTGCTCCCCTTAGCTGAACTGCTGGTCTCATTTTTCCAGTTTATTTCAGGGTAACTAAAATCTCCCATTATTAGAACTTGCCCATGCTTAGCTGCATTTCCAATCTGTAAGAATAATTGTATTTACTCACTTTCAGCTATATTTGGGGTTTTATAGCATACTCCTATCAATATTCTTTTGGAATTTGCTGCTCCGCTATTTAACTCTACCCACAAACATTCAACATTATCACTAGTACCTCCATAAATACCTTCTCTGACTAGAGGCTTAAATTCGGACTTAACATACAGACAAATCCTTCCTCCTCTTTTACCATTGCCCCAATCTTTCCTAAATAGGTTATAACCATCCAGATTAACAGTCATGAGATTCATCCCACCATGTTTCAGTAATGCCTTTTAAATCCCATTTCTCATTAATTGCTAATAATTCTATCTCTCCAATTTTTCCTGCAAGCTTCTGGCATTAGCGAGCATACACCTTATGTTATGAGTCTGTAGTTCTGAAGTGCCTGCCACTGTACTTGAGTTACTTAGCAATATATCCCTATTGACTGTACTCACCCTCCCCCATCTCCTCCCCCACGACTAGTTAATTTTATTAATTGCTAATAATTCTAACTCCCAATTTTCCTGGCAAGCTTCTGGCATTAGCAAGCATACATCTTATGTTATGAGGTTGAAGTTTGGTGGTACCTGCCACTGTACTTGAGTTACTTAGTAATACCTCCCTATTGACTATACTACCCCTCCCCCATCTCCTCCCCTATAAGTTGTTAATTTATCCCTTATACCTGTACAATTTCTACCCCATTACTTATATCTGCCCCTCCCCTCCAACTAGTTTAAAAACTCCTCCAGCCTTTCTACCATCCTATCCCCTAGCACAAAAGCTCCCTCGTCATTAAGGTGCAATCCATCCCTGCTGTAGAGATTGTACCGAAGTGAGAAGTCAGCCCAGTACTCTAAAATCCAGACCCCTCCTTAGTGCACCACATCTTTAGCCATGCATTAACCTTCCTAAGCTCCTTATGCCTCCCTGGGCTAACACGTGGCACTGGTAGTATCTCAAAAAATACTACCTTGGAGGTCCTTGCCTTCAGCTTATTACCTAGTTCTCTAAAATCATTCTTTAGGACTCTCCATCTTCCACTAACTTTGTCATTGGTACCAATATGTACCAAGACCACTGGTTCATTTCCAACCCCTCCCAATAATTTGTTTACCCAACCCATAACATGCCAAACCCGAGCACCCGGGAGACAGCAAACTGTTCGATTGCTGGGATCTGGGTGACAAATCACCCTGTCTACCTTCCTAATAATAGAGTCCCCTACCACCAAAACCTGTTTGGTGCTCTGCCTATGCTGCCCTCACACTTCTCTAGTAGAACTGTTCTCTCGGCTGTTAGAGGGAACAGCTCTATCTGGCATTGCCATTCCTGAATGGACATCCCCAATAGTTTCACTCAATCTGGCAAATATGTTGGTGTTTGCCAACTCAGAACTGACCTGCCTCCTCCTGTTCCCCCTGATTCCCCTTCTAACTGTAACCCAGCTACCTCCCAGGATATCCTCACTAGCCCCAGCTCCATCCTCCATGCTAGGCCCAGCTAAACTGTGCTCAGTGAGCACCAACTCCCTTTCTAGTGGAGCAATATCACTAAGTGCTGCAAATCTCCTCTCCAGTTCTCCAATTTGAGTTTCCAGAGAGGCAACATGCTCACACCTGCCACAGAGATATGGACCCTGGATCATCTGTTCCACTATTGCATACATACGACAGGATGTACACTGAGTGAGGTTGCCACTCCACTGACTCATAATTATTATTATTGTCTACAAAAATTCAGTGGAAAAAATAAGGAATATAAAATAATATATTTGTTAAAAAAAATGATAAAAAAAAAAAAATATGTATATATATATATATATATATATATCCCCCTTTATTCTTCACCCTTTGTACTAGAAATCTGCCCCCTTTTTTCTTTGAACTCCCTCCTTTTATTTAAACTCCTAGGCCCTCACTCAATTGCGATTTGGCCAATTGAATGGGGCTCAAAATAAGCACATATCATATTTTTTTTAAAGAAGTTTTTAGTTAGTAAGCATCTATCCAAAAGCAAGATTTTCAATAACCAAAAACTTCTTTAAAAAAAAAAATGTTATTTGCTTATTTAGAGCTCTATTCAATTGGCCAAATTTCAATTGAATAAGGGCCCTACACTTTTACCAGATTTGCACTTATACTAGAAATGTTTGCAAGCTCACAAGTTTGCCCCTTCTCCTGTTTATAACTTCTGCCTTCTCACCTGGGCACAATTAGCGCACTCTGCGATTTATTAGCCTTTACTTGCAAAAAGTAAAATCCACTTGCAAACAGCCCCAAACAGCTGACAAACCTTTATACTAGTTTAACACAGTCAAACCACACCCCTCTCGCCTGGGCACAATTAGTGCACTCTGCAATTTATCAGCCTTTACTTGCAAAAAGTAAAATCCACTGATGAGACAGAATGGGTGAGATGTCAAGAAGAAACAGCACTATGTAAAATGCCATGGCAGATGAGGAACCAGTTTGCATTCATTTGCATATTTTGCAATGTTCCTAATGCATTAGCTTTGTGGGAAACATTTAAAATACATATGTATGAATACTTTTTGAAACGTTACAACGAGTCCATAGCTCAATTAAAAGCATTAATGGAAATTCAACAAGTCTTTCTATGTCATGGATTAAGTTGTGCAACATTTAATGTGCCAGATCCAGGAATTATAGATGAAATCAACTTGGACGACTATGATGCTGATGTTGTAAAACAAAAAACAGAAGAAAAAATTGCCACTTTAAATCATTTGCAATTGCACGCTTTCAATGCAAAACAACTTGCACTAGATGATGACTTGCTCAAAGAGTGTTATTTTTATCTAGATGGACCCGGTGGATCTGGAGAAACGTATCTATATAATTTGTTGATGAGTTCATTTGGAGGTAAAGATGGAATTGCACTTCCCTTTGCTACAACTGGAATTGCTGCACTACTGTTAGAAGGTGGCAGAACAGTACATAGTGGATTGAAGCTTCCAGTTCCAATTTTGGAAACATTAGTCTCCGATATTAGAATGAAATCAGCTCAGCAAATAAGTTTAAAAAAGCAAAATTGATTATCATAGATGAGGCCACTATGATGTCGTGCCATGCTCTGCAATGTATTGATTTTTTATTGCGTGAAGCCATGGGTAATGATTTGCCTTTTGGTGGAAAAGTTATGTTATTAAGATGAGATTTCAGACAAACATTACCTGTGGTTGTACGTGGAAATTGCACAGACATTGTGGAAACATGTATAAAGTCAAGTCCACTATGAAAAGAATTTACACACCTTTGATTAGAAAAAAATATGACATCTGAAGGCCAAAATTAATTCAATGATTGGCTAATTCAAATTGGTGAAGGAAAAACCGACTTAATAAATAATTTACCTGATGATACTGTTGAAATCCCAGCGGACATGATTTGTAAAGATGCACTCATATCAGCTGTATTCCCAAATTCCCAAAACTCCAGAACATTTTTCTGACATTCCACAGAAAGTAATATTAACATCCAAAAATAAAGATGCTTTGCATATTAATACCAAAATCTTTTTTTTTTTTTTTAAATAATTTTTATTGTGAGAAAAGAGAATTATTCCATTGCAGGGTAAACTTTGAAGGAAAAAAAACAAATAAAATGAAACAGCCAACATAGAAACAAGACAAAACATATTACGGTTGTATGGTATGAATTGTCATAAACATTTTTTCTTCAAACCGTTCTCAATTTTTTTTTTTTATATTATAGTTAAGTTGTCTATGTGCACTTAAAGCGTATCCGAGATAGTTTTAATAATAACCAAAGAATAAAATAAATAAATAAATAAATAACTAAATAAATAAAATAAAACAGAGAAAAGTACAGAGAGAGAGAGGGAAAGAAAAGAAGGGGGAAAAAAAAAAGAAGGGGGGAGGGGAGAATAGCCCATTTAACGAAATAGGATCTTACCAACCTCACCTGTCGGCTCTCAGGATCCAAATGTCCCAACATGAGGCCCACCTTCTGTATCTCACATCAATTTCTGCAGATAGGACACTCACTGAGTGGATGAAAGTGATTTTACGTAAGACCTCTTCATATGTTGGAATAGTTAATTTCCAATGCTTAGCAATTATGTTTCTGGCTGCTAAAAATATCTGGTTAGATAGAAACTGGGCTGTTTTTGGTAATCCTGGAATCGGTAACCCTAATAGCGCCTCCTCTGGTTTTTGAGGAATATTTGTGTCCCATAATGTCTCCAGTGTATTGTATGTTGCAGACCATATGTGCTTAATTTTGGAACAGTCCCACAACATATGTTTTAGAGTGCCTGTTGTGTTACATCCTCTGAAACAGTTTCCATCTGCTGAATGATTCGCGAGTTTAAGTCTAGCTGGTGTCAGATACCATCTCAAAACGGTTTTATATGCATTTTCCCTCCTGTAATATTTAAGGAGGAGTTTGCTGCGTTTTTTAAAATTTGTCCCCATTGTTTATCGTCTAGGACCACCTTAAGTTCATCTTCCCATGCTGATCTGTAAGGCAATTTGTTGGGAGTGATCTCATCATTTAGGTAGTTGTAAAGCGTTGTGATGTTTTTTTTACCCTTAGGTTTAAGCAAGCAACATTGTTCAAAGGGAGTTTTACTAGCTAACTTATTGTCTTTTGTAATTTGACCTATCCTGGTGTTAATCAACATCAAGTTAAGCCATTCTTTGTGTGGAAGTTGATAATGTGTCCTGAATTCCAACGGGGACCAATGTTGGCAATCCAGCAGTACATCTGCTACAATTATAATTTGGTTCTCAACCCACCAAGCTAATATGGAGTTTTTATTAATTGATGGGTCTTTATGGGGTAACCATAATGGTGATAACCACGAGCCATCTTCTAACAGTCTGATTATTTTATTAATCTGCTTCCACAGTGTGATAGAGTGACTTACACACACTAGTAATGGTTGCAGGTTAATCACATAGTGTACACTAAGCCCTAGTGTCTGACTCAGTATGATATTTTGTTCTTGAAGTACTTGTTGCTCTAATTCGACCCAAACTGGTGGGGAGTCCTTAATATACCATTTAGTCAACTGGGCTAGTCTTGCTGCTTTATAGTATCTCAACAAATCAGGTGTAGCTAATCCTCCTCTCTTTTTTGATGCCATCATAGTTACTTTGTTTATCCTAGGCTTTTTATTACCCCAGATGAAACTTGAAATTGCCTTTTGCATGGCAGCTATGTCTTTTAATTTAATTGTCGTCGGTATAGTCCGAAAAACATATAATAATTTAGGGAGTGTGTTCATTTTAACGGCATGAATTTTACCAAACCACGATATTTTAAGTGAGGACCATATATGAAGTTCTTTGTAGATTTCTTTTAACATGTTGGGGTAATTAACCTCATAAATTAATTTAGAAGTTCTAGGGATTTGAATTCCCAAATATTTGACACAGTTTAGGGACCATTTAAAAGAAAAGTTTTGTGACAACAGACTTTCAAGCTGTTTGGGCAAAGAAACGTTAAGTGCCTCACTTTTATTTGTATTTACTTTGAAACCTGATATTTGACCAAATTTATTCAGTATTTGAAAAAAACTAGGTAAGCTAATTAACGGATCTATAATGGTAAGTAAGATGTCGTCCGCAAAGAGGCTAAGCTTGTATTCTTTACCCCCCAGCTTGATTCCGTTAATACCTGGAGATTCCCTGAGTGCTATAGCCAAAGGTTCAAGACACAATGCGAATAATAAGGGGGATAGTGGACATCCCTGTCTTGTACCTCTAGCTATATCAAATGATTGCGATCTGAATCCCTGGTAGGAGATATATGCTCTCGGAGTTGAGTACAATGTCATAATGCTCTTTAGGAAGCTTTCGCTTAAGCCAAATCGAAATAGTACCTCTTTCATATATATCCAATCAATTCTATCGAATGCCTTCTCGGCATCCAGGGATAATAGCATTAGGGGGAGCTTTTTATTAGAGGCTATGTCCATAAGGTTTAGTATTCGCCTTTTATTATCAGATCTTATATTATCAGGTGCTTCCCTTCCTGGCATGAAGCCTACCTGGTCCGGATGAATCACGGATGGCAACAACAAAGCCAGTCTGTTGGCTAGAATCTTGGAGTACAGTTTAATATCATTATTGATTAGAGATATAGGCCTGTAGCTACTACACTGCGTAGGATCTTTGTTTTCTTTGTGCAACACAATGATTTTTGCTTCCAGAAATTCCCTTTTCATGTTTTTTCCTGAAAGAAAATCATTGAACAAGAGTTGAAGATGAGGCAAAAGGGTCTCCATATATTGCTTATAGTAAAAGTTAGTGAAACCATCCGGACCAGGGGCCTTGTGGGCTTTAGTAGCTTTAATTGTTATTCTAATTTCGTCTGCCGAAATCGGGGATGTTAATGAGTCCCCTACAACTGGATCAAATTGAGGGACTTCAATTCATGCTAAAAAATCATTAATGTGGGATTTATGACTTTGCATCCCAGAGTGGGCGGGGGTTGAATATAAGTCAGTGTAAAATTGTTGAAAAGTCTTTGCAATTTGATCTGGTTGGTATACAGTATTGTTTTGCTTAGTTAATAATTTAGGAATAAATGAATTAGCCCTCTGCTGTTGGAGTCTCCTAGCCAGCATTGTGTCTGGCTTATTGGAGTGCCTAAAGAATTTAGATTGTGTGCGCTGTAGGATAGTCACCATTTTCTTTCTCAGAATCACATTCAAGTCATATTTGCACTTAAGTATCTCCTCATAAGTTTGATGCGAGTGCTGTGTAGAGAACAGTCTTTGGAGGTCTGATATTTTCTTGTTCAATTTATCTATTTGACCGTGATCTGTTTTTTTTGCGGCTGATCCTAGTTGAATACAGACGCCTCTTATTACTGCCTTATGTGCTGCCCACACCCCCATCCCATCTACTACGCCACCGCTATTCAATGAGAAATAATCCACCAGTGCTTGTTTGATTGTTTCTTTAGCTACTGGATCGTTAAGTAGTGCTGGATTTAACGACCACGAGGGGGATCGGCCCTTTGGCAATAAGTCGCATAATGATATACTAACTAGGTCATGGTCGGACCACGAAAGAGGGTTGATTATAATAACAAAATCTTGAAATTATTTGACACCCGACAAAAAAATTATTACAGTGCAGATTCTGTTCTAGCTGATGACAAAGAGAGTGAATATAATTTTACAACAGAATTTCTAAATTCATTAACGCCTTCTGGATTGCCACCACATGTTTTGCAACTCAAAAAAGGAGCAATTGTCATGTTACTGAGAAATATGAATCCAAAAAAAGGACTTTGTAATTGGACCAGATTAATTGTTCAGGATTTAAGAGACCATTTCATACATGCAGAAATTCTGAATGGTACCCATAAAGATGAAGCAGTATTAATTCCATTCCATTATTATGGCATTTGCAATGACAATGAATAAATCGCAAAGACAAACGTTTAACTGTGTTGGCCTATTTTTAGAAGAACCAGTATTTGCCCATGGACAACTCTATGTGGCATTTTCCAGATGCAAAAATCAGCACAAAATTAAAGTTTTCATTAAAAAAAAACAAAAGTGTTTTTTAAATAGTGGTCCTCTGAAAAGAACCCAAGAAACGTAATAGTTAGTCCTTGAGATGTAACCACTGTTCTTATTTTTTTTTCTTTTTTTTCTGTTGTTTTGTTGTTGTCCTTTTTTTTCTTTTTTTTTTTTTTTTATAATTAACTTTTTTATTGAAAGAATAAACAAATAGAACATCGTAAGTTCAGCAAATCATATAGCAAATCTCTCAAGTATCAACAAGATATATCAAAAAGTTTCTTTCAAAGTTTTTCTTTTTTGGTTAGAATAACACATGAACATGTAAAACATATATATAAAGTCACACAAGGTCTTGAACATATATACATTCCTCAAAGTAGACATGTGTCTAGGAGGTACAGTAAGGTGAAACCATAGATCAAACATCAGGTCAACCCATAAAAGTAGTTCACACGAACCTTATTGTGGACCTCGTAGAGTCCATAAGTCCCAGCAGGAGGCCCATCGACGGTATCTTTCATCAATTTCAGCTGAAAGTGAGCTCATAGCCCGAATGAACCTGATTTTGTGAAGTACTTCAATGTGAGTAGGGGAGGTAAGTTTCCAGTGGTTAGCTATGATGCATCTCGTGGCCAAAAATATCTGTGTTGTTAAACATTGTTCTGATTTGAATAGCCCCGTAATTGGAAGGCCTAGCAAAGCTTCCTCAGGCTTTTGTGTTACTGTTGTCCCCAAAAGTGTTTCTAATAGGTCGTATGTTGCTGTCCATATGGGTCTTATTTTCGGACACTCCCACAGCATGTGAATCAGTGTACCAGTGTCTGTGCAGCCCCTAAAACATGTGTCAGGGTGTGTTTTGTTCAGAAGATGGAGTCTTGCTGGTGTAAGGTACCACCTCATTATTGTCTTAAAAGAGTTTTCTTTTAGTGTCACGTTTAGTGAAGAGGTATTGGCTTGTTTTAGGATCTTATTCCATTGACTGTCGTCTAGAGTTACCTGCAAGTCAGCCTCCCATGCAGTTTGGTAATGTGGTTTAACCCTGTTGGTGAGAGACACCATCTGATTGTAAATGATGGCTATATTGGCCTTACCTCCGGGATTGTTGATACAGCATTTCTCAAAGGGAGATTTGGTGTGATATTTGTTGATTTTCGTAGAGTGTGTTAGTGTCTCATTAATTGCCATCAGATTAAGCCACTCTCTATGTGGCACCTGAATTATGTCAGTGATAATTGACGATGTGTTGCTTTGTGAGGTCACCCAGGTATCTGCCACAATTGTTATTTTGTTCTTTATCCACCATTTCATCTGGGTAAATTTATTGAGGTGCTGACCTTTGTGTGATTGCCATAGTGGAATCAAGCCAGAACCCACGCTCAGGAGGTCCACCCTTCTGTTCAGGTCTTTCCATAATTTCAAAGAGTGGCTAATACAAATTGGTAACTCTCCTGTTCGTAGGTCCCGACCTAAGCTAAGCCATAAAACCTGCGATAGTACCCAATGCTTGTCTTCTAGTTGTTGTCCTTTTTTTGATAGAATTTACAACACCTCATAGTAGACGATATTTTTAGTAAATACTTGCCCATCATCTAATAATTCGACCACTATTAAAAAAAAGTAAACAGCAACGGACAGTACAGTGGTTGCATCCCAAAGACAACATTATTCATCTGCTTGGCTCTTTTTAGAAGACCACTATTTAAAAAAATAAAACAATAAAACAACAGTACAGTGATTACATCCCAAAGACAACATTATTCCTCTGATGGGCTCTTTTTAGAGGAATCACTACTAACTTCAATAAAAACCAAGAAATAATTAAAACAAGCCTTCACAAAACTTGACAAAGCACTCCACAAACTTAAAAAATGCCATGTCCTTTGTGTGCTGGAGAACAGTGCCCCGACAAATGCGCTCGCCCACATCTGCGTGCCAGAAAAGAGCGAGCCGACAACTGCTCACCACCCTGCATCCCATCTGCCAGAGAGACTGCGACTGCAGGTTAGAAAGCAGAAGGGCAGATAGGGAGTGGAGTGCAGGGGGAAGAGAGTGGGGATGGGTTCAGGGCAGAGAGGGGATGGGGTGAGGAGAGAGGTAGAGGATGGGTGCATAAGAGAGGGAGAGGATGGGTGCAAGGGACAGAGAGAGAGAATGGGTGCAGGGGACAGAGTGTGGAGATGGGGTGCAGGAAAGAGGGGATGGGATGAGAGGTAAAGGATGGGTGCAAGAGAGAGGGAGAGGATAGTTGCAGGGGACAGAGAGAGAGAATGGGTGCAGGGGACAGAGTGTGGAGATGGGGTTCAGGTAATAATGTGCAGAAGAGGAGAGTTGATGCCTTCTAACCTGCAGTCTCTCGCGCATATGGTATGCAGGGTGGAGCCCAGTTGTTGGGCCCACTCTTTCCTGGCGTGCAGATGTGGGTGCGTGCATTTGTCGGCGCCCTGATAATGTCGCTCTGTTCTCCACAGCAAACAGCATTGCTAGCCTTACAATTTTAAACACGTCATTGTTGCTCATTAGAAATAAGAGTTTGTGGAGGAAGAAAGGGATTCCTTTCCCTATTTAACAAAGCAAATCCTAACCCTATGCCTAACCCTAACCCTATGCATAACCCTAACCCAACCCCTAACCCTATGCCTAACTCTAACCCCTAACCCTATGCCTAACCCTTTGCCTAACTCTAACCCTATGCCTAATCCTAACCCTTTGCCTAACCCAAAAAGAGGGCTAATCTTGATTGGCTTATGTACTGTTTAAATAATGTGTGTGAACAATAAAGTTTGGCTCTGTTGAAGACTCATAAGTATGGAATGATACGGAATGATCTATCCTAGAACAAGGGAGGCCTTTTATTAATTTTAAAAGGCTCTTAACCCTTGGTTTCCTGAATCTCTACTGGTTCCTAAAAAGGAAAGGGACTGAGGGCTGGATACATCTGCGGGTAGAATTTACTTTTTTGGTCTTTTCAAGCCCACTGAAGAGCAGATGGTACTGGTTAGGCTGATCCTGTGATCCTATGTTCCTGATTTCTTGCTGGTGGAACATTGCGAAACTGTTATTGGGCTTGAAGGTGAGTTCAGGGCAAGGGGTATTTTGAGGCCAGAAGCTTAAACCATGCCTGCCATGATCTAGAAGCTTAGGTTGGATAATGAACTCTACCTCACAGAGGGGGGCGTGGGGCACATGGGACTTCTCCCCTGGGGATCCCGCTGTGACAATTACTTCGCTCAGTATGCCTCTGGCTGGGCAGGATAAGGTGTTTAGGAGATCATGGGTATAGACAGTTTCTATTCATGGAGATTTGACTGCTGATCAGATAGTAGCTATCAGGATCAGATCAGCTAAAAGGTGCACTGTGAGGGGAGAAAGGAATCAAACTACATGGGAGCTCCATTTCTACAAGGTTAAGGTTGCATATAATAGCTTTACTCATTTTGAGGAAAAAGATAACATAGATGGGTTTCTGCAGGACTGAGCACCAGTGTGCTCTCCACCAAATTCCTGCAGCAGAATGGATAAAACTACTTGTCAGCTGGCTTATGGACTAGGCTGGGGAGAATGTGGAGGTATGTTGGGTGCTGCTTGCCCAGTATACCATCACTCCTGGATGAATTTGAAACAGTTCCATTCCCTAGACAAGCAACCAGAGCTGATGTGCAGGATGAGGCATGCCTGCATGAGTTGGTAGAAAGGTAAGAATGATTCTACCCTGGATGACCTCTCAACCTACCTTCCCCCATTCCCATGAGAGATGTTAAACCCCAAATTGGAGCAGGGGTGACACCTCAACCTATGAGATGCACTGGTTCTCTACTAACATAATCAAACTGAGTGCTATGTGTGTCATCAACGTGGACATTTGAGGAAGAAGTGCCGTTATCAGCCCCACAGAGCAGAGGCCCCAGCTGCCCGGGCGGAACACTTTTTGTGAAACTGGGCTTTTGGTACCCGACTGCCCTGATGAGTGGGAGATGTACCCCACTATTAATGTTTTGCAGCTTGGCCCAGAGAATTACTAGGGCCAACACTTTTAGTCAGTTGTGGTGGATAGAAAGACAATACAAGGGTTTCAGGACACCGAGGACTGCAGTCCATCAGGAATTAGTCATAACCATGTCAGTTCTGTCAAGAAAACCTGAAGTGATGGTGGAGTGGGTGGAGGGCAAAGATTGGCAATTCTAATGGCCCAGTGTATTTGGATTGGGGCACTGGGAGGAGGGGCACAAGGGAAGTGGGAGTGATGCCTGGATTACCTGCAGTTGGGAAATTATCTGGGGTACATGGGGTACCTCAACGCTGTTACTTTGGCCCAGACAGCTAGCAGCCTTGAAGGAACTGGAGGTCGAAGCCGAAATCACCTGAAAGGAAACTGGGGTAAGTCAATTACCTGCCGGGAGAGAAGGGCTCAGTTGGGCTAGTGTGGAGGAGCTGAAAGCAGAGCTGGTACAGGATAAAATAGAGGTTAGGCAAAGGGCTACCGACAAGAAAAGAGATCTACTGGGGAGGAGTATTTCTGGAAACAGAGGCTATTGTATCAGGTTACTCCAGACTAGGTTGGGGAAAATCTAAGGTATTGAGAAAACAGCTAGTGGTTCCCCAGAAATAAAGAGGTTGCCTATTAGAATTGACCCACAAGGTACCCCCAGTGGCATTGGAATGGGGGGGCGTGTGGGCTCACCGCTATGGGCAGCACTGCCTTGGGGGCGGCACTCCTTCCCCCAGGCTGCCTATGCTTCCCTGATCCCTCTCTCTCCTCTGATCCTTGGAGGAGAGGTGGAGCCAGCAGCCACAGAGAGACAGAAGGGGAGAGGCAGAGGAGGGAGATAAAAAGGACGGAGAGAGAAGAGGGGAAGAAAGAAGGGAAGAGAGAGATGGAGGAGGGAGAGTAAGAGAGTGTGAGGGAAAGAGAGAGAGAAAGAGATAGTGTGAGGGAGAGGAAGGAGAGAGGGGAGAGGGAGAGTGTGTGTGAGAGAGACAGAAGGGAGAGGGAGAGAGAGAGGAGAGAAAGAGAGAGGAGGGAGAGAAAGGAGGGAGATAGAGAGGAGAAGGAGGAGAGCGAAAGGAGGGATAGAGACAGAGAAAAGAGAGATATAGAAGAGAGAGAGAGAGAGAGTAGGGAGGCAGAGAGGAGGAGGAGATAGGAGGGAGAGAAAGAGAGGGGTAAAGGTAGAGAGGAGGGAGATATAGAAGAGCAAGAGAGGAGGGAGATATTGAAGAGAGAGATAGGAGGGAGATAGAGAGGGGGGAGAAAGATGGAAGAGAAAGAGAGGAGAGGAAGGAGAGAAAGAGGGGAGGAAGAGAGAGAGGGGATGGAGATAGAGAGAGGAAGGAGAGAGAAAGGGTGAGAGAGAGAGGAACAGAGAGGGGAAGGGAAGGCAAGAAAAGGAGATATAAAGAGGAAGGAGAGAGTGGAGGGAGAGATAGAGGAAAGGGAAACCAAACCCAGGGTCAGCCCCGGTTGGGAAAATCTCTAGCTACACCACTGGGTACCACTTGCTAACCAACATAGAGTTGCCATTGATAAGCCTGGTAAGAAAGGGATTAAATGTATACTAACGGTGCTAGACGGTTACCTGCTACCCTAAATCCATCCCCTGTCTAAAATTACTGCTATGACTGTAGCAGAATCCTTACTGGTGGTGTTTTCCCACAAGTGATTCCCAAAAGAGATACTGTCTGATAGTGGAACCTACAGTAATTCATGGCTTAAGTAGCCCAGCAGTTATGGAGACTATGTGGGATTAACCATCTGAGTGTCTCCTCCTTTCACCTGCAAGCCAATATGCTCTGTGAACACTTCAATGAAACCTTGAAAAGTATGCTATGTACCTTCATAGAGCAGGAAAGAAATTGGGAACATCTGCCCCTTACCTCCTCTTTACCTGCCGTGAGGTACACCAAGACTCAACAGGGTTCTCCCCCTTTGAGCTCCTGTATAGGAAGCAGCTGTGAGTTTCCTTGAATGTGATCCAAGATGCTTGGGAGAGGGATTATGGCCAGAACCAGATGTCTGTGGTCGCCATGTATTAGTTTCCCTGTAAAGGTTAAACCTGAGTTAACTGGGTTAGTTTAGAAGCCTATGCAGGCAGCCCAAGTGTGACGACCACCAGATTTGGGGAACCATGCACCCCAATTCTCCTTCCAAGTTGTGACTTTTTTGTGTTCAAGATCTCAGCACTCAGCCAAAACACTGTCTTAGGAGAACTCAGGACATCAGAAGTTGCTAACTTGCCCCTTTTCAATTCCAGCATCCACGCTATTATCCACACGGATAACTAATTGAATGCACTAAACTCAATCTGTCAATAAGTCATTGGTTTGGGTGTGGCACCAGCCCAGCAGCATCCATAATCCCCAGTAAAAATTACTACCAAACTCTAGTGGGGAAGATGTAAAAAAACAATTTCCCCAGACCTCCCTCTGCATGTGCCCTGATTCTTGGTGTACAGGGCAGATTTTTTCCATTATTTTCTTGTAAAAATTCTGGGAGAGAAAACCATTCTGGTGGTAACCCCAGCACAAACCCCACAGTCCAGGCCAAGTGTCCCTCTTGGCTATTAGGCCAGGAGCATAGTCATTTTCCTTTGGAACAAAAACAAAAGATAATCCCAGTAGGTACCGTGCCAGTTTTATCTGCCCGCTGGCATTACAGATCTGGGCCTTTTTTGTATCCTTAATTCTCCTTGGTTTAAACATGAGCAGGGCACTGTAATCCACTTACCCCTGTCCCACAGGCTGGTCATGGTACACTCGTTCACCTGGAACAATGGTCTGGGCATGGGACTCCATTTCTCCCTCTCCTGGGACCACAGTCAGGGCACTGTACTTAAGATCTGCTTGCTTGGACACACAAAATGGAGTGCTGTTCCAGTGTAGCTTACTGGCTTGGTCCCTGTCCAGCAGAATCTCCCTGGTCTGATCCAGACTTTACGTTGGGCCATTAATCTGACAGACATTCTCTGTCTTTCCCAGTGCCTTGTTGTTAGCAATGGTGCCCCCACCACTTGGATTGCGTCCCCTGATCTGCCACACTCCCAGGGCTGCTTGCTGAGTCTGTCCCTTGAACTGTGGCTGGCTCCCTGATATTGAGATCAGCTGGAGCTCCTTCAATGGTTCACATTCTATTTCCAGGGCACAGTGAGCATAGCTGCTCGAATCCAGACCATCTGCTTGGCCTGTGTTATGCCAACAGTCCTATGTGCCCCCTTCCAGAGCTGCAAAAACACCTTCTTAGGAGAACTCAGGAAATCAGAAGTTGCTAACTCGCCCCAGAAAACAGGCAGACGTTCCTTTAGTTTTAGAAGGTTCCAATCAGACTCCGACAACACCATTAGTTAATGTGTCCAAATCAGACTGGATCCACCTCCCCACTCCTTTCTCCCCCAACATTCCATTCTCTGCACCAGGGCTCTCCATTCACCAACTCCATCCTGTGGCCCCCTCAGCCCCTTGTGGCCATTTGGAGGCTTGGAGGGGCCCAGGCCTGCCACGGCTTGCTGCAGCCCTCCTGCAGCCCCTGCGGTAACCTGTCGCCCTCCCGCGATATACATATATAATGTATATATATATATATATATACTGTATATGTGTATATTTATATATATATATATATATATATATATATATATATATATATATATACATATATACTGTATATGTGTATATATATATATATATATATATATATATATATTCCACAATAATCATTTAGTGTATGGTGAGCACAAAAGTGAGAAAAGCTCTCCACCGTACAAAGTACAGAAAACGAATAATACATTAATAAGCCCATTTGCATGTCTAAAAGGCGGGGACATGCAAATGGGCTTATTAATGTATTATTCGTTTTCTGTACTTTGTACGGTGGAGAGCTTTTCTCACTTTTGTGCTCACCATACACTAAATGATTATTGTGGAATACCCAATCCTACAAAATCTATTGCACAAACCAGAATCTACCTCATACTGATGATAGCCAAAAGCTTGAAACAGGCCTGTATATGAGTGATTCTTTGTGTAAAATCCAACCCGATGCTTTGCTTAAAAGCTGTTTAATACAGCGGGCATATGCTTTAAGGGAGCAATGTATAAAGTTGCTATTTTTGGATTAAAAGAGTGAGGTACATTGTATTCTCATTTGCATGTCCCCGCCTTTTAGACATGCAAATGGGCTTATTAATGTATTATTCGTTTTCTATATATATATATATATATATATACATATATACTGTATATTTATATATATATATATATATATATATATATATACATATAAAGTGTATATATATATATATATATATATATATATATATATATATATATGCACACTCACACAGGTATATACACACTATCTTTGTTTCTATAAATTGTATATATGTATATATATATATATATATATATATATATATATATATGTATTGCGTGGGTTGATGTTGGAGGGGGTCTGGGAAGAGCAAACATTTCTTTTTCTTTTTGCACAGGGGCCCCCTATGCACTTGCTCAACCACTGCCTTGGTTTGTATATTCTGTCAAGGGTGACCAGGCAGATAACATCAGCAGACTATTTGGCACCTAGTGACCGGATGGTGGTGACAAGAGGGGCACAAGCCTGTCAATCAAAACCACCTGGTAAGTAAAAGGAACTAATAGGATTGACCACTTCTTTTTTTATCCCAAATAAAAAGTGCTAAAGTTGATTGGTTACTGATGTGTTGTTTAA
Organism: Discoglossus pictus; assembly: GCA_027410445.1. NCBI lineage: Eukaryota > Metazoa > Chordata > Amphibia > Anura > Alytidae > Discoglossus > Discoglossus pictus. The sequence goes on along the minus strand of CM050169.1, from coordinate 48,117,828 downwards.
AAATGTGTGTATAACAATAAATGTGGTTGTTGCTCTGTTTGACCACACATAAGCAAGGTTTGTTTCATTCCAGAGGCAGTGTTTATTATTTTTTTAATATTAAAAAAACTCTTGTGCCGTCCTAAATCAAGAAAGGGACTGGGAACCAGATTGCATCTGCGGGTAGGATAGACCTTCTTAGTCCTTTCAAACCCATTGAAGAACAGTTTGTACTGGTTATACTGACCCTGAGCTCCTGTTTTTCATGCTGGGTACAGAGAAACCCAAATCCTTAAGATCCTGGGGTGTATTACTGTAGCAGAAGGCAGGAGGTTTTGGGGTTATGCAGACCCCCTAACCCTGGGTTGTGACAAAAGCTATATATCAAGTTTTATTACCTGCTTTTTTCTGTTACTAGTTCCTCTACTGTGGAGATTTTTTCATTCAAATTTCTGGTTGCGAATTTGTTCAAATCTAAACTGCGTTTCCCATTATGCATAGAAGATGGTGCTGTAGCCACTTTTAGATTACCATGCTTGTGCCGATATTACTCAGGAAGATCTTTATTCTGTGTTGCATCTGCAAGAGGAAATATGATTATGGGTCAGAATTTGTCTCCTTTCTTAAAATGACAGCCTAAGAGCACAATATACTCATTCAAATGTTTACAAGGGCAATGAACAGTAATATGAGTCACAACAACAAAGATTAAACAGATTTTACATGTTTTTTCACGATAAAGAAAAATGTAAAACCAAACATTTTGTAATGTTGAAATGTTCTCTTTTAATTGCATGAAAATTTTTATTTTATGGGATGTTAGATAAAGAGAGTGCAGCAGCTAGTATTACTTTCATGGCAGCTTCCATGCACTGGGGGAGTCTAGAGTTAGCAACCCAACTGGTTTGGGTTGTTTACCATCTGTGGAAATAGGGTATAACTAAATAGTGTACTAGGAAACCTCAGCAATATTGCTTCCCGCTCTAATATAAGAACATGGTAGAGGAGGCTCATCACAAAAGACTGAAGTTCATCAAGTTCATCCTTTCCAGATCTCCTTTGATCTTTGTGTTATGTTTGATCCTTGTGTTATCAATTGATGAAGGGCAGTGACAGGCAACCTATTTCATATATGACAGCTAATTACTTTTTAGAATGCTGACCTGATCACCATTGGGGTGATCTGATCATCTACAAATATTTGTGGCTTTTTATTTTGACCCCAAGAGATGTATAGAGGGTTGTTTTTTTTGGGGTGGGGGTGGGGGGGGGCAAATTAGTTTGCACCAGGGCTCTCCATTCACCAGCTCCACCACTTGGGTTGAGCCATATGATGTTTTTTCCTTGATACTCCATTCATTGTTCTACTTCAATTATAAAAAACATGCTTATTTTTTCTTCTGAAATGTTTAATTTCACATTTCTCTGTGTTAAATCTCATCTGCAATTTAGCTGCTAGCCCCCCTCCCCAAATAAAGTACTTAAATTACTTTGGACTATTTAATGCAAATATGGAAATGTAATGCTAACTTCTAGATCATTTGTAAATGTATTGGAAACTGAAAATTTGAACTCCCTGTAATTAAGAATGTTATACTTTCTTTTAATGGACAGGGTATAATAGATGTCAATAAGTAAAACTTTCATTGAAGAACAGATAAACTACTTACTGTCAGTACAGCCAGTGCAAAGGGTAGGGGCCATTTGCTATCTACACTCTCCTTAATTTATTACAGGAGAGCAGATAATTATTTTTGTATAAAGGCGATCCGATCACCCTATAAGTGATTTGGAAACTACACATATATTGGGCTTTTTAATTTACGCCTGTGGGTTGTGTAGAGCTTTGCAAGAGGGGCCCCAAATTATTTTGAGCCAGGCCCCTTCATTTACTGGCTCTACAATTGAGATAAACATTTCAAAATGTGGTTCTTAGATGATGACCAAAGGGGAAAATTGGCGTTGCTTATATATATATATAACTGATATGATGTTATTAGTGAGTTTAATGAAAGGCCACTGTTGGGCTGGTGGATGCCCAGACAGGAATTGGACCCACTGGACAGAGGTAGAGTGTAATGACTGACCAATGATCAGGGTCCAGGTCCAGTTAGCAGAAGGATAGTAGTAAGCCGTTCCAATGACTGAGGCTGGAGATAGATGTTGTAGTCATGGTAACTGGTGGTTGAAATTGGACCCATTGGACAAAGGTAGAGAGTGATGACTGGCATATGATCCGGGGTAGAGGTTCAGTGAGCAGATGGATTATAGTAATCTATTCCAATCTGAAGCTGGAGGTTGATATTGTAGTCGTGGTCAGTGGCATTTGGAGGACATGACTAGTGGCTGTCAGATGAAACAGAAAGACATGCAAATAGTTGGGTAGGCTGATGTCAAACAGGTAGCCATGTTTGTCACAGGCCAAGGCCATTTCAAGAAGATTCATGAAAAGCTAATGGCAAAAACGGTAGTGTGGGTCACAATCCAAGGTTGGGTCCAAAAGCACTCTGTTACACATGGGAAACATAAGTCCTTGCTTGGACATTAGGGTCTCAGACTGAATACAGTTCTATCATGAGAACTTTTCTTAATATATTTATATATCCAGTAATTTTATTACTTGTAACCATAATTATATTCAATATTTCACAAATGAATATGTGTTTCTTGGTTAAGCATAAATATAATCAAACTGATCAAATGGTGTATTCGAAAAATGCAGCCATATGATGTACATACAGTATATGTTTGTAGTGGTTTCTGTCATCCAAGCCTAAACCTACCATACCTAATAAGGTCTGAATTCATTGTGGTCATTGAATGGATATGTTGTTTAATGTCACTCATGAGTACAACTCATGAAGACGGTTTGTTAGTACAGGGTTATTGACTCTTCTAGGATCTAGGCCAAATAACAAATTATGTATTGAATTATAACTGATGGACAATGAAATAAAATAAGATAGGGCCTAATGAGGCTGCTCTACAATACAAGAATCATGACCAATCTTCATAAATAAGGTATCTCAACCAGAAACAATATATATAGGGAATGGGAATGCAGATCGCCCAATAGGGTAATACAGTATATTTATTAACAATAATAAAAAGAACATAAAAATTCACTCACACTTAGTATCCTCAGACAACTGAGTTGTATAATGCAGCTCAAGTAACAATTACTCTTCCAAAGGCAAGAAAGAAGAGTAAAAAAAGACTCAGATATGACAATATATACATATATATAAATATATATTGTTTGTAGCAACTTAAAACATAACTTTATTACAAAAAAATAACACTCCACCAACACTCATATGGGTGTACACCTCCAGTATGGCATTGCTGTTATAAGTGCCCCGACATATGCCAACCTGTTCCTTGGATGGTTGGAGGATACACATGTGTTTATGGAGACTTCTGAGTTTGCAGAAAAGATTGGCATTTGGTTAAGGTTCATAGACAATGTTTTTTTTTAACATAGAATGGACCAGAAGAGACCCTAGTTAAATTCATTGACTGTTTAAATACAAATGCCATAGGTTTAAAATTCACTTATTATGCAAATTATGAGAAAGTTGATTTTTTTTTAATCTATCTATTATTATTAAAAGTGATCAGAATATGATAGCCCCAAGAACCTCTAGTTAAGCAACAGCGACTAACAGTCTTTTGATTACTTCAAGTCATCACCCTAAACATCAAATAAATAGTATTTCCTATGGACAATATTTAAGGTTAAAGAGGAATTGTTCCAGAAATGATGAATTTGAGAGTCAGGCCAAGGATCTGTTTTGGCGATTTAGGCGACGAGGCTATTCGCATAACACACTCAAAAGAGCGTATGCCAAAACCAAAGAAAAGTGCAGATCAGAATTAATAATGAGAATTTAAGTTGGTGAAAATACAAATGAGAGTTTGGTGAGGATGATAGGGACTTATAGTGCTCAACATAAGGAAGTTTTCTCTATCTTTGAGAGGCACTGGCACATTCTGCTACTTGATGAGGATTTACAAGAATTTCTAACGAAAAGACCAACCATAACATATAGGAGGGCTCAAACTCTGAAAGATAATTTGGTATACAGTTATTTTACAAATGATTATGAACCAGAATCTATAGGTTGATGCAAGGATTGGCAGGGTCAAGAACGTGTCTTAAATGCAAAGCCTGTAAATATATGAAAAAAACTAAAACCTTCAAGATTCCACATGAAAGTATGGAATATGCTATCAGAGATTTCAGCAATTGCCAAAGTACAGCTATCATCTTTCTGATACAATGCAATTGTGGACTGCAATACATTGGCAAAAACAGTCGACAATTAAGAAGACGAATATTGGAGCATATTAATTCAATCTTTAATACAGCAGACTTCCCTGTGGCACGCCATGTGAATCGGTTTCATAAGGGAGATACAAATTGCCTACAATTCTGTGGTATAGAAAGGATAAAACTAACCAAATGACGTGGCAACATTGATCAACTCTTGTTGCAACATGAAGCTAGGTGGATTTTTCGAGTCTGGCACCACTAGGATTCAATGAAGATTTCAACTAATCTTTCTTCATATGTGATAACCCTACAGATGTACCTATTTATACCACTCCATAGCTATAATCACTTTATGTAATTCTATATTAGTGTTTCCGATACATTATCTTTATTAACTATAGAATCAACAGTGTGTAAATTTTCAATTAACTGGCATCAGCGCCTTGTTATGAAGAATGAGAATAGATCAAACCAAGAAATCGTAATTTGACCTATTTCTCAGTAAATCTTGATTCAATGCTAAAACGTTAATAATATTTAGTCTGTTTGGAATAATATTTCTGTACACAATTTATTTTCAGGTCAGGTTTGAAATAGTTTCTGTTACTTCCATTATCTGTAAATCATGTAAATGTTGTACATTTTGCTAATAGTGTAACTTGGAGCCAGCAATAAATTGTAGACCGTTATTATATCTCAACCCATAAATTAGTTGTAATAAGAATATTACAAATGTATTAGGGTGAATTTAAAGTATTTTATACTAAAGTTCTACCCGGCAACAACCAGAGTCACTCTTTAAATCATGTGAGGATAGGCTAATACAATTTTTAAATAGACACTGGCGTATCGGTAGGTATGCAGCATTTTAAAGTAGCTGGAAAAACAATTAATCAACATAGGTGTTTTTAAATATACCAAATTTAGTTGAGATGTAAAGATAAATAATAGTTATAATATCCTTTTGCATATTATATTTGTATTATAGTATGGAATCTGCCTAGAGACACTATTACTAAGCAACAGACATAGTGACGCGGGATAGACGCCAGATAAGGGGAGGAGTCTCCTTGTTTAAATGTTTGGCGCCAAACCCGCCAGACAGTGTCCATGAGCAATCCAAATTAATTTCAGGAAAGGCACGTCGGAACTACACCAGCTGCAGGCGACCCTGAGACTTACTAGTACTATCTCACTGTACAACAAAGGAGCACCTTATCTTTGAGCTCAGTAGCTATTTATACAGCACATGCCATGTAACAGCAATGCCATACTGGAGGTGTACACCCACCTGTGTGTTGGTGAGTACATAATCTGTGTGTGTGGTTGGCCTATCATACAGGCACGCTCTATTAATAAGCAACTTGACCTATGAAGCGGGTATTGACTAATATCAGCGTTTTAATCTCAGCAACTGGATAATTATATATTGTCGTTGGGAAAGGTTGGAGATATTATTAATTGCGATAGTATTGTCCCATCATTTTTACTATATCTGGACTTAATTATATCCAGATTTAGTCTGGGACTACATTGGTGGGAAAAGCCTTTATTTGACAGCTTTTTATATTCACAATTCCCTAATTGAACTATTTTTTTTAAATAAAATTATGTTATAAGTTGCTACAAACAATATATATATATATATATATATATATATATATAAATATTGTCAAATAAGAGCATTTTTTACTCTTCTTTCTTAGCTTTGGAAGAGTAATTGTTACTTAATCTATTTACTCCTGATGTTCTAATAGAAGGGTTTATTCTCTACACAATTTATTGTATATGCAGGTCATAAGGTCCCGTGGGTATCTCAAATGTAAGATGGAGTTCTGATGATCTCTAATGTCTGCCTATGCTGGATCAAGTATGAGGGTCCTCAAATGCAATCCAAGTTCCTGTGCTTGTAGGTCCACATTATAGGGTTGCTTCCAAGCAATGGCGGTCCATTCCTCACAAATGTGAAACACGTCCAAGGTGTTGGGGATATATAAAGCAAGAAATGTCTCACAAAATCGGGTATTATGCTGGATTAAGCACCACAATATAGCTTATATGGGTACAAGTGAATGCTACAAAAATAGTTATTCCAATAATGAGTATGGAAGTGTTGAACAAAAATTAATGTGAAAAAAACAACAACAAAAATAAAACCAGATGCGTCTCACCCCTTTAAGTTGCTTTCTCTATGGTATGTACTAAATTCTAATGGAGAAACTACTTCCACACACTAGAAAACAATTAGAAAGAAGCTTCATTCTAAGCCAGAATCAAATGGAGGTCATTCCATTTCTCATCCAGTGAAAGAAGACTATTCACATATATCTCCTGTGTGTCCACCATTGCAGAAGGAAACCAACTGGAAACTTGTGAGTTTTTGGACTCAGCTTTCAAAAGTAAGATAAGATGTTATCCAATGATGAAGGTAGACTGGAGATTATTGCATGTTTATGAGGATGTCTGGTATTTTAGTTAATCTGCATTTCTTTATTACTGTTAGCCTGCATGCCAAGATTTCAGCTGATAGTGACTGTAGCCATGACATTAAAACACTTTTAACTCTGGGGAGGAAAGCTATTGCAAGTCTGTACACGCTATTAAAAAGTAATGATATGAGACTATTAAACAAACACATAGTTAGAGCTATGGTATTCTAGTAGTAACATACACATGTGAAAGCTGGACCATAGAGAAGGCTGAGCTCCACAGAATCGACACCTTTGAATTGTGGTGTTGGAAAAAACTGTCTAGAGTCCCTTGGACTGCAAGAAGATCCAACTAATCCAAACTACAGCAAATGAATCAAAACTGTTAACTGGAAGGTTTGATCCTGAGGCTGAAGCTAAAATATTTCAGCCATATAATGAGAAGACAGAATTCCCTAGAGAAGACTGTGAAAGATTGAAGGCACAAAAAGAAGAGGATGACAGAGGCGGAGATGGATAGATGAGGCCATGGATATGGATATATGTTGAAAACGTTAAAAATATAGTGGTCAGAAATAAGAGCCATAATTCGATGGTTGTCTACCTTTGAGCCATTATTTAAATGACTATTGAGTCTCTTGGACTGCAGGAAGATCCAATCAATACTACAGGAAGTGAAGCCAAACTGTTCACTGAAATATTTGATCATGAGGCTGAAGCTCAAATACTTTGGCCATATCATGAAAAAACAGGATTCCCTGGAGAAGATTCTGACACTTTTAAAGATTGAAGGTGCAAGAAGAAGAGTACAGCAGAGATGGATAGATGTTGTCATTAAAGCAATTAACATGAGCTTAATGGATCTCAGATGCACAGTGGCTAACAGATGTGCCTGGAATGCCGAGATCCAAACGGTTACGGAGAGTCGGACACAACAACATATTGGCAACACATTAATCTGTGCTGGATACATAATCTTTTATAACAATTTATGGATACTATAATTCACTCTTCCCTCATTTTCTGCACTATAGTAGCAACAGATTTCCAAATTAAATTACCTTGACCATTTTAGTTTCCGTCTCAGTGCTGACTTCACATTTTCATTTTTCAAACTGTAAATCAGTGGATTCAGCATTGGGACAGCAGCGGTATTAAAGAGAGAAAACAGTTTATTGGCCTCCATTGTGCTACTTGACGATGGTGTCAAGTATTGGAAGATGAGAGTCAAGTAAAGAAGAACCACAACTGTGAGGTGTGAGGAACATGTGTAGAAAGTTTTACGCCTCCCGGAGCTGGAGCGAATTCTTAGTATATTAATAATTATGAAAATGTAGGAGATGAAGGTGAGAATAAAAGGAGTGAAGGTTGAGAGCAGCACTCCTTCCGTGAATATTAATAACTCCACAATGGAGGTATCATTGCAAGAGAGCTTCATAAGTGGAATAATATCACAAAAAAAATGATTTATTTCATTGGATATATAACAAGTGAAATTCGATAGTAAAGTAACTGGAGGAAGAACTTGTAAAAGGCTAAATAACAGGCAGCGGACAACAGGCAGCAAGCTCTACGGCTCATTACTGTGTGATAACGCAAAGGGTTACAGATGGCTACATAACGATCATAACTCATTGCTGTCAGTATTATCAACTCATTACCTGACAGCCATGAAAATATGTAGAGTTGTGCCATGCAACCATGAAATGATACAGTGTTATCTCCTGCAATGAAGATAACCAGGATCTTGTGTAGGGTCACAGTGGTGGAGGACATGTCTAATATAGACAAGTTACATAGGAAGAAATACATAGGATTGTGCAGCTGAGAATCAAGGGAGACAAGTAGTAGAATGGTAAAGTTACCACCAAGGGTGATAAGATAAATTATAAGAACCAGAACAAAGATGGGAGTCTGCAGGCCATAAATGTCAGAGAATCCCTTAATAATAAAATATGGTACTGAAGTCCGGTTTATGTTATCCATATAATGTGTTGTATCTTGATTCTAAAAGAAAGAAAACAAACAGATTATTTCGGTGTAACATACTTTTAATCGATCTCTACCTTTTTGTAGTGAAGGTTCTTGTGTACCTCAGTGAAGCTGTGAGCCATACCATGTAGGGTCACCCAAGATGGGCAGGTCATAGCAGAGAGATCATACAAATCTCAGTTCAGTGGAGAAGAAAATCATATTGATGATCACAACCAGAGACATAACAATAGTTGGGCCTGGACTATAGGGTCACAGAGAGTCAAACACAACCATCGGACTATTCTAACAACTTCTAATAACAGTATGATATTAACACCTAAACAATAATCCAGATAAGTGGTTCTCGACCTTTATTGATCTGCGGACCAACTGGTTACCATCCAAGAGTGACAAGATAAATTGTAAGAACCAGAACAAACATTCAAGTCTGCAGACAACTAATGTCAGAGAAGACGTAATATATATTCATGTCAGCATAGAAAATGAAAGTAGATAGGAACCACATGATCCCACTAGTCTACTAGCCTATGACCACCACTGGTCCCTAAATATTTTACTCAGCTTACACTCTATAGACATTTCTGTGTTTAAATGGTGCTTTGAGTCATAAATACACAGTCTTAATGTGCTTTAATTTTCTGCATTTTGCTGATAACTATAAATCACATTTTACATTTCTGTGCCACATTGATTTGTTCTTTCAATATTTTCAGTTATCATGGACGGCACATACGTATAGCCATTACTTAATCTGTTGGTATTATATATATATATATATATATATATATATATATATATAAAAAGATTAATAATGAGTAATCCAGTACACTGTGATACCTTTTGTATTGGACAAACACCCTCAGTTTGAATGTAAACAGCGATGCAAAAAGAGTGGAGACAGCATCTGACATAATCAGGTAAAATCAACACCACATAGTATAGGAAACATATACAGGTATACACATACTATATACACATAATGTTATAACTGATTTTGGGGCTCCCCTGCGCCCCACAAGTAACCCTGTTATCAAGGACTCTTACACATCTGATTACTAACATCAAGGCTATCAAAATGGACATCCATCCAACATGTTATGTCAAAAGCGACTAATGTGAATATCTTGTTGCTTGTTAATTTGTGCACTTATTTTCTATCATTGTTGTGTGAAATATGTTGAATGTTTCCCTCCCCTATGGCACATGTAAACAAAATAATATTGTAAAAACCAGAGAGAGCAATTTGCCAGGGATCTGGCCTCTGACCTAGGAATGGGAGTGCCCTCCACCATTAGAATTCCAGATGGGAAGAAGCCAAGCTTATGTGGGCATATGCTTGGTCTCTGACCTCAGTAATAAAAGCTGAAGTTAGTTTATTGCCCTCAGGACTACATAAATGAAGCCAACAGACAACTGCCAGACAACACCTACTACAATAAACTGAACCAGGACCCTACATAAAAAAATATGCTCTCAAAACATTCCCTAAAAATGTACATCAAGAATTAGAACAACTCATACCTACCAATCCTACAACTGGGACTTTCTACATGCTCCAAAAATCCACAAACCAGGCAAACCAGGGAGACCAATTGTTACAGGTATGGACACACTAACTGAACAGTTACCTAGCTTTGTTGAAAACATCCTTAAACCATTAGTTAGTAACACCAGTAGCTTTATACAAGACACCACTGACTTTCTTAACAGATTAAAGATCTACCTGCTAACACACTACTTGGCACATGGTACTGAGGCATGCTTTAAGTTTCTTTAAACACACAAATTTCAAAATTATAAATATAACCCTGATGTTATTGTTAAAGTAATAGAATATATACTTACCCACAACTATTTAACTTTTAACAAAGATACCTACCAACAAATGATGGGAACTGCCATAGGTACCAAAATCGCTCCACAATACACCAGTCTATTTATGGTCTATAAGTTATGTTAACACATTTTTAAAGATGAATCAGCCACGCAAACAACAAAAACCTATAACATCAAAGGATCATATACATGCACATCCTCCAATGTGGTTTATATAATACAATGTACTTTATGTGCCACATTTTGTTACATGGGGGGAACCAGCCAAAAACTGCACTTAAGGATGAATTAACACAGACATTCAATAAGAAAGCACAATTAAGACAGAATTTTAGCCAGAATGATTGCTCCATCCAGAACCTAAAAATAAATACTCAGAGGAAAGTTTAAAAACATCCAAGAGAGAAAAGCATTTGAAATAAAGATGATCACATCCTTCAACACTAAAAGTACAAAACTTAATATGGACACTAACGCATTATCACAATTTCTTGTAAATTTTTCATATTTTACAGTAACAGGCTTGGCACTCTTAGTTGGGTGTTTGTCCAACAGGAGGATATCACTGTGGCCTACAGTGCTCTAGTGTTTCATATATATATTGATGTATATGTGGATATAGTATCTGTATATATGTTTCCTATACTATGTTGTGTTGAATCCCCCTATATATATATATATATATTTACCTGATGATGTCAGATGCTGTCTCCACTCTCTCTGCATCTGCTATTTACTTTCAAATTGAGGGTTCCATGTCAGGTCAGCATTGCGTCAGACTTGATAAAGAAAGGTCAGACCTCTCGAAAGATTGTCAATATAAATAAGGTGTTTTTCCAATACATATATATTTATATAAATACATTGTATAAGACCTGTGTATATTATAGTAGTTGCCCAAAGATACATTTCAAAGAAATCTATGTATACTTCAGAGCCATATTTCACATGCCACTGACATTTGTGTTATTTGGCAGTATTTTATTATTTTACTTGTATTTTATTGAATCATTGCCATAATGTGAAGCAGAGTTCCGCTTCAAAATTAAATAAATTCGGTAGGGAGGTTATATTTTTATCTTTTCACATCTTAGCATGACAGAACATATGAAGCTGTAATGTAGTCTAGCCACTAAAGACAAATCTTTGAAATTTAAGTATCAAGAAACCTTTTTTAAATATTCAAACTGTAAATGTGTTAAGCTCTAGGCAAAAAGCTAACATTTTAAAAGTAGAGAAATAAATTTAAATTGAACACAGGCAAACTCTTTGAATATGGGAAATAAATCTATAAGATGCTACTACTTGAAATTAATTCTCATTATATATTGAGGTGAAAAAATACAATATATTCTGTAATAGATCACATAACTGCTAACATTAATCCTGTTTCTACTATGTCTATTCAGGGCTAGCATTTTATAATATTCCCTAGTGTCCCTAGAGATGCCTCAGAACATCAACATTTTGTGCATCCAGCAATTAATTTTAATGATTTGTTTTGAACACCTGATAAACAATTTTACTGACTTACCGACTTATATATAAAGTTCATAAATATATGTATTTACTTATTTATATATTTAATATTGTCATCGATTTTTTCCATTATTATTGTTGTTATCAAAAAGTCAATATAAAAATTCTACCATGTTGAATACATTCTTAAAAATCTGCTGCAGTTCAAGAAGAAATACGCTTGTTTGTGAAATATGTTACAAACTAACAACATTAGCAGCTGTAAACAATACATTTTTTTAGACAAAACCTGATTTTTTTGAAGATTCTGATCAAGAAAGTGTGGGCTCTCCTGCCACAGTTACAGTTTGTTGATGTTTGAAATTAAATTTGATTATTTTTTTCTGTAAATGGTAATGCACAGTAACTTTTTTTTTTGATGAACTTAAAAAATAGAAAAAGAATGCATGGTTTTTGTGGTATGTGCAAACTTCTGGTCATTCTTCCAGTTGTAAGGTCTCAAAACTAAATTAACTTCTTTAGGTCTCAGACAGTTTAAGAATTGTCATTAGGAATTGCCAGCTTATGGCAATTCCAGAGCTTGACTCTTTAAACCTTGTACTAACACTCAATAACCATGAGCTCCTCTAATGATGATCCTTTAATGAAGCTAACTTATGCCTACAAAACTAGAGAAGGCTATCCAAGCTATCAAAATGTTTCCAGTTTACAATTTCAGTCTAAAATATCAGAATAAAATATCAGATATTAAGAAATCGCAGATAAGGGTAACAATGCAGGTCAAGGCAAGATCTGGAAAGCATTTATAGAGAGTATAGAAGCGGGTTGACTTCTAGGCAATGTACAACAGTCATAGGTATTACATATAAATTAGATTTGTTTTGACATATTTTGAGATTGATGCTTATATCTACTGAAGGGTTAAATAAAAGTGAGTGTTTATTATCCTATTAGCCTGTCATAACAACCAGTCGATGTCCATGTACTCCAGTAGATGTCCAAGACATTTCCTGTTGGCTGGTGGCACGCAGTGGTGGCCATTGGCCAGTAGGTGCTACGGCTGCTTTTTCAGTGAATATCCTAGGATTTAGGGTTAGGTGTTGAGGTTAGGTGTTCGGGTTAGGTGTTAGGGTGAGGTGTTAGGGTTAGTCTTTAGGGGGTTAGGTGTCAGGGTTAGAGCTAGATATTAGGGTTTGGTGTTAGGGCTAGGGGTTAGGTGCTAGGTGTTAGGATCAGGGGTTATGGTTAGGGGTTAGGGTACTGGCAGATTATAAGCTTTACACTGACAAGAATTTCACTGACATATTGGTTGCGCCTCCAAGTGGCCGTTGGCCGTCACTGAGTACGGTCAGCCAACAAATATTTGATTTGCTCATGCTCATAGCATGAGAGTATAAAATGCGAACTAAATTGACACTCCCAAAATGGCGAGAAAGCCCTTCAGTTAGAATTGTGTAACTCGAGATTTTGCTAAAATGAGCAAATCTTGATTTCCCAAACTTGTTTGCCTGAATATTACAATAGACATTCTGCCTGCCCTATACCTCTCCTGCTCCCACCTGGACCCTGACACAAGCACTATTGGCACACTCTCACATTCTGCCTGCCCTATATCTCTCCTGCTCACACCTGGACCATGCAACAAGGTATTATCCCAGGACTTCACCGCCAGAGTCATCACCTTACCTCCTGTGGATAATTCATAATATTCTAAATGTCTCTGTTATTATATATTTACAGTTATAGTTTTTTTATTTTCACTCTAATTTGTTTTTGTTATGCACACCACTGGTTTATTGCCCCTACAACCTCTGAGAACACATTGCCCCTCTCTCCTTTCCCACTAACCCTTATATACCTATCTGTTACAGCACCATTTGCAAACTCTCACATTCTGTCTGCCTTATACCTCTCCTGCTTCCCCCTGGAACCAATCCCCTCATGACCATTCTTTCTCTTAATTTATAGACTCATACAGTGCCTTGCAAAATAATTCCCCCTCTTGGCTTTTTCATGTTTTGTTGCCTCACAACCTGGAATTAACATGGATTGTTTGAGGATTTGCATCATTTAATTTACAGAACATGCCCACAACTTTGAAGATGTTTTTTTTTTTGGTGAAGCAAACAAGAAATAGGACAAAATAGCAGAACAAGTCAATGTGCATAACTATTCACCCCCCTAAAGTCAATACTTTGTAGAGCCACCTTTTGCGGCAATCACAGCTCCAAGTCGCTTTGGATAAGTCTCTATGAGCTTGCCACATCTTACCACTAGGATCTTTGCCCATTCCTTCTTGCAAAACTGTTCCAGCTCCTTCAAGTTGGATGGTTTGCGCTTGTGAACAGCAATCTTTAAGTCTGACTACAGATTTTCCATTGGATTGAGGTCTGGGCTTTGACTATGCCATTCCAACACATTGACATTTACATGTGACACTTACATTGCACACTGGTCGACATCATTTCACTAATTATGTGACTTCTGAGGATAATTGGTTGCACCAGAGCTTTTTATGGACTTCATAACAAAGGGGGTGAATACATACGCACATGCCAATTTTCTGTTTTCTATTTCTAAAAAATAGTTTTATGTATATATTTTTTTTTATTTCACTTCATCAACTTAGACTATCAATACAACAAAGGTGCTCATCTTGAGGCCCGCAAGTTACAGGGGGGAGAGACAAGCATTGCCATCCTTCAAATGTTATTGCTGGCATTTTTGATGGGCAAGTCGCTAGTTTTTAATAAAACCTGTTTGATCAGTATTAACCACATTTTCAATCAAATGATTTAATCTTGATGCAAGTATAGAGGCATACATTTTAATATCCGAATTCAATAAAGATATAGGATGATAATTTATAAAGCAAGTTTCATCTTTATCAGGTTTAGGGATAGTGACTATTGCAGCATGTAACATTTCTGGTGGAGCAGTTCCCTGTACTTTAATCTGATTAAACAATGTTTAATCATCTCTGATTCAAATATTTTATAGTAACTAGTATCTATTTAAAAAGTCGTCCGGCCCAGGAGCCTTTCCAATTTTTACATTTGTAATACATGTATACATTTCCTTTTCTGTAATCTCTTTTTCTAACTCTGTTAGTTGCACTTCTGTAATTTTAGGAAAGCTTATTTTATTTAAAACTCAGATATTTGTATTTTGGCTGTTTCTTGAAAGCCAGGGCTTTCTTCCAGATTATACAAAGTACTATAATAATCTGCAAAAACCTTTCCTATTTCTGTTGGTTTCATTTGTAGTATTCCATTTTTATCTATTAATCTATATATTCTTTATTAACACATTTCTTATTTATTTGATTTGCTAAAAGCTTCCATGGTTTATTTCTGGAGTGATTTTGCTTCTGTTGAAATAGCCAGATCTTATTATCCACCAGCTTTTGGAGAATTTTCTTTATCTGAGCTTGTATTTGGGCAATTTTTAGTATACATTCTGAATTAGGAACACTCTTATTAAGTTGTTGTATTTTACTAAGGTCAATATAAAGAGTTTTCAAAGATTTTCCATGTTATTTCTTTCTATGCGATGACCATGATATTAATACTCCTCTAATAAATGCTTTATGCGTGTTCCAAATAACTATTTTTGAATTAACAGAATTTTCAAAAAATTGTTTGATTTCTGATCTTAATTTTTCTTTATCTTCCTATTTTATTCTTCCTAATTTTCTGAAAATTCTCCAAATTATTTATATAAGTTGTTATACATGTATACAAAATCTCTAGTACGCCCTCATTTGGAATATGGAGTACAATTTTGGGCACCACTTCATAAAAAGGACATTTTAGAGCTGGAAAAGGTACAGAGGAGGGTAACAAAACTAATATGGGGAATGGAGGGGCTAAGTTATGAAGAAAGACTAACCAAATTAAACTAATTTTCTCTAGAAAAAAGGAGTCTAAGAGGAGATATGATTACCTTATATAAATACATCCAGGGTCAGTATAAAGATTTGTCAAGGGAGCTTTTTGTGCAAAGAGGTTTTAAACTGACAAGAGGACATCCCTTGAGGTTAGAAGTAAAAAGATTCCACCTTAAAGAAAGAAAAGGGTTCTTCACAGTAAGGGTGGTTAATCTGTGGAATTCTCTACCAGAGGAGGTGGTGACAGCGGATTTGATAGATAACTTTAAAAGAGGACTGGATTTATTTCTAATTAAAAAGGGAATTCAGGGTTATCATGGATAATTAGAGAGGCAGTATTGATCCAGGGAGAAGTCCGGTCGCCGGTGTCTGGGATCAGGAGGGATTTTATTTTATTTTTATTTTTTATTAATACAACTAATTAATTAATAGTTAATCCGCATATTGCAGATCGGAGGAGATCTTGAAAGGTTGAACTTGATGGACTGAAGGTCTTTTTTCAACCTTAAATACTATGTAACTATGTAATGTATGGTCTGAAAAACTAATGGGATAGATATCAGATGAAGACATTTTTTCCAGTGTATCTTGATTGGTTATAAAGTAGTCAATTCTGGAATATGTTTGGTGTCTCATTGAAAAGAATGTATAGTCAGATTCATCTGGATGAAACGTCCTCCAGCAGTCATATAAATTATATTTCAGTAAAGTATTCCTAAAAGTATTAGCTATTCTAAGAGTAATATTATTCTTAATGATGTATAAAAGGAGGTTGTGTCGCATGAGTTAGCAAACAGATTTCCACTCTCAAGACCTCTCTGAACACTGATGGGATTATTGATATGTAGCAGGATTTCATATTGCAGTGTAATGCTAAAAAAGGAAGATGGAGAGTAATTTTTGTTTGGTATAAAGACTGTAAAACGGTCTGCATTCAATGAGTTTGTTGTTACCGTTTGCTGTGGATTAAAGAAGATTGTCTCCAGGACATCAGCAAGATTTATGGCCACCTGACCATGTTGAAGTCCTCCTTGGCATCCAGGTTGACAAAGTTATTGAAATTGATTGGAAAGTATGTCCACTGCTTCACCATTTAGAGTCTCTCTGGTTGACTGCAATTAAATATCTCTAGCAACTGATCATTTAGCCTTTTTATTGTTTGTTATCTAGCCCTGAAGTATATTCAAATTCCTGTAACATGAGAATTTTTTTCCTGGCTAAGAGTTTTCCATAGTATTTATTGTTGTCTGTGGTGCTGCTGTATGGAGAATAGTTGAGTATGTCTTATCTCTTTGAACTTTCCTCTATTGGTTGGTCTCCTTCTTTTAGCCATATACGAGATGGTGAAACCTCTCACTATGGCCTCTGTCATGAATCAGCCAGGGGCCATTTTGGATTTGGAACTGTTACCTGCCACATGTTATTGAACAGAAGGTTTTGGGCTCCCAGAGCCACTGTTATAATGTAATATATTCAGGGCACAGTCCCACTGTTATTGTTAGGCATTGAGAGAAGAGGCAGTTTACCACGTCACCACTAATAAAGTCGTCATAACGCATTAAGTGGACTGACGTGGGAAGTACTGCCTCAACTCATAACATGTGGGTTATAACATGTTGTAGTGGTAATATCTGTAAATATATTGTATTGGAATGTTGGAGCCATGTTGTGTGCATCATCCATATTGACTGCATATGTAACCTGAGTTGATCACCCATCTGCCTTCCAGCTATCACCTAAAGTTTTCACCTAAAGTAAACACTTGAAGTAATAGTAAGGCCAGAACAAAGGGGTCTATACAGACATTGAGGCACCATAACCCCAGGGGGTCTACAGGGATTCTCACTCTGATAATCAGGGCAAATTCCAGAGGACAGGTAGATGTTTCTCCCTTGAGAGCCACACACCAACTGAATTAGGTAGCCACACCTAGTGGGCGGACCTGGGGGGAGTCTCATGGTTCCCTGCCTGATTGGCCAGAGGCAGTTAGGGGCTGACTAAAGATAGCCCTCCTGGTGATTTTGTATGCCTGTTTAAAAGATGTTGTTTTCAAAATAAAGTTGTTCATAATTTTCATCAAGACTTTGTGTGCAGATGTATTATTTACCCAGGGACATATGCTTGCAGTAAGATTCGTCAGACTTACTGTCAATATTGCTCAGTCTAAACCAAGGGCTGAGACATGATGTTCCTGTATTCAAAGCTACTCCAAGGTCCAGAGTAACCCAAATCAAGTCAGCAGACCCCAGCCAGAGAGTGGGTCGTGATAGCCTCCATTTCCAGAAGATGAACAATATAGCATTATTGTCCTCTATATCCAAACAGAATGCAATGTCACCAACCTTGGGTTTAATCTTACCTTACGTCTAGAACTGTGCATCATTGAGTCATTTGCTGAAAGCTGTGCATGTATCTGCCTAATTCTATGCTCGGATATTATTTTGATTCCACTCGTCACTGGCTTGCATGTCAAGCTCTGCTTCACGAAATTGATGAGTGTACGTCAATTGCCACATATTTTAGCCACCAGCAAATGAGCAATAGTTGTTATCCTTGTTATATCCTGATTTTGCTTTCCTGTTGTGATCTCTTGGCATTCCCTGACTGCTCTACCTTCTGGCTCTCTGGCCGCTGGTTTTGGCATACAAATATTTTTTCTATCCAGCTACTGACCCTTGGCATTGTCATCTCTCTCGTATCTGATCCGTGGCTTGCTCTCTGGAATCACTTATCTCTGGCTCCCTAAACCCTCGCTTGACCCCAACCTCAGTTGCCTTGATCACTAGACTATACTTTGACCTTCCTTCTGCTTCTGGCCCAACCTATATCATGCTCTTTTGGGCTTCCTCCTGCCACTGGACTCCCCAGTCCACCAGTGACAAGAATAACGCAGGAAGTGTTGTATTTACATGGCAGAGCAGTACTGTCAAACTGTCTACCATCCAATGGAGAATAAGAAAACAAACTTCTTGCCCTGTGATCATATGTAAACTACATGCTTAATGAATCTGACAAAATAGACATGACAGCCGGTCAGACAATTGGAGCATTTAAGTTTTGTTTTTAAAAGAGCATTGGTCATAGATTTAAAATCTTTTGACGAACTACACTGGAATATAGGGCATCCTTTACAACAGCTCTGATGAGGCAGAATCCTGTAAGAAAGTACTGGAGTGCCTGCTTCTCTTTCTTTCTTGATAGAGCCTAGTCCAGTCTTCCACCCCTGGCTTTTGATGTTTCCAGCACAGCTATACATTTAAATGTTATGGCTATTTATTTGCTTATTTTATCTCTAAAAACATGTTTCCTCTATCAGAGTTAGTAATTCAAAATTACATAGAGAAAAATGAAAAAAACCTACCAAGAAACCAGATCACTGGTTCACTTTCTGACCACTTGATTACATTTTGCAGATATTGTGTGTGATCTATTTTTTCCAATGCATTGGGGTTAAAGTTCACTAAAGCCCGTAATGGCTATTTTCTATGGCAGTAATCCTTTGGTCCATTCTTCCTCCAGGTCCAAATTTTATTCCACTGTTCAGGTGGTTTACCAATTCTTTGGTCCATTCATTATCCAAGTCCAAGCTTTATTCCGCTGTTCCAGTGGTTTACCATTCATTTGGTACATTCTTTATCCAGGTCCAAGCTTTATTCTGCTGTTCCAGTGGTTTAAAAGAAAACCTTTGGTCCATTCTTCATTCTAAACCAAGCTCTATTAAGCTATTCCAGTGGTTTACTAATCATTTGATCCATTTTTCATCCATGTTCAAGCTCTGTTTCGCTGTTCAGGTAGTTTACCAATCCTTTGGTCCATTCTTCATCCAGGTACAATATCTATGCCGCTGTTCCAGTGGTTTACCATTTCTTTGGTCCATTCTTCATCCAGGTCCAAGCTATATTGCACTGATCCTTAGGGTGCATTGTTCATGCAGGTCCAAGCTATTCTGCTGTTCTAGTGATTTACCAATACTTTGGACCATTCCTCATGCAGGTCCAAGCTCTATTACACTTTTCCAGTGGTTTACCAATTCTTTGGTCCATTCTTCATCCAAGCCCACGCTCTATTCTGGTGTCCCAATGGTTTACCAATCCATTCTTTATCCATGTCCAAGCTCTATTATGCTGTTCCAGTGGTTTAGTAAAACCTTTGGTCCATTCTTCATCCAGTTCAAGTTTTATTCCACTGCACCAGTGGTTTACCAATTCTTTGGTCCATTCTTCACCCAAGTCCAAGCTATATGCTTCTGTTACAGTGGTTTACCATTTCTTTGATCCATTCTTCATCCAGGTCTAAGCTCTATTCTGCTTTTTCATTGGTTTACTAAACTTTTGGTCCATTCTTCATCCAGGTCCAAGCTCTATTCCACCGAGACTTAGGGTGCATTCTTCATGCAGGTCCAAGCAATATTTTGCTGTTCTAATGGTTTACCAATCCTTTGGTCCATTCTTCATCCAGGTTCAAGTTATATTCCACTTTTCCAGTGGTTTACCAATTCTTTGGTTCATGCTTCATTCAGGTCCATGCTCTAATCCAGTGCCCCAATGGT
Organism: Discoglossus pictus; assembly: GCA_027410445.1. Classification (NCBI taxonomy): domain Eukaryota; kingdom Metazoa; phylum Chordata; class Amphibia; order Anura; family Alytidae; genus Discoglossus; species Discoglossus pictus. Next base: position 48,097,396 of record CM050169.1, on the reverse strand, counting down.
TTACCAATCCACAATTTTTTATATGGTTTCAGTTCATTATGGTGTACACAAACTATGAGCCAGGATGCACTTGTAGAAAAGTCACTGAGCTAGCACTTATTTCTTGAATCCTGCCTGAGAACCCATTACAAAATATTATAGCAAGATGTAGAGTTGAATCTTCATCATTGGACATCAAATTCATTCATCTTGCTTATGCTCTATATTTTGTTGTTGTTAAGTTGTTCAGTCATGCCCAACTTTCTGTGACCCTATGGACCACAGCATGCCATAGGTCTCTAAGTATGCTTATTCATAAGGTTTTCTTGGCAAAGATACTGGAGTGGGTTACCAGTTCCTTCTCCAGTGGACTGACCTCTCTGCTATGACCTGCCCATCTTGGGTGATCCTACATGGTATAGCTCACAGCTTTATTGATGTTCACAAGCCCCTTTACTATAACAAGGTAGCTATCCACACGATAATACTCTATATACACTAAATACTTTAACACATATTCCAGATAAATATGTAGTTGTTTTTACCTCTGTTACTTTTTTTTTTTTATGTTCTTTTGAAGGCCAACCATTACATTATTTCCAAGGCACCTATATTTAGTTTTTTTAGCACTTATAGATATAGGAAGTTAGGCCTCCATTTCATTGTTCCCATAAGAACTCGCAGAAGGCTGACTCAATGCAAATTTGTGGAGCAATTTTGTGGTTCCTACAAAAAATAATTCCGTACAATTTACTGATTTGCACCCTTGAGGTTTTGCCCAGAGCTCTCTGGTTCTATAGAGTAGAGGCAGCAAAAGAAAAATCCTGAAAGTTGTAAGTGTGTGTAGATTTATGTATGTATGTGTGTGTGTATGTGTGTATATATATATATATATATATATATATATATATATATATATATATATATATACCGTATTGGTCCGAATATAAGCTGCACCCGCATATAAGCAGCACCTGTAAAATACAAGGGGTAAAAACAGAAAAAAGACAGTACTCACATATAAGCCGCACCCTTAAAATTGGAGAGAAAAAGACAAAAGTCAGAAAGAAAAAGACAAAAGTCAAGTAGATTTAGGGAATAAATAGTGATTTTATTTTAACATATACTGTACCATATACGGTATCCAGTATTTGGAAATCATTATAACTGTAACTCTATGGTAACATCAACAGATAGTTCAGGAAACATGAAACATAAGGTAACAAGGAAACTTTTTACTGTTCACAGTCATCACTGGTGTCACTATTGATTTCGTTACCAGTATTCGCTTCATCACTGTCACTGTTATCCTCATTCTCCTCCCATAGCAAGTTGTCCTCGCTATCATCCAATGCATTGGACACGCAGCATTTTTTGAACCCCCTGATGATGGAGTTAGAAGACATGCTAGAACTTGAATTTATAATCCATTGGCACAGGAGTGTCACTGACGGCATCTTAATCTTGCCAGATGGTGTGAGAGCATGATCCCCTTCCCGAAGCCAATCTGAATACTGCTTGTGAAGGTTGTCTTTGAACGGCTTGTTGACAATGACATCAAGCACTTGTAGCTTTTAAGTCATGCCACCTGATATAACGACGAGGTCTGTCTTCTGTGCGGCAACTTTAGTCTTCACTTCAGGAGTGAGATGACCCTTGAAAGCATCCAAGACCAGTGGGGCTCTCTTAGTGAGCAGTGCTCCAGGTCTGCAGTTCTAAACTAAAGACAACCAGTCGACCATCAGTTCAGTTGTCATCCAGCCTTTTTCCTGGCAACGAATCACTAGGCAATCAGGAATGTTTTCTTTGGGCAAAGTTTTTCGCTTCAGAATAACATAGGGGGGTAACTTTCCTCTGTCAGCAGTGACAGCTAACATCACCGTTATTCTGAGTTTTTCATTACCAGTTGTTCTTAAAATGACACTTTTTGCCCCTTTCTGGTTTACTGTTGTATTGCTTGGCATGTCAAAAAATACTGGGGTCTCGTCAGCATTGCCCATCTGGTCTAATGTGTATGAGTGACGCTGCAGCAATTGGATGACATTCCTCTGGAAACTAGTCATTTTCTCCGCAAAATCTGCCGGCAGTTTCTGTGCCAATGAAGTGCTTCATCGAAGAGCGAGACCCTTTCTCCGCATAAAAGGACGGCACCAACCAATACTTGCACGAAATTCCCTCTTATTTATTTTTAAGGTCTTTGCAAGTTCTAAGGCTTTCAGCTGGATTACTTCACGAGAAATTGGCATCCCATCTTTTCTCATATCTTGAATGTAGGAATAAACCCCAGCTTCTAGTTCTGGATATTTGCCTTGTTTTTGTCCCCTGAAAGATTTTCTGGTGGAAACTGAATTTTTCAATTTCTCCTCTGAGGCAACCCAACGTCGCACATTAGATTCATCCAAGCCATATTTTTTTCCAGCCTCTCTGTTGTTTGTTGTCTTTGCATAATTAACAACTGCAATTTTGAACATAGCATCATAACTACGCCTCACTCCTAGGCTTGTTGATGCTTTTCTCTCCAAGTGATCAGCCATTGCAAGAAGCAGGCTTTCTAACATGTACTGTAACTTCTTTTGCAGGTTACAGGCCTTCCAGGATGCTAGAATCACTAAAACCGGAAATTGGTATTCAATTGCTACAATTTAGTCATATGCGCGCAAATCGGCACCCTTAACACGCAAATCGGCATTGATTTTGCGATCCCGAATATAAGCCGCAGACGCTTAACTCAAATCTCGCAAATCGGCTGTCATTTTTTCACCGTCGCGAATATAAGCCGCACCCTTAAATCACAAGCTCAAAAATCGGAAAAAAGGTGCGGCTTATTTTCGGACCAATACGGTAAATATATATCTCACATTTATAGTTGTCGTAATTGTGAGTTTGTTGGTAGCGCAATGTTAAAAGTTACAGGTTGTGCATGCCCAATGAGCACCAAAGGCAGCGCTCATGGTGAGGCCCGAAAGTAATGGGTTTTCACAAGGTCTGCAATGAGCGCCAAAGGTGCTCATTGCAAGGCCGGAAGTTAGAGGTGGTGAGAGGCTTATCGCAAGGCTCACAAGAGAAGCTCCGAACGGCTTCTGAGTTACGGGCTTAAAAAAAAATAAAACGCCCCCATTTTTTTTTCAAGCCACTTAGAGGCCGCCAAAAGATGTCAACTGAATATAAAATAAGCTAACAACGTCACTCCTGAGGCAGGGAGTTCATAAGTGAGGTTGAAAACTAATTTGGTATTCAAATGGCGTTGTTTGGCGGTCTACCAATGGCTGCCGAGTTACGGGCTTGTAAAATAATGGGGGCGGTTAGACCCATAACTCTATTTTCAAGCCTGCAAGGCTTTGAGCAATAGCAATTTATGATTCAAGCCTTGAGGGCTTGAAAAAAGTTACAGGTTAAACCACTGCCAAGCTCGCAAAATGTTTTCAAAGCTGTAAGGGACAGGTGGGGGGGGGGGGGGGGGGGGGGAGTGACATTGTAGGGAGAGAGGAGGAACAGACAAAGGGGAGGGAGATAAGGAAAAATAGTAAAATAGGGGTGGGGGATGGGGGAGAGGTTTACAATGAGAGCCAAAGGTGTTCATTGTGGCGTTGAAGCTGCTCATTTGGGGGAGAAGGGGGAGAGGCTGCTCAATGACGGGGGGGGGGGGGGGGGGAATAATCTTGCGATGAGGCCGGAAAGTTGCAGGTTTGCTGAGGCCTGCAATGAGCGCCGGTAAAGTAGATTGGGGGTGAGGCTCACAATAATCCTGAAGGCGCTCATTATGGGGCTGATGCCGCTCCTTGCGAAGCTCTGCACAAGGCCTTTAAAAAAGAGGGGGAGAGAGGCTTGCAATAAGGCACTCATTGCAAAGGTCGCAAGTTAGAGGGGGAAAGCCTCCCATTTGGTGGCAAACAGCATTGCTGGGCTTCAAATTAAAAAAAAAAAACTAATTATTTCCTTGCAGTTTTAGTTTATTCTTGCAAGAACTGAAAGAAAGACCTCGCTCGACCCCTCAACCATGTCTCGGATAAGACAATTTGATGACTTTAAAGTTAATATTTTGGAAACTATTGTTGTTACGATGTTGCTTTTTGAGTTGGATGCTCTTCCCAAAACAAAATTTCAATGTTCTAATTATAGCAATAAAGCAAAAATCCTTATGAGTTCCGCTTTTTTATTTTTACCACTGATTTGTCTCTTTGTTTTGGGGTTAATGTCCATACCAAGACATTTCCCTAGTTTTGGGTGTAAAAGATGTTGCTCTTTCAAGTATGTTTTTGTCTGTAACAGAGCAAGTTGGTAAAGCCCCTCTGCTGTGACTCCTGACCATGTTAACTGATGGACTGTACCTGTTCTGTCTGATGACTACGATCATTATTGGACCTTTCCCCGAGAGGAACAGGTTCATATTCCAGATAAAGATGTTTTACTGTTTATAAGGATAGAATACAGCTTATAAAAATTGGGATTCAGTGAATAGAGAGATAGATATATAAATATATAGAGAGAGAGACAGGGAGGAAGAGACAGAGAGACAGAGGGAGGGAGAGAGAGAGAGAGGAGGAGAGAGAGGGAGAAAGAGAGGGAGAGAGAAAGAGAGAGGTGGAGAGAGAGGGAGAAAGAGAGAGGGGGAGAGAGGGAGAGAGAAAGAGGAGGAGATAGATAGCTAGATACATAGATAGATTGCGAAAAGGTGATAGGGACAGAGATAGAGAGAGAGAAATAGAGAGAATGAAAGAGAAAGAGAGTGTGTGGGAGAGAAATAGAGATAGAGTGTGAGAGATAGATAGATAGATAGATAGATAGAGTTGTGCTCAAACGTTTGCATACCCTGGCAGAAACTGTGAAATGTTGGCATTTATTTTGAAAATATGACTGATCACGCAAAAATATGTCTTTTACTGGCGACTTGCCAGTCAAAAAATGGCCGGGCAATAACATTTTAATGCTGTTAAAACTGTTTCCCACACAATGTGAGTCTCTGACATTCTTAACCTTTTTGTTATCTACAAAGAAGTAAAAGTTTTTATTTTTTTAACTTTCAGCTTGTAGTTCATCAACAGGTAAACCATATTTTTTGTTCAATATTAACTATTTTAATTGTCATATATGCAAGAATAATATAACAATTGCTGAAGTTTTGATGAATACATATTGTAAACCATTACATAAAACTTTGTAACATGCAACTTATATTTGAAACAATCTTGAACCATTTTTTTAACAATACTACCATTTTTATTACATAGGTATGCATGAGTAACATAAGAATATTTAAACTTTCTGTGAATAAGTATTTGCAACCATTACATAATGCTTTGTAACATCCAACTTTTATTTAAATTACTGGTAAACCACATAGGTATTGAAAATGCCACCTAATTGTTTTGTGGGGTCAATCATGTAAAAAGGTAACTTCTAACACATTCCGATATGTTACTTTTTTTCTTTTTCTTGTTATTGTTGTATTTTTTGAAAATGGCACATAGAGATTCCTAAGTGAAATAGTGGTCCTCTAAAAAGAGACCGCCAGACATAAAATTTCGTCTGTGGGGTATAACCACTGTTCTCTGTGTTTTTTGCAATTTAATAGAGTTTCTCAGTGAAATGGTGGTCCTCTAAAAAGAGTCAGAGTGACATAAAATTTTGGCCTCAAAATAAAACCACTGTTCTCTATATTTGTTGTGGTATATCTTCTTTGATATAAGTGAAGTGTTCCTTTTTCAATGTTGTTATATATGAAGACATTGCATTTTTCCCTTAAAAAGAGCACAGCAGACTTGTAATTTTGTCTATGGGATATAACCACTGTTTATTGCTGTTGTTTTTGTTTTGAACTTTTTGTTGTTATTCTTGTAGTTTGTGCAAATGGAACATAGAGTTTCCTATGTGAAATAGTGGTCCTCTATAAAGAGTCCCAGTGAGATAAAAGTTTGTCCACTGTTTATGTTTTTTGGCCATTTTATAGAGTTTCTTAGTGAAATAGTGGTCCTCTAAAATGAGTCTGAGTGAAATAAAATGTGGTCCTCTAAATAAAACCACTGTTCTATATGTTTACAGAACCTCATAGTACACAATGTTTTTGCTAAACATGCATCCATCCTCCAATATATCACCTTGACTTGTGTTTTCTTCAATATGAACTTTAATTTCCTCTGGATTGTTGCATCTTGAGAATGCAATATAGGGTTGTCCATGTGCAAAAACATATTCCTTCAAAAAAATACCCACAGACTTAAATCCTTGGGATTTGTTAATGGTCATGGCAAATGCCATAATAATGGGAAATTGTCTCCTTTGAAGGACAAATGGCAAACCACTCTCACTTGGAGCCAAATCAAATATTGGTATAAGAACTGATTTACCTTTATGGGTACCATTCATAATTTCTGCATGTGCAAAATAATCCTTTAAATCCTTAACAATTAATCTGGTTCCATTACAAAGTCCTTTTTGGGATTCATATTTCTCAATAGCATAACAATTGCCCCTTTTTTAAATTGCAAAACATGTGGTGGCATTCCAGAGGGAGTTAAAGAATTATTAAATGCCATAGTAAATTTTGATTCACTGTCTTTGTCATCAGTCAGAATGGAATCTGCACTGTAATAGTTTTTTTAAGGTGCATTGATTCATTTTAAACTTTCATTATTTAGATTCAAGGCATCTATATTTTTTGATGTCAATATGACTTTGCTTGCAATGTCTGAGTAATCCTCATTATTGATGGTATTGAGAAAGATTGCAGATATTAGTGATTATTTGCAAATCATTTCTGATGGAATTTCAACAGTATCATTAGGTAAATTAGTTTGTTTTATGTTTTCCTTCTCCAATCTGAATTAGCCAATCATTGAATTGATTTTGGTCTTCAGATCCCATATTAATTTCTAATTTACGGTGTGTAAATATTTTCCACAGCTTACTCTTTATACACGTTTTGACAATGTCAGTCCTTCTGCCATGTGGCACCACAGGTAATGTTTGCCTAAAATCTCCTCCTAACAACATCACCTTTCCACTAAATGGCAAATCATTACCCATAACTTCTTTTCATAATCGATCAATACATTGCAGGGCTTGACATGACATCACAGTTGCCTCATCTATTATAATTAATTTACTCTTGTGCCATTTTTTGGCTTGTAATGAATTAATTTGAATATCCGACACTGATGTTTCTAGAATGGGAACTGGCAGTTTAAATCAACTATGCACAGTTCTACCACCTTCTAACAAAAGTGCAGCAATTCCAGTTGTTGCAAATGACAGTGCTGTTTGACCCTGTGCTCGAATGCAACTCATCAACTCATCAAACTGAACTCCTAATCTTCCCTCCCTCTCCCACAGCATCAATTCCTCACATCTCTCTCACTGTCAACAAAGACATCATGAGGCCCTCCTCCCAAGCCCATTGTCTTGGAGTTCTACTGGACCCTGCTCTGTCTTTCATCCCTCACATACAATCACTAACTAAATCTTCTCTTCTCCATATAAAACACATCTCCAGAATTCGTCACTATCTTACACAGACCACAACTAAAATCCTTATACACTCTCTCATCATCTCTTGACTAGACTACTGCAGCTCGCTTCTTGTTGGCCTACCCACTACCCGACTATCTCCACTTCAATCCATTATGAATGCCTCTGCTAGACTCAAATTCCGTACACAACGTTCAGTGTTGGCATCACCGCTCTGTCAATCACTCCACTAGCTTCTCTCAGCCTCAAGAATAAAATTTAAAATCATGACCCTAACTTACAAAGCCCTCAACAATAATGCTCCCCCTTACATCTCTGCTCTCATCTCCAAATACTCCCCCACCCGCCCTCTTCGTTCTGATAATGACCTTCTTCTTTCTACAACTCTTGTTACCTCCTCTCACTCCCGCCTCCAGGACTTTTCTCGTGCTGCCCCTAGTCTCTGGAACTCCTTGCCTCGCTCCACCAGATTATCCTCTTGCCTCAAAACATTTGAAACCTCACTTAAAACACATCTCTTTAAAGAAGCGTATCACCTTCCACCCTAACACTTATCACCTCTCTCTCCCTCTTTTACCACTCACTATACCTTAGATTGTAAGTCTGCGAGTTTCTATCCTAAGTACTTTGGGAATTCATCATGGACATTAGATTCCTAGCTCAAAGACAAAGCCCTCCTTCCTTTGCTAAATGTTAATCTGTATTTATCTTTGTCTGAACTTTATTTATGTACAACACTATGGAATATGTTGGAGCGTTATAAATAAACTATAATAATAATAGTGCTGCTTCTTCGAGACATCTCTCCCATTCCGTATCATCTGCCAGGAAGTTTTGATGTCTTGCAGCTAATTGGAAAGTATCATAAACTATGTCATTGACTGTGCGTAAATGTTCATAACTTTGTGCACTGGGAACATGTAAAAGAAATCATCTTAAACTGAAACGTTCAATGTCTCTTGGCTTAATGGTATAAATTTGTGGGATAATGTTATAATTATGTTTTTTTCATTGTCGCCATTGGCCATTTAAGAATACATAGTGATAACGAATTTCAATGTATAAAAATTGTCTGGCCTCGGTGTCCTGACAATTTAATTGAAACCAAGCAGTAAGTGTTGTTGCTCTATCTTCACAGTGAAGCAAACAAATTGACTTTGTGGCAAATGGACAGCTAATCGCTACATAGCATATGACTCAAGTTTGAGAAGACGCCACATTGCTTCTGGATCAGTTACATAGCGGATGAAAGTTTGTCATGTAAAATTGGATTGTCTTGTTCATTTTGGGCACCTTGCACAACAACAGTTGCTGCATCATATCCTTTGTATATATATATATGTATACACATATTTGATGGAATTGATAGAAGTATAAGCTTCCACATTGTTGTGTGCTTGGACATCATCAGCAAATTTGGATTGTATGCAACTACATATCTATCTATCTTTCTTGAAATTCAATGGTGTAAACAAAAGCCACACATTTCCCAAATAAATGTGCTTCAGTTATATCAAGAATTCATGAATTTAGTTGTATTTTGAATAGTATTGCTACCAAATCTGGTCGTCAGAAGTATTTTGGCCAAGCTGTCAATTTTCTTTGATCTCTGGCCATTGTGGATTACATGTGAATGTAATGAATAAATCTGGTTTGCCAAATTTAGAGACAATAGCCATGGCATCATTGTATCTTTCTTGCATATTGTGAGGAGATCCTTGGCAAGAGGATGGCAAAATCATTGCTCTTCCAGCAGGAATGTCTCTTTTTGCAGCCAATTCAGCGACATAATCCATCAATCCACAATATTGTTCTACTCGAAGATTGTTTTGTTGAAATGTATCAAAATTTAGATTATTTGCTTCAACTTGTAGATAGAATTCAATAATCCATTGTTGTGTGAGTTTTCTCTGACATAAAATAGGATTAAAATGATCCTGAATATCAGTTTGTGCCACTTTATATTCCAGTATAGAAATATTGTTTCTAACACAAACTTTACTATTGGGATAACTTTGTAATTGTAGTTTTGGTTGCCATCCTGGCTCACCATTTGGAAAGAAAATGGGATATGTCATTGGATCCAAATTACTACTTAAAATATTTATGTTTAGAAAAGGTTGTTCTTGATTGCATGGATATATTCTAATATCCCGCTCAAATGGTGGTTCCCCATCATCGTTTTTAAAGACCATAGCAACCTCATTTGCTGTTGGTAAATTATACCGTCTTTGATCAGTATGGCAATCTCTTTTGAGAACCATTTTTACTCTTGGCATTGGCAATTGATTTATTTGCGCATGTGCCTGTTGTTCCTTTTCAACCTCAGCTAATTTTTTGTATGCTTTACTATATGGGTTGTTGGCCATAATATTATCAAGCTGTTCAAAGACTATGGATAAGCATTGTTTATTTTCAGGAAGGATCATTCGTTGTTCAACAGCTTCCATTGTATCAAGGACATATAACTGTGCACATTTCCTTTGTTCTCCTAATTCTGGGTGTAAATGTGGTCTGGTGTTAAATTTGTCCTTGTACAATAAAACAGTAAGGACCATGTCCTGGAACATTTTCTGCTAAGGTTGCACCGATTGAAGCAAATGAAATTGCACCGTTATAAGACCTAATGTTTTTTTTAATATTGGTATAATTTGCAAATTTTGTATCACTCATTATACTTTCTAAATATTCTGGAAATGTGTGTCTTTCTGGAAGTCTTACCTTTCCTTTCTGACAGCAACTAATAAACTCTCCATCAGTTGGTCTTTACTTCGGAAAATGATAGGCCCCACAAAACTGATAAACCATTCATTAATCCACAATAATGTTGGTGCTGTAAATAAAGCACTATCGTGAGCTTCTTCAGCATAGATATCACTACAACTTTCTATATCTACATTAGTGTCATCTGTATGAACATTAGTGTCATGAGGCAATATTGGGTCATTAGACAATGTTTTACAGACATATTTTTGTTTACTTTTTCTTTTCTTTGAAGCTCCAGCACACTCAGTTTGTGCTTTTTTAGTCATTTTTCTTTTATTTAGAAGTCTCTGTCGGTCTTCTTATCGTAAGCGTTGGGAAGTCTCAGGGGTCTGTGCATCTCTCCATCTCTGCTTCCATTCCCTTGCCATTCTTCTTTTACGTTCATTCTTGTCTTCTGCGTTGTCCGCCATTGTAATCTGTAATTGTAAATGCAGGTGAAAGATAGATATATTTTTTTTATTGTACATATTTTTTTACCTGTCATGAATGCCAAACTGAATGAATTAATTAATCAATCAATGGGTTCTTTTTATTTTGCATACATTAAAAGCTATAGAGCTAAGCATATATATATATTGATCAAGAATTTAATGTTAACACACACATATATATATATATATATATATAATATATATATATATATATTTATATATATTTTTCTATTTATTTATTTTTTATACTGAATTATGAAGTAATTAATAAATGAATATACATTAATGAAATAATCTAAAACTGCCATGACTGCAAAACATAAACAGGTAATCATGTGTTCCTAAAGAAGGACAAACCCAAAGAGCTATGAGCAAACTCTAGATTGGCGTTAAAAAGATTTGTAATGATTTCATTAAATTAATTAATCAATAAATCAAGTTATGAGGTGTAATTGACGGCTGGGGCGTGACAGGAAATGGGGGTTTGGCGCTGTTTGAGTGCGGAGTATGGCGGCTGGAGTGGTACGGCAGTAAGATGCAGAGTGATGCTAACTGCTGATGCTAGTCCCCCTGCAAAACCCAGAGAATATACCTGGGTGAGGAGAGCACTTCTTCTGGGAGTCCAGGAGCCCATGGTGGTGCCACGAGTCCTTTCATAGGAGCCCCGAGGCCAGGTGCTGGAAAGGCGCCATCCAGACACCACAAAACTCCTAGACGGCGGATGTTTCATCGAGCACTGGAGAGTGGGGAGTGCCATCGGCTAAGATCTGCACAGAACTGTGAGTAATGGTGCAGTAGGCCCCCGGGCGGGACAGGTGGAAGATCCGATACCATGAAGTGTATGGTGGACACAGATGAAGCTGCAGGGGGAAAATAAAGAAGGGGGGGGGGACAAAACGCAGCAGAATTATGTAAAGCACACTGAGATTTCCCTCCAGGTTAAAAGCTGTGGATAACAATGAGGTGAAAGCTTGTAACCATAATACTGTATATACGGACAGAAGAAAGTGAGAGAAAGGATATAAAAAAAGGAGCTGGCACAATTGCTAGGAATTGATTTTCTGGACTCTTTTATAATCCTCTATCTGACTCTTGTATAATCCTATTCCGGACTCTAAATAATGGGCAAAATGCCTAATATAGCCCAAAGAGTTATTGATACTCAAAATAATTTAAAAGTTATGAGATCAACAAAATGGTGTTTTGTGACTTTTAAATATACATCAAATAAGTCCGATAAGGAGAATATGTGCTTATGAAGAAGACAAGGAATATATCCGGTATATAGTAAACGAGAATTAAGAGAGAGGAAATTGTAAAAGAGAACACCATGAAGGGACTGAAAGACCCCTAATTAAAACTCAGGAAGAGTTAAAACATTAAGTCTGCAGAAGATTAGGACAGAGGTCTCAACATGGTATATTCATGAGTTTTCTACTTTCTCTCTATTGGAGTATTCCGAATCTTTTACTGAGGCGTATCCTAAAAATTTTAAAGGAAATGAGGGATTAGATAAATCCCAAAAGAAGAATAAAAATTGTTTAAAAGTTCCCTCTTATTGAGGGTTCAGAAGCTTGAGTAAAAAATAGCTCATCATGCCAGCAAGAGTTAAAAATAAGGACAAAAAATCCATCCATCAAAATCAAGTACTTTTTTTTTTTTACCATAAGAGAAAGGGTAACCTCAGGAAATTCCCCTCCTGATCTCTCCAGATATGGAACATAATTTAAGTCATAGTATTGGGAGCTTAAATGAAAGTATCATCAGCAAGGAATCCATTATACATGAGAAAGAAATACTCACGGTGGCAAAGATGAAAATACTACTACAAGAGTTTCAAATAAACTTTATGTCTGAAATTAAAACTCAAATCTGAGATAACGTAAAGGAAATCAAAGCAGCAAATATTAGAACTTCAGGGGTTGAGAACAAACTGGAAAAAGTAATACTGGACTATAACATACAACAAAAACAGAATTTAGAATTAGAAGAGAAAGGTCATAACCCTAAGCCATAAAGTCTCAAATTTAGATGATAAATCTAGGAAAAATAACCTCCGTATTAGAGGAATTTGGGAAACCATTACAGATACTGGACTGGAGAAATATTTAACAAATCTATTCTCGTTTCTGGTTCCAGGTTTCTCCCAGGTAGAAAATAGATTTGACTTCTTTTATAGGATTCCGATTCCCACATTTATGGAAAATAAAATCCCTAGGGATGTAATTGTTAGGCTACACCATTTATCAATGAGAGATGCTATAAGTAAAACGAGCCTACGGGCTGAAGTGTTTATGGCACCTTATGAAAATATAAAAATCTTCTTGGATATTTTAGCTTACACACTAACTAAAAGAAAGGAGTTCTCCACTATTACGAAATCTCTGAGTAGAGAAAAGTTGATATATAGATGGTCTATGCCAATGGGACTATCAGTCAATAGAAACTCAAGATGGCCTAAAAATAAAACCGTAAAGGAAGGAGAAGATCTACTAAAAAGCTGGAATATTGAGATGGAGACGCAGACACCTTCTATGCAAAAACCTATATTATTGGCCCCATAATGGCAACAAAAGTAGAACTACAGAGAGGTTAATTCAGAGACTCACCTTATTCTTTTAGTTTCTTCCTCTTACAGAATAGACTAAATCCTGGACTGGGACACTTTTCTCATGTATACTAGTATTGAATGAGGGGAAGGAAGAAACCATGATAATAGGAATGGAATGGAGAATGGATTCTCTTCTCCTACACCTCTTTCCCCTCTTGCCGCTTTTTTTTTGGGGGGGAGGGGCAGGGGAGTGAGGAGGGGAGGATAAGGGTGAAAATGCACTTTAAGATTTGTATGTTTTAAGGGATATAATACCCATAACACAAAGAAAATAAGGGAAGGTTAAATATGGTTAAATATATTGAAGGTGGAATGGCACTTCGGGGAGGGTTAAGTAAGATGATATAGCATATTGATATTGGTATGGTAATGCACATTTAAACGCACATAGTAAAAGGGTTAAAATACCTATAATACAGAATGAATTAAGGAAAGGATAATTAATGGGAATATACTGATGAATTAATTGGATTTTAAGAGTTAGCTATGTAAGTGAGAAACAGATAGTATATGGATATTAGTATGTTATGGCACATAAAATTGCACATTAGCACTTTTTGGATAAACAATATTGGATGATAAAATATGTATTACACATGGGTATGGAGAAATTACAATGAACAAAATTGCACTTTAAAAATCATTTTTGGGGAAATGTGTATATGAGGAAAGTAGGATGGGGGTTATGAATAAATAAGAGAAGCTGTATGAACTAGTTAAAGAAGTTAATAAGAAAGGAAGAAACCCCTAGATTCTAGATGTACCACTACTAGTGATGTCGCGAACATCACATTTTCGGTTTGTGAACCGCGGACGCAAATTTCATCAAATGTTTGCGAACGGACAAACATCGGCGAACCGCCATAGACTTCAATGGGCAGGCGAATTTCAAAACCCACAGGGACTCTTTTTGGCCACAATAGTGATGGGAAAGTTGTTTCAAGGGGACTAACACCTGGACTGTGGCATGCCAGAGGGGAATCCATGGCAAAACTCCCACAGAAAATTACATAGTTGATGCAGAGTCTGGTTTTAAGCCATAAAGGGCATGAATCACCTAACGTTCCTAAATTGTTTGGAATAACATGCTTTGAAACATCAGGTATGATGTTGTATCGATCAGGTAGTGTAAGGATTACACCCGCTCACAGTAACAGACCAATCTCCCCGTTTAATGCACCGCAAACAACCGCAAACAGTCCCTTTGCACAACCGCAAACTCCCCATTTGCACAAGATTGGATACCAAGCTAGCCATGTCCCGTTCCTTGTCCTTACTGATGTCATTGAAGGTCTCTTCCTCCACCCAGCCACCAAGGGACCCCGAAAGGTGACAACAAGCCCCCTGGGACACCTGCTGTGCTTCGTCTTCCACCTCCTCAAAGCCACCTTCCTCCTCTGACTCCTCTTCTTCAGACTCCTCTCTCTGCATTGCCTCTGTCTGGGTTATTATAAGGTGTGTACTGTTAAGTAGTACTATTCCTATCGGTTTAATCCCTGTTACGTCCACTATTAGGGGACGTGTATTTGGCATTGATTTTTGGAACAGGGAGATGAAAAAAGATGCTTGGTCGGACCTCCTACTTCAAATTTAGGGCACTGCGCGTGCAATCTAAGGTGCCACCAGATATGAGTGTCACTGTGCACTGGCAAAAGTTGGCAGAGTAGATGCAATAGGCCTCACACACACGCCTGTAGGCAGGCAACTAAAATTCAATCGATTACAGTCAAAAAAGCGTTGTTTTATGTCACTGTACACTACAGTTGCACCAGATATGAGTGTCACTGTGCACTGGCAAAAGTTGGCAGAGTAGATGCAATAGGCCTCACACACACGCCTGTAGGCAGGCAACTGATATTCAATCGATTACAGAAAAAAAAGGGTTGTTTTATGTCACTGTACACTACGGTTGCACCAGATATGAGTGTCACTGTGCACTGGCAAAAGTTGGCAGAGTAGATGCAATAGGCCTCACACACCCGCCTGTAGGCAGGCAACTGATATTCAATCGATTACAGAAAAAAAGGGTTGTTTTATGTCACAGTACACTACGGTTGCACCAGATATGAGTGTCACTGTGCACTGGCAAAAGTTGGCAGAGTAGATGCAATAGGCCTCAAAAACACACACTAGCAGGCAGGCATATGCAATTATATTACACAGAAAAAAATAATAAAATAAAATAAATAATGTTCTAGCCCTAAAAAGGGCTTTTTGGGTTGCTGTCCTTGTAGCAGATATCAAATGAGTCCTTCAGGTGTGTAGTGAAAGCTAAATATACAGCCTGGCTATCTAGTTCCCTATTAAATCAGCAGCAGGTAGAATATATGTCCTCTCTCAACGAATGTAGCTTCAGAATGATTCTAAAATGGAGGCTGTCCTTCAGATGGAAGGCCCTGGAAGGGAGTGTATGCTGCTGATTGGCTGGAATGTGTCTGCTGACTGTAAGGTGCAGGGTCAAAGTTTCCTCAATGATAAAGAATAGGGGGCGGACCGAAAAGCGCATGTGTTCGCCGTTCGTTGAGAACGCAAAGATGCGAAAATCGCCGCAAATAGTTCCCCAGCGAACTGTTGGGGACATCACTAACCACTACCATCGAATAGCGCCAACCATTTCAGACCACTAGGTCAAGACACCCCAGAAGTAAGACTGTATCGAAGAACTAATACAGTCAAAGATACGAAAGTTTGTATGAATGTGAAGATAAATGGGAATTTAGGAGCAAGATGGGAGATATCAGAGAAGATGAAAAGGAAGATAAATATAGAATTAAGACAGCCAGATAGATGTCCTTAAAGATAGTGTCCCACATCATTAATGGACTGAACTCTCCTATAAAAAGAAGAATCGCCCTCGCAGAGTATGCTAAATTAAAAATTAATGTTGTATGTTTACAAGAAACTCATCTGTAAAAAAATCATGTATACTTATTAAGGAATAGGAAGTATACACATTGTAACGGAACCCATCACTGTTTTACCCTGTTTTATGGTTATGGTTAAAATATGATCACATTGCTGTACTGTAGACATGTTGTTTTATGTTCTACAGAATATATTGGCTCAGAATATTACAGCTACTA
This sequence comes from Discoglossus pictus, assembly GCA_027410445.1. Classification (NCBI taxonomy): domain Eukaryota; kingdom Metazoa; phylum Chordata; class Amphibia; order Anura; family Alytidae; genus Discoglossus; species Discoglossus pictus. The sequence continues at coordinate 48,081,062 of CM050169.1, read as the reverse complement.
GGCTAATAGATAATCCTATTACAGAGACTCCTCATAAGATAAGGAAGTCTATTGTATAAAGTGTTTTCATTATGAGACATAGAACAAAGAAGTATAATCTGATCAATGTCTGATTGTATCAAAGTAGCCAGGTAGCCTCAGGGAGGTGTGACCACACCTATTGTCCCTCTATGTGTATTGTGTGGCCAACTATGGGGGATGTGTATTGCCTGTGGGAAGAGATGTGTATATATATTTCTGCATAACAAAATAAAGACAGTATTCTTTGACTCCCAATTGAGTGTCGTCCAATATGGGAGGTTGGGGATGGTGAGACTGTTTAGTAAAAGTTTAGTGGTAAAAGAGGAGTTTCAAAAAATTGATGAGGAAGGTTGATACATTATATGGGTGGGATATATTAATAATAACCTATACACAATAGTCAATTTATATGTGCCAAACCAAAAACAAGATAAGTTTATAAGAAGCATGCTTAAGCTGGTAAATAAGTTGATGATAGATATGAATCTTTTTGATCTATGGAGAATAAGTTTCCCTTTGAGACATAGGTATAATCTTCTATCAAAGAGATTTAATACTTATTCAGAATAGATTATATTTTGGGAGATGTTTCCATATTAAATAATGTATTAAATATAAATATAGGTACAAGTGCTATATCGGACCGTGCTCCGGTAGTACTAATATTAAAAACAACTGAAGTCCTGGATAAATGTACTAACTGGAAAATGGAATCAACATTGTTAAAAGATAAAATAAAAGTAGACGAGATTCAGAAACTCCTAATAGAGTGCTTAGAAAAAAATACAAGATCGGTATCATCTGCGTCGATTCTTTGGTGCTCGATGAAAGCATACATAAGAGGTATCTTTACAGCTAAAACAACAGAATTGAAAAGAGGAAGAGGGAAAACTCTAAGAACATTATATATTGACTTAGAAGAAAAACATAGATTGAATAAAAAATCCCCAAATGTGGAAACCCTAAAGGAAATAGACATAATAAAAATACAAATAAAAAAGATTGAACAATACAAATTAGATTGATTAGTATGGAAGATGCAAGCGAATAAATATGCGATGGGGGATAAAACAGGCAAATATCTAGCTAACAAGATGAAAAAACAAAGAATATCCAATTCTATTGTAGAGATGAGAGGGGAGGATGGTACGGTTCACCAACACCCTAAAGAAATAGGGAAAATCTTCTATCTAATATTACTCTAAGCTTTATAATCTGGAAATGCAACATAAGATAAAAAAATGGATGTAAGTGAAATAGAGGAATTTTTAAGTGATATCAACCTCCCTAGAATCTCGGCGATAGAGTTGGATATTTTAAATAAAAATATAACTGAAAAGGAGGTTGAGGAAGTGATAGAGGGTTGCAAAAATAACAAGGCACCTGGTATAGATGAGCTAGGTAAACTTTTCGACCAAACATTCTTAGATATAATGTAAGCTCCTTTAGCCAAGATATGTAATGAATTTAAAAATAGTGGGAATATACTCGCTGAATTGACTGAAGCTAAAAATATAGATATATTAAAGGAGTGTAAGGACCCAGCTGATACCCTTACCGATCCAGATAAATCATTACTCAACCTTGATAAGATATCGTGTAAGTCTAGTAGAATCTCATATTTTAAGATTAACAGACAAAAAACAGATATCATTACTAGGGGCTTATCTCCCGATATTAAAGCTAAGTTAAGAGATCTTTACCCCTTTAACTGGAGTGCTAAAGAAATAAATCATTTGGGTATCTGCCTCTTTGATCTAAAAAACATTTTAAAAAACAACATGGTCATCATTCATAGAAAAGTACTTAAGACTCTGACAGATTGGAGATCTATTTATCTATCCTGGACAGCAAGAATTGCTATAGTAAAAATGATAGTTATCCCTAAATTAACATATATTTTTAGATCTATAACAGAAGTACCCCCAGAATACTGGTTAAAAAAATTCCAACGAGATATAGATCTGTTTATATTACATGGCGAAAAAGCTGTAATTCCAGGTGAGATTACTAAACGAAGGATTGAGACCGGGGGCTTGGCATCCCCCTGTATAAATGACATATATGCCGCAATTGCGCTATGCCAGATTATAAAGTGGGGTACACCACTACCGACTACTAATTGGAAATGAATGGAGGGAGAATTCCTTGGGAAGACTCCTATCCATGTACTATTATGGATTCCAAACTTGGAGGAAGTGAAAAACAGCTTTATTCCAAGGAATATTAAGTCCCTGTTAAAATTTTGGATGAAAATTAAGATAAAAATTAAATTATCAGAATACCCTTCATTAGGTGCTACTATAGAAATTTTAAAAGTAAGTCGAGAGAAAGTTTGTATTGAAACATGGAAAATACATGGTATAAATTATATGAACGATTTCTATGAAGGAGGAATGCTGCTTAGTTGGTAAAAAATTTGGAATAAGTTGAAACTAAATAAAAATATGTGGTTGCAGTTTATGTCTATTCAGAGCTCACTTAAACAAAGAGGATTACAAAAAAAATAAACCTTTATCTACATTTGAATTAATGATATATAATGAAAATAATACCCATAGAATATCGAGATGTCAAATGATCCTCCGTTTGAACGAGCAGAGTGACAAAACTGCAGGCCTGGTAGAGTGGGAGAAAAAAAGGAAGATTTCTCAGCTATGTTGAAGAGTGTCAGAATACAATTAAAATAGTTAGAACATCTGCCAGATCCCTGGCCTACTATGAATTATACTTTGGCACAACATGTGGCACTATACTCCAGAATTTATTAGTAAAATTGTAAAGAAGGATGCCATACTGTGCTGGAAAGAATGTGGGTTAAGGGGTGATACCATACATGTTTGGTGGGATTGTACTAAATTGAGATCCTTTTGGAGAAAGTGTATTGCCTGACTATCAGATGTATTTGAGGAAGAAATCCCCTTTAATATGGAAACTATAATTTTACACTTACATCTTAAGAAACAATTTCCAAAGTTTTATTATCTCTTATCACATATTCTATTTGTAACTAACGGATATATCTCTAAATCATGGAAAGTGTGTACAATGCCATCAATCCATGAAATAATTAGATGCATTAATAGAAATAGAGATTTTGACCATATAAACCAAAGCTGTCAAGCAAAAATGAAGGGGCTGTTAACCCAATGGTATATATCGGATAAGTATATGGAGAGGAAAAAGGAAGGAATTAAGATGTAAAGAAATAAGAAAAGCCTTTAATGCATGTAACCTTATGATTAAGGGATCTGTGCTTATCTTTTTCATAATACAGGATTTTCCTCAAGACATTAAAGATCATGCCCTCCCTTATATAAAATGTTATTGATAATTAACCCATCCTGCTGTGATTTTCTGAATGTATGTTTTGGAAGACTGTGTATTTTTATATTTTTGTGGTTTCTTGTCATTATGATGTCTATGTTTTTTGTTTTGTGTTGATAAATAAAAAAGAAAAATTACATTAAAAAAAAAAACAATGAGGTGTATATGCCATTCATGAAAACATAAATTGGCTAAGCATATATGTATTCATATTGTATTTTTGTTTTTAATTATTGGTTAATTAATAAAATAAATTACGTTAATTATTCAATAGCTGTCATCAATGGCGGAAAAAAAAAGACTTAATCCTGTTTTTCTAAAGAAGGTCATCATTAAATCATATACCTGTCAATTTGATGGCCAGTCTCTGTCTTCAGGCAGGTGCAGAGATGATAAATCTGTATAATGACATAAAAAGCATTTTTAATGTTTTGTTTGAATGAATTAATGAATCTTTGAAAGTATCCTTTTTAATTGGCATACATGATAAACGTAAAGGCCTAATCATCAATATATTCATAAGTAAATGCATTCCAAAGTATTAAAAAGTTTCATAATATAATAAAGGGATTTAAATATTTAAGTGCTTATAATGTCCTATCCCTGTAAGGGAATGAGCAGGAACATAGATATATACATTTGAAAATGTATCTAATTTGTTGGTAATTTTTTTTTCTTTTTTCTGTAATTATTAATAATTAATAGTTAATCAATGAATGTACGTTAATGATCATTACTTCAGATATATACATGCAATATTAAATATATGCATTGTAAAATAGGTAATATTTATTTTTTTATAATGATTTCTAATTAATAATTAATATTAAGTAATTAATTAATTATTAACAGTGATCAATGGAAAACCAAAACCCTTAATCCTTAATCCTAAAAAACAGCATCATTAAATGATATACCTGTAAAGGGGATCTTATTGCAGATCAAACGCTGCAAGCGACCCTCTGTGTACTCAGTCAGCTCCACAGATGATCAAACTGTCAAATAAAATGAAAAGCATTTTTAATGTTTGAATCCAATTAATTAATTAATTAATCATTAAGAGTAGGATATTTAATTGGCATACATGCAAAACGTAAAGGTGTAGCATGGATATGTTCATAAATAAACGCACTATAAATTATTAAGTGTAGAAGGTGTCATAATATAATAAACTTATTTTAATATTTAACTGCTTAATGGATCCTATTACTTTCAGACAATGAGCAGCAACACAGAAATATAAGTGCACTCTAAAATATACACATTTTTAGGGCATTTTAAACAATTTTATTTTATATTATTACTAATTAATTACTAGTTAAGTAATTAAGGAACATTAATAATTGAGCAGCAACACACAAATATAAGTGCAGTAATAACTGAGCAGCAATACAAAAATATAACTGCACTGTAAAAATTTAGCACCAACACTAGAATCTAAGTGCACTGTAAAATGTACATATCTTTTGAGGCAGTTTAAACATTTGTTTTTGTATTACTAATTAATGACTAATGAAGTAATTAATGAACATTAATAATTGAGCATCAACACAGAAATCTAAGTGCACTGTAAAATGTGCATATTTTTTGAGCCAGTTTAAATCTTTTTTTTATTATGACTAATTAATTACTAATTAATTAATGAACATTAATAATTAATTAGTCAATGAATAAATATATTAGAAAGAGTTAAGCAATAATATATTCATAAAGTAAAGGCAGTCAAAAATATACAATTACATTTTTCATAATGATTACTAATTAATAATTACTAAATTAATGACCATTAAAAAATAATAATCAATTAATAAACATATTTTACCGATTTAGAAATGAATAGCCAGCAATCAATATCCTGAAGAGCTAACAATCTCTTTGGATTTTCCAGCAGCAGAAAATGTCCAGTCAGGCTGTCATCACCTGAGGAGAAAGTGTCAGGACTGTGGCAAGTGTGCCTTATATATATATAGGCTGCGTGCGCAAGACAGAACCTTTGGTTTAGGCGGGAAAGCCGCTATTTCCCAACTATAATGGGTCGATTAGCAAATTTATGTTGTTAAATGGCGGCGATATTTTATGTGTTACGCACCTCACGGGCATTTTGCGTGTTTTCCAACAGTGGTTTTTTTTGGTGTTTTGTGTGCTTCAGGGTCGTGTAGCCTCGTTTTCATTTTTTTTCTGGCAGAGGCGATTTTTAAGTGCCAAAACTCAGCAAATTTGATTTAAATCCACATTCCACCTCACTCCCAGACGTCCTGGCTGCTCCCCCGTGCTGTTTGTGATGTTTTGTTGTATTTTATTGTGTATTTAGTGTTTTTTTTGTGTTTTTTGCTTTGCACGGTTCGGCCGTTAACTTTGTATTTTTCCTATGTAATTTTCTGCGTTCGTCAACTGCTTGTAGCCTAAGGCTATCCCGCGTTTTGTAAGTGTTTGTAGGCTAAGTCCTGAATGTTTCATTACCTCCACTGCTCACCTCGCTTCGTCGCCTGTGCTGCCCGTTTTAGTAGTTTAACGGCTCGTCTCGCTTCGCAAGGCTCGCAGGCCTTCGGCGCTCATCGCCTAAGTGCTCTGAGTTAATGGCACTCATCGCTAAGTCGTACGCACCACGCAAAGCGTGACAAAGTCTCATAGTTTGACAACTATTATATGTGAAGAATAGCCATAATATGAAGCCATTTATTATCACACTAGCTACCTGCCGGTTAATAATGATGTGAAAAAAATTGTAAGTCTGGGAATGCTGTACTTTCGGCGCTAATTGTGATCCTCTCCCCCCGTATACTGTATGGGCCTCACAATGAGCACCTCCGGCGATCATGCCTTTGCAAAACACCACTTTTGTGCTTTACAATGATCACCTTCGGCACTCATCGCTTGGCTTGCAATGAGCGACTTAGGAGGTCATTGCGATTCTCTCCCACCCTCGTTTAGGGGCCTCAAAATGAGTGTTACTGGCTTGGGTTAAGTGTAACTGCCTTGGGTTAAATGTAACTGCCTTGGTTTAAGTGTTACTGCCTTGGTTTAAGTTTTACTGGCTTATGTTAAGTGTTACTGCCTTGGGTTAAATGTTACTGGCTTCAGGTTCGTTTTCGTCATTCTTTCGGACGCCATTTTTTTTTAGCTTCGGCTACTTTTGATTGTGATAAAACGACAAATATGTCTTAAATTAACTTGCAACCTCACTCACAGGGTCCCTGGATCTCCCCCTGTGCTGTGTGAGTGTGTAAGTGAATTTGAGGCATATTTCTTTTTTTTGTTGGTCTTTCCATTTCCCTGTTTCGGACGTTAAATTCATAATTTTGCGTTATTCCGCAACTGCAAATTTCGGTGCTAAGTCCTTTGGTCCTCGTAATGAGCGCCCTGCAATGAGCGCTTTTGGTGCTCATTGCAGCCTAAAGTCCCACTGCCCCAGCAGTCGTGTGCCTCAACTGCTCGTCTTGCGAGACTCACTATCAACTGTTCACCTCACCTTGCGAGGGCCGCAACATGCCGAATGCACTGTTGCCGGCCTCAATGGCTCGCCTCACTTCACAAGACTCGCAGTCGACAGCTCGTCTCGCGTCGAGCTATGCAAACTTTTGAGCATAACTGTAGATTTAGTGAGAGGGAGAGAGAGAGAGAAAGGGAGAGAGAGTGAGGTGGAGAAATAGAGAGAGAGAGAGAGAGAGAGAGAGAGAGAGAGAGAAAGAGAGAGAGAAGGGGGATAGGGAGAGAGAAAGATAGAGATTGAAAGATACAGAAATAGAGAGAGAGCGTAGCGGAGAGAGATAGAGACATAGATAGAGAGAGAAAGAGAGTGGGGGGGAGAGAGAGAGGGAGAAATATAGAAAAGAATGATTGATACAATAGTACATACCAGATAAGTACATATATAATGTTCTAATATTTTTATCTTCTTGGCTTGATAATGTACAAACAATGTTATACAGTTTAAAATAAATAACTACCATCATTGTTTTTAACTAGTCATTGTCATTGTTTTTAACTAGTATACTAAATCAGAAAACAGAAACAGAAACTTTAGAGGAGGGAGAGAAACAGTTGATTTAGAGAGAAAAAGTTCTCTATTCAGCTTTGTTGAGAGACTGCCACTTCAAAAATTATTTACTCTGGGTTAATACCACTTAAAAAGAATAAGCAACACCAATATTTAAATATCTAATTAATAGGTATAACAGCTGTTAACTTAAGTTTGTCAATTACAACATAAGCAATTAAACATTTAATATATGGAAAACAGAAATCCCATATAATAGTTGTCAAACTATGAAACGTCGTCATGCTTTGGGAGCTCGCATAGCGCAAATCGAGGAACAAAGTTAGGTCCGCGCGAGTGGCCGCAAATGTGGAAGGTGAAGGCTCCCACGTTGGCTGCATTGAGCCGAAGGCTCATTGCAGGCTGCAAATGCGGACCCTCATGAAGCGAGGGTCCGCATTTGCGGAGGTGGAGGCTCTACGGCGCCTCACAAGCGTTTACAAACACCCACAGAAGCAGGACTTTGAAAAAAAAACTAACACGCAATGACTAAATACGGACTTACACAAAAAAATACGAGCTGCAGAACTTGGAAAAAAAAAATAATTAACTATCTAATCGCGCACAACAACAAAACATAAAAAAAATACTAAATACACACAAAAATGAAATAAAAACCTTACCCACAGCAAAATGGGACACCCAGGACGTCTGGATGTGAGGTTACACCTCAATTTAACTACAATTTACTGAGTTTAAACACTCGAAAACAAGAGAAAAAATGGCCACCGAAAAAACAAAAAATGAGGCTCAACGACCCCTTAAGTCTCAAAACACCACCAAGCACATACGACTTTTACAAAAAGCCGTACGAGCTACAAGATACACTATTAGCAAGGACGCTAAATCATCCACACCCGCGTACCACATCCACAATCGCCGCCATTTTACAACACTGACTTACAGAATGAGGAAGTACACCGCTACACAAACGGCTTCCCCTTGCGCCTGCAGCCTATTTACACTACACACTTGCCACATTGCTGACACTTACACCTGAGCTCAACAACAGTGCAAATCTACATTGTATGCTGCAGGAATATCAAAACAGATTGTCAGCTCTTCAGCACATTCCTTGCTGCATATATTAATTACAAATAGGTAAAGTATAATAATTTATGATTTCCTTAATTAATTAATTATCATGAAAAGCCTTACCTTACAATGACAGCAAAAGCGCCTCTGATAACAAAATACACCAACTGAGAGGCTTGCAATGAGCTCTGAAGATGCTCATTGCGAGCCACGCGATGAGCCACAAAGGCGCTCAGCGCAAGGCTCGCAATGAACGCCGAAGAATCTCACACGACCAAAACACTTGCTGTCTGTGGCAAACAGCATTACCTGTCTTACAATTTTATTGCCCCGTCATTTTTGACGGGCAAGTTGCTAGTATATAATAAAATACAAATATGTATTACAGCAGTATTAATCAATGCTAGCCTGCTCCAAAGTCCAGTGGTCCAAAAGGGTCCCAAAAGTCCAGTTGTGACAGAAGAGATAGAGAGATAAAAAGTTTGAGAGATAGCTAGATAGATAGATAGACAGATAATGAGATATAGAGTGACAGAGACAGGCAAGAACAGAAAGGCAGATAGAAAGAGAGATAAAAAGAGAGATAGAAAGATCTTACCTGAAGTCTGCTCTGTAGAATAAGGCTATGGCAGCAATCCCGTAACTACCGCCCCTCCAAAGTGGCCATATTCCAGGTCAGCTGACCTGCCTAATTCATGTAATCTTTGATGGTTTATTGTTTGTCGTCTGGACAAGTAGGGAAGGGGAGAGGGCAACTATGTTTTTACATATTATTTTCTGACTAAATCCTTTCTTTGCTGCTGTTTGCACGTGTGTTTTGTGATGTTACAAAATTATGAACAAAAAAAAATACACTTAAAAAAGTGCTTACACTGGACCTTTCCACATTGGTATCAGCTTCTGGGCGCTTTCATGTGAAGGGTGCTTTGTTTCACACTTAAAAATATTTCTTGGTGTGAAGAAAGGAAATACTGCAGTTCACAAACTAACAGCTAGGAGGCGAACACCTGGAACTAGAGAGTTACAGAGGGAGGGACCTGCAGTGCCTAGAGGCGCCTGAGATGTAAACCGAGGCCCTGCTTCCTGTATTATGATTTTTAGATTCTCCCAAGCACTTTCATTACAATGAGATTTTATATATTATAAAATATAACTTTTTGATTTCCCACACAGATTCTCCGCCTGTCTGGCTTCGCCTTCTTCCTAATATTAACATTCTGCTTACCACAATGCAAATTTACTAAGAAAATAAAGTCTTATGTGGAACGTGAGCAATACGAAGAGCTCATGATTCAAGATGTGGAGAATATTTAAAAAAAAACATGCAGAAGATAAAAAAATAGAAAATTGTCCAAGATCTGGTCAGCTCCGCCTTGGATATGATAAACCCTAAAGATGGCAACACCGTGGAAGTATTGGGAGAACTTATATGGAAGTACAAGGAGTGAGATACTGAGAAAGAAAAAAGAAAATAAAGATATTGAAAAAGAACCGTTACAGACTACACCAACAATAGAAAAGCAAACTGAATAATCACTGAAATGATTTGCATTTCTTCTATAAGAAGTCAGTAATTTACGTTTAAAGAAAGCAGATATCATAAAGAGTCAGAAAGTTTAAAAGGACACGGAAAGTTCAGTGTTTTTTAATATTATAATTAACTATCTAAGTATTTATAGGCATATCTAAACATAATTTTATTAACGATTAAAATTTCTGTTTTTATTCACTGAAACCTACCAGTAGCTCATGCACACAGTATTTATATTGGTACTAGATGCACTAGCCAATCACAGACTGATTATCAATAACATGTTTTAAAATACTGCTGTGATTGGCTAGCTCAGATAGAAACTCTGCGTGCATGAGCTGCCTGTGGGTGAAACTTTGTTTGGGACTATTTGGAATGTTTCAGTAAGTAAAAACAGAGTTTTTAAGCATGTGTTAATAAAATGTTGTTTTAATGCAAACACACATGTAGGGGGTTTATTTTAATATTAAAAACAGGGAACCATCCATATTCCTTTAATATATAGTAAAATGTTTATGGAATTTATATTACACATTATTATAACTCAACTAGCGACTTGCCCGTCAAAAAATGACGGCAATGTGATGTATATGTTTGTCAAGTTGTTTAGTTATTAACATATATTTGTGACCCTTGTAAGTATTTTAATATGAACGTGTATTTTTGTAAAATGTTTGTGTAATGGTTTTTTAAAATGTAATTAGTATCTGAAGAATTGTTAACTTTAATATACATTGAATGAATAGGAAAGCAAAAAGTAAAAACCCTTCTTTAAAGGTCGCAAATTTTAACATGAAGTTTAAACTATATGTAAGCAATAACCATCAAAGTATATATTTTTAAACTTGAACTTTATTTTTATGTAAGTTTAGAAGTTGACAAAACATTGGTATAATTTTAAACATTATAAACAGGAACATAGTGAATACATTTTGTAACCTAATTTTTTATTAAAAGTATTAACATTTGAATGTAAAAACAATTGACATTTAAATTAATCAGTATTAAAATTCAATTTTTATCACAATAATTGTTAACTTGAATATACATTGAATGTAGAGGAAGGCATACAGTAAAACTCTTCTTAAAACGTACGTAATTAAAGTAATTTATTACTGAGCACATAAACTGGCGATAAACATTAATGTAGGTAGTAATCTTAAGATAACAGACAATATTTACATTGTGACTTAAAAGGTGCTTGACCTCTTAACATCCACTTTGTAATCTGTTGAATGAAATAACTTGAAAATATATTTTTTAAACTTGTAACATTAGAAACATTAACATAGTGACTTAACATTTTAACATAATTTTTACTAACAATGCAAGGTAAGTATTTTGTGAGGCAAATCATTCATAAACATGACTTCCATTAATTATGACTGAATTAAACAACCAATTGTTATGTATTTTGCAATGCTTTAAAAAAATCTTGGCATCTTTAATTTGTATCCTTCAAAGTTATAGTACTTCATAGTAGACAATGTTTTTAGTAAAAATACGTCCATCTTCTAATAAATCACCTTGACTTTCATTGTTTTCAATGTAAACTTTAATAGCCTGTGGATTTTTGCACCGTGACAACGCAACGTACAATTGACCATGTGCAAAAACTGGTTCTTCCAAGAAAATACCCACAGATTTGAAAGTTTGACCTTGTGATTTATTAATGGTCATGGCAAATGCCATAATAATAGGAAATTGTCTTCTTTGAAGTATAAAAGGGAGACTACTTTCACTTGGTGCTAAATCTATTCTTGGTATGAAAACTCTCTCTCCTTTATGGGTCCCAGTTAAAATTTCAGCATCTATAAAATGGTCCTTTAATTGTTGAACAATTAATCTTGTGCCATTGCATAGGCCTTTTTTGGGGTTCATATTTCGCAGTAACATGATAATTGCACCTTTCTTTAGCTGCAAAATATGTGGTGGCATTCCAGAAGGAGTTAAAGAGTTTATGAATTCAGTCGAAAAGTTAGCCTGACTTTCATTGTCATCAGCAAGTACAGAATCAGCACTGTGATAATTTCTTTGTGGTGCATAATTTTTTTTTAAGATTTCATTATTGAGGATTAATGCATCTTTATTTTTACACGTCAGTATGACTTGGTTGGCAAGCTCGGAATATTCTTCGTTATTTTTGCTACCTTCAAATATAGCCGATATAATATCTTGTTGACAAATCATATGAGGTGGGATCTCTACAGTGTCATCAGGTAAATGTAGTATTTTTTCTGTTCTGCCTTCTCCAATTTTAATAAGCCAATCATTGAAATCAGTTTGGCCTTCTGATCTCATATTTTGTTGCAGTTGAAGATGGGTAAAATGTTTCCATACTGTACTTGACTTTATACATGTTTCGATAATGTCAGTTCGATTTCCATGTACAACGACAGGTAATGTTTGTCTGAAATCGCCACCCAACAACATTACCTTTCCACCAAATGGAAAAATATTCTCCATGACTTCACGAAGCAAACGGTCAATACATTGGAGTGCATAGCATGACATCATTGTGGCCTCATCTATTATAATTAATTTACATTTCTTCAATTTCTTTGCTTGTAAGGATGTCATGCGAATATCTGACACAGAATTTTCTAAAATAGGCACTGGCAGTTTAAATCCACTATGAACAGTTCTTCCACCTTCTAATAAAAGTGCAGCAATTCCAGTAGTGGCAAACGCCATTGCTATTTTTCCTTGTGCTCGTACTGAACTCATTAATAAATTGTACAAATATGTTTTTCCTGATCCGCCAGGTCCATCAAGATATAAATAACGCTCTGTCACCATGTCATCATCTATAGCATTTTTAATGGCATGAAATGCTTGCAATTGTAGTGTATTTAAAGTTGCAAATCTTTCTTCTGTTCTTTCTGCTTGTAGTTGAATGTCATAGTCTTCAAAGTTAATGTCATCTATAAGACCTGGATCAGGCAAATTAAAACTTGCACAACTTAATCCATGAGTTAAAAAGACTTCTTGGATTTCCATTAACGCTTTTAAGTGTGCAATGGGTTCATTGTATCGTCGCATAAAGTCTTCAGCCATATTACTTTTAAAAGTCTCCCACAAAGCTAATGCATTTGGAGCATTTGAGAAGATACAAATAAAAGCAAATTGTTCTCTCATCTGTCGTGGCATTTGACATTGTGCTGCTTCTTCTAAACATCTTTCCCACTCTGTATCATCAGCGAGTAAGTTTCTATGTCTTGCAGCTAAATGGAAGGATTCATATACAATGTCATTAACAGTTCTTAAGTGTTCAAAACTTTGTGCTCCAGGAACATTTAAAAGTAATATCCGTAAGCAAAAACGTTCCACATCTCTTGGACTGACTGTGTAAATTCTTGGAATAATTTTATTGCCTCTGGTTTTTCTTGGTCTCCATAATCCATTCACAAAAACATAGTGATATGGAATTTCAATATATAAGTATTGTGTTGCTTCAGCATCAGTGGAATTTAATGCAAACCATGCAGTTAGTGTAGTGTGACGATCTTCACTTTGGGCCAATGCATTCATTTCATTTCCAGCATGGAAATAGACTAAATGTCGTTGTGGCAAATATACTGCTAACCTATATACTGCATGTGATCTATCATGCATTTCAAATTTTAAAAGCCGCCACATAGCTTCTGGTGCACTGACATAGCGAGCATCTACATGAGATGCAAGTTCATCATGTATTAACTCACTACTTTCAGGGTTGTCTGCACTTTTCACGACTACAGTAGCTGCATCGTAACCTTTGTAAATATATTTGTAGACATATTTAATGGATTTGATGGAAGTGCAGGCTTCTACGTTGATGTGGGCGTTGTACTTCATGAGTAAATGTGGATTGTAGGGTACTACATATCTATTGTCCACTTTTTTTCCACGAATAATGGCACTATCTCCTTCTCTTCTTTTATAAAGTGGATATCCATCACAATTGGCATAGGTTTTGTCTCTATAATCTTTTGGAAATTCTTTGGAACATTTATTATTTTCCATACATGGTGATTGTGGATTAAGGTCACCACAGGGTCCATGAATCATGCGATGAGTAACAATCTCATATAGTCTACCATATAGTTCTGGATCTGGTAGTTCAGCAACAATGACTGCATCCACTTTGTCTGAAGTATCTAATTTATCTTTTTCTTGAATGATTATTAGAAGATGTGCATGTGGAAGGCCTCTTTTTTGAAATTCAATGGTATATACATAAGCAAGACATTTGCCAAATAACTGATTTATAGTGAAGTCCCGTATTAATTCATTTAATTTAATCTTAAAAACTCTGGCTACTAAATCTGGTCGATCTGAAGCAGTTTGTCCAAGAAGTAGATTGAGTGTAATTTCTGGCCATTGTGGATTACATGTAAATGTCACAAATAGATCGGGTTTGCCAAATTTTGTCACAATAGCCATAGCATCATTGTATCTTTCTCTCATATTCCGAGGAGATCCTTGAAAGGAAGATGGTAAAATGATGGCTTTGCCAGCTGTCATGTCTCTGCTTGTAGCCACGTCAGCAACATAGTCCATGAGTCCAGAATATTGTTCTACACGGAGTTTATCTTGTTGATATTTGATAAAGTTTAAATTATTTGCCTCAACTTGCAAATATGAATCAATAATCCATTGTTGTGTTAGTTTCCCACCACATAAAATTGGATTAAATACATTGCGAATGGCAATTTGAGCTACTTTAAATTCAAGCATAGAAACATTATTTCGGATTCTGGCTTTAGCATTTGGGTAACTGGGAAGAGTTAATTTTGGTTGCCAACCTGCTTCTCTGTGGGAAAAAGATGGGATATGTCATTGGATCTAAATTTGGACTTAAGATACTCATATTAATAAACGGTTGGTCCTCATTTCTAGGATATATTCGAATGTCTCTTTGAAATGGTGGTTCTCCTTCATCATTCTGAAACACCATTGCAACCTCATTTGTTGTTGGCAAGTTATAACGACGTTTATCAGTATGTCTGTCTCTTTTAAGCACCATATTAACCATATTAACCTTCGGCATTGGTAATTGATGTGTTTGTGCATGAAGTAGTTGTTCATTTTCTACTTCTGCCAATTTTTTATAAGCTTTACTGTAGGGATTGTTGTCCATAATGTTATTTAGCTCTATGAAAACAGTGGGTAAGCATTTTTTATTTTCTTCCATCTGCAAACGTTGGTCAACAGCTTCCATTGTATCTAGGACATATAGTTGAGCGAATTTTCTTTTATTTCCTTCCTCTGGATGTAAATGGGAAGTGCGATGATAAATTTGTCCTTGGACTTTAAAACAGTAAGGACCATGTCCTGGTACATTAGCAGCTAATGTTGCCCCCATGGATGCAAAGGATATGGCACTATTGTAGGATCTTATGTTTGTCTTAAAATTTTTGTAGTTTGGAAAAGTAGGTTCAGTCATAATATTTTGTAAATAAATTGGAAATTCTTTCCTTTCTGGAAGTTTGAACTTGCCTTTTTGACAACAACTAATAAATTGTCCATCTCTGGGTCTCTCCTGTTTAAAATAATAAGCCTCACAAAACTGACATTGAGTAGTCATGTCCCCACAACTATGAACCTCTACTGCTAAAGACTTGAGTAGAGGACAATTTGCAAAGCATATAGGATTTTGACTTTCATATTCATCCAGTGAAATGTCATATAATGTTTCAACAACAGGTTCTAAATGTTTTGTTTTTTTCGTTGCTTTTCTTGGTATATGTTGTATTGTTTGAGGTAAAATGTCATGTAATGTTTCATGAAACGGTTGTAAATGCTTTGTTTTCTTTGTTGCTTTTTTTGGTATCTCTTGTATTTTTTCTGGTAAAATGTCATCTGATGTTTGAGCAAGAGGTTGTAAATGCTTTATTTTCTTTGTTGCTTTTTTTGACATATCTTTAATTTCTGCAAGTGACAGTCTTTTGCTTGCAATTCTTTTGCGTTCTTTTTCTCGTCGAATTTCCTTCTTCTCTGGTGTCTGCTGGCTGTCTGCTCTCTGTCGTCGTTCTCTAGCTTGGCGTCTTTTCTTTTCTTGTTTACTCTCGTTATCAGCCATGTTAATCTGTAAAAATAACATAATGTACCATTAGTTTATTTTGAGATGTTAAGTTGTTTTTCATGACAAATAGTTATCAATAGTGTGTTAACATTTTATACTTAATCAATTTCAATGCGATCAATTGAATAAAAGTCTAAATAAGGCCATCAGATAATTATTTTAATAAATTTTTATTTATTAAACATGTATCCAAAAGCAAGTGTTTCAGTAACTAAAAAGGTATTTTCGATAAGATGTTATGTCCTTATTTACAGCACTATTCAATTTGTCAAATGGCAATTAAATTAGGGTTTAGGACTGGAATGTTACAATGACAAATTGTATAGATTCTGTGTTTGTAGACTTTTTTGGACTATGCCAATTTATTGTTTAAGTTTACATTGAAGTTTGTATTTACTGTTAAAGATTATTGGCCCTAAAAGACAAATAAGAGATAGATGATAGATACTACTTTTTATACTGTACCTTGGTTGAAGTTTGATTTCAAGCAAAATTCTTTGTTGGTCCTGTGTTGAAAGCCTTCGTCCGATGGTCTGGTCCTGTGTTGAAAGTCCTTGTCCGATGGTGTAGTCCTCTGTTGAAAGTCCTCGTCCTCTGGTGTGGTCCTCAGTTCCAACTCCTGTTCCGATGTTCTTGACGCAGTATCTGTTATAAAATAAAAATGAAAATGTTATGTTATTTGAATGTCTTTGTATTAATGAAAAAATGGCATTATTTCTGTGTTTTTCTACAATCCTTTTTGGTGCGCCGCAATTTTGGTATGCTTCTGTAGGCTTTTTTCTAAGGCTTATAGGTGGTTAAACATTAAAGAAGAATATTAATGAACTTTTCTCTTTTTGTACTTGTTATACTGTACCTTGGTTGAAGTTTGATTTGAAGCAGAATCTTTGTTGGTCCTGTGTTGAAAGCCTTCGTCTGATGGTCTGGTCCTGTGTTGAAAGTCCTCGTCCAATGGTCTGGTCCTCTGTTGAAAGTCCTCGTCCGCTGGTCTGGTCCTCAGTTGAAACTCCTGGTCCGATGTTCTTGACGCAGTATCTGATATAAATAAAAAATGAAAATGTAATTTTATTTGAATGTATTTGTATGAACTAAAAAATGACATTATTTCTTTGTTTTTCAACAATCCCGTTTGGTGCCCACCACTTTTGGTATGCTTATTTAGGCCTTTTTCTAAGGCTTATAGATTGTTAAACATAAAATAAGAATCTAAATGTAGTTTGGTATGTGTTTGTGTGAGTTTTTATACAATCCTGTTTGGTGCGCACCACTGTTGGTATGCTTATTTAGGCTTCTTTCTAAGGCTTATAGGTTGTTAAACATAAAATAAGAATCTAAATGTAGTTTGCTATGTGTTTGTGTGAGTTTTCATACAATCCTGTTTGGTGCGCACCACTGTTGGTATGCTTATTAATGTTGTTTTGTAATGCTTATAGGTTGTTAAACATAAAATAAGAATGTAAATGTAGTTTGCTATGTGTTTGTGTGAGTTTTCATACAATCCTGTTTGGTGCACACCACTCTTGGTATGCTTATTAATGTTGTTTTGTAATGCTAATAGGTTGTTAAACATAAAATAAGAATCTAAATGTAGTTTGCTATGTGTTTGTGTGAGTTTTCATACAATCCTATTTGGTGCGCACCAATGTTGGTATGCTTATTTAGGCTTCTTTCTAAGGCTTATAGGTTGTTAAACATTAAATAAGAATTTAAATGTAGTTTGCTATGTGTTTGTGTGAGTTTTCGTACAATCCTGTTTGATGGGCACCACTTTTGTTATACTTATGTAGTGTTTTTTCTAATGGTTATAGGTTGTTAAACAAAAAGAATATGAATTTAGTTTGCTATGTGTTTGTTACAATCCTGTTTTGTGTGTACCAGTTTGTGTGTACCATATGTTGCATCCTTTGGCCCTCATTCAATTGCAGTTTGGCCAATTCAATAGGGTTCTAAATGTGCTTATTTCGAGCCCTATTGAATTGTCCAAAATATCAATTGAATGAGGGCCTTTGGTTGCTGGATTTGTTATATTGTGAGGAACTCATTGAATTTGTTTTTTCGCAATGGAATTTGGCTCAATATGAGCACAGAGCATCTTTTTTTACAGAAGTTTTTAAGTAAAAACTTCTGTTCAAAAATATGCTCTGTGCTTATATAGAGCCCTATTGAAATGGGCAAATCACATTTGAATGAGGCCCTCGCCCATTAAACATATTTAGGTCCTGAATCAATTGCGTTTTGACCAATTGAATAGGGCTCTATATAAGCACATAAAACATTTTTTGACAGAATTTTTTAGTTAGTGAAGACCTTGATTGTGGTTAGAAGTTCAGTAACTAAAAATGTCTGTCTAAAAAATCTATTATGTGCTTATATAAAGCCCTATTCAATTGGCCAACTCACAATTGAATAAGGCTCATGGTTCGGTTATTTTTTATACTTAAATACTTTACCTTGATTGAAGTGTGGAATGACAGAGGGTCCCCTCCTGCCAATCTTAATCCTCCGGTCTTCTTGTAGTGTCTGTTTGAAAAAGAAAGTGAAATAGTGAATTATAGAATTTTTTATTTGTATTTAACAAAGCATGGCCTTTTCAGCATTTAAAGTATTTTTGTATCTTACCTCTTCTTCTTTGTTGGTGTTCTTTAAAAGGGATTGTGCTTCACAATGCACGGTGCAAATTGTTGAGAGACGCTGTTGATGCAGAGTCTGTTTGAATATTAAAAAAAGTAGAAATATTGAGCTTGAGGTGATCTATTGAATTGCAGTAAATTAATTTCATTGAAATATACTTCTGTAATTATTTTGAATTAACATTATTTTTTGGTGGGGGCTACACACATATGTCACATACATGAAGCACATTTCCATAGTTGAAAGTAATTTTTTTGTGTGCGTGTGACATATCACTATACATGAATCATATTTTAATTGTTAAATTAACCTTATTTGTATTTTTGGCCAACATACATAAATGTGTGTGTGACATGTGACTATAGATGATACACATATATGTGCGTGTCACATATCAGTATACATGACTCATATTTTAATAGTCCCAACTTATTTTTTTCTAATGTAATTTAAATGTAGTTGTTTAATTAGTTTGTTTTAAGATAATTTTGTTGCAGGGGCAATACACATAAATGTGCGTGTCACATGTCACTATACATTATACGCATAAATGTGCGTGTCACATGTCAGTATACATTATACACATAAATGTGCGTGTCACATGTCAGTATACATTATACACATAAATGTGCGTGTCACTTGTCAGTATACATTATACACATAAATGTGCGTGTCACATGTCACTATACATTATACGCATAAATGTGCGTGTCACATGTCAGTATACATTATACACATAAATGTGCGTGTCACATGTCAGTATACATTATACACATAAATGTGCGTGTCCCTTGTCAGTATACATTATACGCATATATGTGCGTGTCACATGTCAGTATACATTATACGCATATATGTGCGTGTCACATGTCAGTATACATTATACACATAAATGTGCGTGTCCCTTGTCAGTATACATTATACGCATATATGTGCGTGTCACATGTCAGTATACATTATACGCATATATGTGCGTGTCACATGTCAGTATACATTATACGCATATATGTGCGTGTCACATGTCAGTATACATTATACACATAAATGTGCGTGTCCCTTGTCAGTATACATTATACGCATATATGTGCGTGTCACATGTCAGTATACATTATACGCATATATGTGCGTGTCACATGTCAGTATACATAAACCTCTTTTTCTTATTTAATTTTTTTTTTTGATGTCCTGTCTTGATAATAAAATGTAATATATTATTGCTTACCTCTCAGTTGTAATTTGCACAATGTAAAGTAGTAAATTATCTTCTCAAGTTTTAGCAGCAGTTATGTCTGAAGTCACTCTGTTCATCACCTGAGGAGAAATGTATTTTTCTCTGTCAAATAGGCAGTATTTATAAACTTGTAGAACATTCTGGAAAGTTAGACCGTTAGAACGCAATACGCATGCGCTATTTGCGTTCCAGCTTCCAATTTGCGTTCCATCCGCCATTTTGTGCGTAGTAGTGGTTAAAATGGTGTTTAATATGAGTGTGATCCGTTCCGCATAGTATGTGTTTCATTATTGCGAGTAAGTGTAGTGTAGTTACGTCTGGAGCCTCGTTTTCGTTTTGTTCGGCGGCCATTTTTTCTCTCGCTTAGCCGATTTTCGGCCGTTTAAACTCTTTGTTTTGGACTTAAATGGACGTGTAAATGAACTTTTGGAGGTGCCGGATGCCCCCCCGTGCTGTAAGTAAGCTTTTTATGTGTTTGTTGTGTTTATTTCTTCTGTTTGTGATGTTTTGATGCGCGGCGGTTGGAATGGGTCTTTCGCGGCCGTATTTTTTTCCGATGCGGCCGTATTTTTTTGCGATGTTGCCGTATTTTTTTGCGATATACGCAGTTAGCTTTTACGTGTACGACGATGTATGTGTGTTAAGAGCGTGTGAAGGGCCTTTTTTACTGTTTTTTTGTTAAGTCTTGCGTCTGTGTGTCTGGGTGTAAGCGGGTGTGAGGCGACTTTGAGTTTTTTTTTGTTATGAAGTTGTGTGTGTGTGTATGTGTGTGTTAACACAGCCGATGTTGGGATGCTCCCACCACCGCAAATGCGGACCCTCGCTTCGCGAGGATCCGCATTTGCGGGGACGTTGTTGGGTTTTTGTTGGCTGGGCGGTTGGGTTTATTCTGTTAAAAAGTCGTGTGTGTGTATGTGTGTGTTAACACAGCCGACGTTGAGCCTCCACCACCGCAAATGCGGGCCCTCGCTTCGCGAGGACCCGCATTTGCGGGGAACTGCGTCCCTCGCTTCGCGAGGGACGCAGTTCTTGCGGGCTCGCTACGCGAGCCCGCAAGCGTGAGCAACGACTCGTACGCTCACAACTATATATGTGATCAATGTGCATAGTTGCAAATATATTCTACATTAGCTAATCTAGAAGATTTAATATAGCACATACGTGGGGGTCTCAAGCCCCCCATTGTAATACTTATAATTGCTATTAAGTTTATGTATATTTATATATATATGTAAATAGTACATTTGTGTTCACAAGTTAGAAAATGTATTTCTTGCTAAAAAAATTGAGAAATACAGTTATAGCACTGCATTCTGGGAACCTGGGCAGGGACATGCAAATGTGCCCACAAGGGCTTTGCTCTTGTAATCCAATAACTCCAATATTTAATACCCTATGCCTGCTGTATTACATAACTTAAAGCAAAGCCCAGGACGGATTATGCACAAGTCAGGAAACCTGTGCACAGCCAGCTGTTTCTAGGTTACTGCCTCTCATCAGTGTGGGGCCAGTGCCTAGCTTGGGTAGTAGATTTAGTGAGGAGAATGTTTACCACAACAATAATTTAAGAACGATATAAGCCCCCACCGTACAGTAGAACAGTAAATAAATAGCACATTTGTGTTATTACACTGATAATAAACATTATCACTAGCAGATTCTTGTATGTAATATATATGCAAAATGACCAATAAAAATGTAATTTGTGCGTGTGAGTATATATATTTATCAATGCCATTTTTTAAGTACAGTGGGCTTTTTGAATATACTGTATATATATATATATATATATATATATATATATATATAAAAAACTCACTTTCATCTTGTAAAGAAACTAAATATGATTATTAAATACAAAGACATGATAAGACTTGAACCCACAGGTGCCATCTTACTTTCTAACCACTAGCCTAAGGCCTCCATTCAATTGCAGCCCGCAGTTGACTTTATACCGGCCGTAAGCCTGCGGGCTTAAAATTTGCAACTGTTACAGAGCGATTGAATTGAACAAGTCCGCAGCTACCTGGCCAAAAGCCGAACCCATAAACCATGTACTCATAAGTAGCATTTCAGGCAATGATCATGATCATTTAAGCAAGGCTGTAACTACCGATTTAGAAACAACTAACAGTAAATCAGACAGCCATCATGACACCAGTAAAACATGGAGGTTACATGTTAATCAATTAGCGTTTAGATGTCCCATATGCAATCGGATTCGCAATCCAGCAATGTACAAAATAATAAAAATGAATGAAGGAAATGTTCTAGTCCATGTGGGTGGACTGATCTGTAACTCATTGATTCCCGAGATTCATATAACCCGGAAATGAAACGTAAAAAAAAAAAATGTTTTTTTATTGGAGATTTGAAAGCTTGAGACTGTTGTGCAATTAATTCTAATGTCTTACATCGCTTTCCCTGTCATTTACAGTGTAGTATCGATTTTTTATTTGAGTTTACAGTGCTACAATCAGGTGTTTAACCACCTTGCGAGTCCTAACTGGTACCCGTAGGATTCTCTTCTACATTTGCCATTAGAGGTGTGAAAACAATTGCGGGCTTGAGGAATTGTAGCAATTGAATAGTAATTTGCAATTGTAACATTTACGGGCTTGAAAGATCAAAGTCTTAGCTGGGTTGGAGTTACTATTTTGACATCCGCAGGAATTTTCAGCATGTAACCCGCAGATTGTTTGCGGCACGCTAAAAAACGCCAATTGAATAGCAAATTAGTTTAAAATTACTGGCTCCAGTTACTAAAATTTGCTCAATTGAATGGAGGCATAAGAGTCTACATGCTTTTGTGATAAGCAATAGTACTAGCGAATTGCCCGTCAAAAAATGTTAAGCCAGGCAATGCTGAGGCTTTTGCTTCTCTGAGCACCTTTGGCGCTCATCGCGAAGCCCACAATGAGTGCCATTAGTGCTCATTGCGTGGCTGGAAATGTGCTCCTTTGGCGCTCGTTGCGAACCTTTCCTCCCGCCTACTGTATTGGCCGCTCATTGTAGTGTTTGTTAACCTGCAAGTGGATTTTTTTCTTGCTTAGCCGATTTTAGAGTGTTGAAACACGTTAAATAAGGCTCAAAATCGCTTTCAACCTTACTACCAAGACTTCCTGGCTCTCCCCCTGTGCTGTGTATGAGTGTGTTTTTATTTATTTTTTATTATTTTTCTTGTTTTTTTCTATTTTTCGATTTCTGCGGGATGGACGTTAAATTCGTATTTTTCTAATGTCGGATTTTTTTTCCCAAGCTTACATAGCGAGGCAAGCAGGACAATGAGCACCTTCGACGCTCATTGCCTAAGTCCTGCGACCTCGGAATGCTTCAATGCCTCAACAGCTCGCCTCGCTTGGAGAGGCTCGCAAGCGTGACGACAAATCGAAGTTTGACAATTATTATATGTGATAGTGGTAATAATGGAAATATACTAGTTCCCTGAACAACATATTGACCTGATTAGTACCATTTTTATTATTATTATTATTATTATTATTATTATTATTATTATTATGTGTAGCTAATTTTCTAATGTGATAATTAATTTAGCGGCAAACTAAAAAAAGCAAAGCACCTTTCCACATTCTTTTTGGTACATATTTCCATTAACAAGATGCACAAGACATCTAAATAAGAAATCTTTCTGATCCACCTCTTGTAAAAATTGACCAGCTGTAGAAGTTGTTCTGGTTTACTTCCCTTCTAAGCAGGCCTCTTACTTACCTATGAACAAATGCACTATTTTGGAAACACTCAGGTTACTTCCATGCTTATATTTGATCTTCTTTGCTTGAGGACTGGATTTGTACTTGAATAATCTGCCTTGATCAGAATACTCTGTGACTCCAGCCTTGAAGACATATCTCAGTCCTTAGTTTGTGTGAGAGGATAAAACTATCCCTTCCTACCTCAAGTTCACATACCATTCAGTAATTTCCGACTCTCCCTGACCTCATAGACTGCAACACACTATGCTGATCCACTTGGTATTCATGGCAGAGATACTGGAGTGGGTTGTTAGTTCATTCTCCAGTGGGCCACAGCATACAGCTCCTAGGTGCTCTCCCATCCAAGTACTGACCAGGCCCAACCCTGCATTGCCTCTTGGTTCCCTGACTGGAATTAAACCCAGTTCACAGCTGTGAAAGCACCAAATCCTAACCACTAGACCACCAGGGAACCCCAAGGTCACATACTGGATTACAATTTTGCTTTTTACATACTTCACTGAACTCAGGTCAGTCTTTCCGTGTCTTCCAACTTACACTTGGAAGAAGTGCCAATAGTCACATTGAGAAGGTGAGCATCCAATGCATATTATCCAAGTGACTAAAATTTGAGATAGACTTTGGCTTTTGGACCAAAATTCTTGTACATCTTGTGCAAATTGGTGAGTCTGTTTCCAGAATGGCTTTCATATGGAGCCTACTGGGATGCATCCCTTCAGAATTGCACATGAGACATATTCAGGTCAATCTTTCTGTGTCTCCTATAGACCACAGTGCCTAGTCTTCCAGTGTACACTTGGAAGAAGTTGCATTGGTCAGATTATGAAACCTACTCAAGTCAAGAAGGGCCTCTCCATCCATCTCCAATGCGTGATGAGCATCCAATGGATATTATCCAAGTGAACTAAAAATAGAGATCAAGATTCTTGCACATCTTGTGCAAATATAGTGGGTCTGTTTCCAGAATTGCTTTTATGTGGAATCCACTTGGACACATCCCTTTAAGAATAACTTGGGGTGACAAAGTCCCTTTACATCATTTGTCATATCATGGTGACTTTTAACCATGTAGTTTCTGAGTTTCAACAGGAAAATATGGCAGCATTAGTGAAGTTAAGTTATATATTACTGTAATAAGGTCAGTAATCCATTGTAATGTTATTTATACTACCAGTTCCCTGACCACTACATTTCTGAATATTCAATATTTATTAATGTATCTCTAAAATTAGTTATACTTAGAGCATGAAAAACTAACTATACATTGTATAGCCATTCAATTCTAAAATGAAGAATTCCTGAGCGAATCCGTTCTTCTCCTGTATTCTTATGCACATATGCTTAGCTTGCCTGTCTCTGTGATGGGAAGACAATGCCCCCTAAGGTTTTTGTGCATTAAGATCCCCCCACTAACCTTATGAAGCACTCTGAACCACATTAGCATACTGAGTTGCATATTAACATAGCAGAGACAACCTTTCTATATTGAATATCTCATGAATGATTTACTATAGAGAAAAATGACTAGTACAATGTTCATAGTTTTTCATGGGTGGGAGCTGATGTAACTGCAGGACAACTTGGGGTCATTATTTTGACCACCACACTTAAAGATAATAATTAGGCTCATTTGCATTTGTACATTAATGAACCTTAACAATCCTAAATGCAGGATGGTGAGTGGGAATGAGCATTCATGAGTTCCAAATATTGTATATTTTAAGTAATGACAAGTATTTTGAATACTATTAAATGTTGCATTATCTTACATTTAACATGCATTGATTTTTTTTTTTTCAATCCTAACTCCCCCATTACCACTTGCTCTTATCATTGTGATTAAATTGTAATGATTGCTAGTTACTCTCTGGGGCTCAGTTTGGCCTTTGGTTGCAAAGGGGTTAATTTCCAGAGTAGAAATTACTAATTTTAGTGAACGGCTCAAAGTACACCAGGAATTTTGCCCAAACAGAAAACAATGAAAATGATTAAATTAGGTTATAAATTTAAATAAATAAAGACGCGCAGGCGGACTGTTGTAATAGAGGTTAAGAGTATATCAAAAGTTTTAAATATTACTAAAAATATTTTTTTTTGCATGAGAAATTAGTGCTGTAATGGTTAAAAAAAATTTTTAAATGCTTGGACGAACTACTTTTGGAGCAAAGTAAGGGATAAACTCTTAGGGCCTCATTCAATTAACGGCCGTAAAATGGGCGCAAAGCTGCGATTCCTTGTGGCCATCTTACGGCCCCGTGTAGAGCTACTGCTACCCTGCTATTCAAATGGACGGCGCCGCAAGGATATCCCTCTTACGGCCGGCCGCACATCATGCAAACAGCCGCAAGAGTTTCCCGCACGCCCGTAAATCTTGTTTTCCGGCCGCAAAGTCAGAAAACTGTAAATGCAAGTATAAATTCAAGATGGCACTGTAAAGCTCTGTAAATGCTAGGCATCATAATGGGGGACATGAGGATTAATAGCAACACCCTCTCGAGCTTACACATTGCCCAAATCCGCTATTTCATTAACGGTTTATTTTCCGTCCCAAAGTCCCGCGGGCTCGTCCTTGTTAAAACCCGTACGGGTTTGGAGGTTGAAGGCCGCAAACTCAAGGCATTGTAGAAGCCAATATATATTCAATCCCTTACTGCAAAGCACTGTAAATGATGGGGAACATAATGAGGGGCATGAGGATTAATAGCAAAACATTCTCAAGCTTGCACATCGCCAAATTGTACTTTGATTTCAAAATCCGTCCAAGTCTCACGGACTTCAATGATCAAGCCCATAGCTCGTTATTCAAGCCTGTGCGGCCTTGGAGGTTGAAGGTATCCATTTTGTTACGGTTTTTGCAGTCTGCATGGTTTAAGCCTGTAACCCTAAAATGGAGGCCCAAGCATTACAGCCTCCAAATTAACAATACTTCAAATTAGTTTAATATTCCTCATATGTTTGATTGGTCAGCACACATACAGGTTCCATTGTAGCCTCTAAAACAGCCCCATAATAGAATATGTCACCCCAACATTGGCGCGCACAGCAAATGTGTTTTGACAACATGTAGCTGACATGAGCGCGCCGACATCATTGCGCAGTTCTAAGGTTTTGGACTATTGCGCGTCGATGAAAGGGCGCAAGTGATATGACCTAATAGCATAAACCCTTCTAACCCTTGTAGCCGCAGTCTAATCCTAACCCTTACACCTCACAGCCTAATCCTAATCATTAGATCTGCTAGCCACCTGTCGGGCCTGCTGTTGTTGCTGCGCGCATCTGTCTGCACGCAGATGACAGAGCACATTCGATGCGCGCTTTCATGTTGATCAACGATAGAATACACATCTCGCTTATCACATCCACATTAGAGAACACAAATAGTGGCCAAATCAGACCGCCACTTGGCATATATCAAGTACCACGGGAATATTTCAATATATGTGGTTAAGTTCTTCAGTTGTGTCCGACTCTCTGTGACCCTATGGACTGCAGAACATTCAGCTAGGTCTCTGCCTGTGCTGTTCTCCAAAGTTGGAATCCAAAGAGATTGGAGTGGGTTGTCAGTTCCTCCTCTAGTGGATTGGGATTTGTCTGATCTCTCTGCTATGACCTGCCCACCTACAGTAGCTCACAGCTTCATTCAGGTACACAAGCTGCTTCACCACCACCACCACTTAGCAACCCTCACCCATGTAAATTGATAAATAGCAGAACAGTTTGGAAGTTCACCAAATGGGAATAACTAGACACCTAGCACATGGCTACCACCAGGATGGTGGCAGAGATTATGCCTGATGGCGGTGAGTTTGCTGTCGATCCGAGACTGTCTGTCTGGACTGTCTCCCTTTGTGCTTGCGGCCCTTCCTGATGGGTCAGAGTAGATATGTGTGGTGTATGTTCCCCTGGTCTTCTTCAGCATTGCTAAGTGGTGGTGGTGAAGGGGCTTGTGTACCTGAATGAAGCTGTGAGCTATAACATGTAGGTGCGCACGTCATAGCAGAGGGATCAGACAAGGTCCAATCCACTTGAGAAGGTACTGACAAACCACACCAGTATATTTAGCATGCAAACCGTGGAAAACAGCACAGGCAGAGACCTAGCTGAATGTGCTGCAGCTCATAGGGTCAAAGAGAGTCGGACACAACTGAAGAATGAACAACATACATTAAAATGTTTCCCTGCTACTTGATATATGCCATGTGGCAGTGAAATTAGCAAAATATTTGTGTTACCAAATGTAGATGGGATGAGTGAGTTGTATATGCAATTAGATAGAGATTTCAGGGATCACAATAGAGCTCATGTGCGTGGCAAAGGGTTCATATGACCTGACTCATGTTTTACTCTTGCTATTGAATCGGGTAGTGTGGCTTTAATCATATTATGCATGTTGCAGCATGGTTTGTCATATTGGCATGTGCATGACCATTACAACATATGATAACCAAAGGATATTTAGTCAATGTGTTCATTATTGGGCAACTAACTGTATTCACACATATACTAAGTGGTGTTGGTGAAGGGGTTTGTGTACTTCAATGAAGCTGTGAGCTATACCACGTAGGGCCAGTGTAGGTGGGTACGTCTTAGCAGAGAGGTCAGACTAATCCCAATCAACTAGAGAAGGAACTGGAAAAACATTCCAGTGTCACCTGTCCTATTCATTGTAGGCCCTCAGGGGAATGTTCCTACTCCACAGTATCGCTAATCAGACTTGTCATGGGTATTAACCCTATATTAGTAGTAGATCTGATATTTGGGATCATATGATATCTAAAGCTATTCTGACTCAAGAGTTTTATATGTATTGATCTATTGCATGTTAACTAGGGTTCATCAGTTTACATCTATAGGAATGTGACACTAATGTAATGCATGTGGATGTCACAGAACCCAAAATATTCATAACACACGGACACAGTCAGAACGGTCTGACAAAGCTTTATTTTTTTACACAGACCACAATCAGCAGTGGTCAAGTTAGGCCATTCATGTAACGGTATAACAAAGCTTTATTTTTTTACACAGACCACAATCAGCAGTGGTCAAGATTGTGCATTCACATAACGGTATAACAAAGCTTTATTTGATACACAGACCACAATCAGCAGTGGTCAAGATTGTGCATTCACATAACAGTATAACAAAGCTTTATGTGATAGACAGACCACAATCAGCAGTGGTCAAGATTGGGCATTCACATAACAGTATAACAAAGCTTTATGTGATAGACAGACCACAATCAGCAGTGGTCAAGATTGGGCATTCACATAACAGTATAACAAAGCTTTATTTGCTAGACAGACCACAATCAGCAGTGGTCAAGTTAGGCCATTCACGTAACGCTATAACAAAGCTTTATTTTTTTACACAGACCACAATCAGCAGTGGTCAAGATTGTGCATTCACATAACAGTATAACAAAGCTTTATGTGATAGACAGACCACAATCAGCAGTGGTCAAGATTGGGCATTCACATAACGGTATAACAAAGCTTTATGTGATAGACCGACCACAATCAGCAGTGGTCAAGATTGGGCATTCCCATAACAGTATAACAAAGCTTTATTTGCTAGACAGACCACAATCAGCAGTGGTCAAACTGCATTAATATCATGGGTGTGGTGTGGGCGGGTCCTCGGAGAGCAAGAGGCTGCAAAAAAGGGGAAACCTACAGGGGCAAATCTAATAGTCTAGAATAAGCATGATGTATAGCACATACCAGGGTCACATGCGGTCACTACACCGCTGCAACTCGAAACTGATGAAAAAAAGGATCATCAAAATCTCTCCATTTAACCGTAGAAACCATTTATGTGCATAGCACTTACAACTTGTAACTAGATCTGCTCAATGAAACATATGATTCAACCTCTGGACTGTGTAATCCAATCCAGTTTCACACATACAGTGTGTTGACCAAACAAAATAAGTGAAATAAGTGGTCAGATAAAAAAAGGTGGAGGAGGATCAAAAGAAAAAGAATCCCAATGTATGTACAGTACAGTTCTAAATACTGTACCAATATACCAACTCACCTGATTCCCATCTGCAAGCATTACTAACTATTAGCTAGGTCTGTGGATAATCAGTAATATGGGCAAATAGCCATTAATACGGAGAGGACACAAAGGTCAGCAGCCAGATTCACTGTTACTTACATCAGACCCAAGGATCTGTTCTCAGACTGATATTGAGGTGAGGATCACATGCTTCACTAGTGCATATATTAATGCTGGCTGTCATTAACATGCCATTGTGAGACTTTGCAAGTCCACCGCCATAGCGGTATTAGTCTACATTTAAGCTAACAACAATCATGTCTGAGATATCTGGCAATATGATAGCTTTAAGATTGTGGGAGCTACATGTTAAGGGGGCTGCCATTGAAGGCATGTCTACCTAAGAGGCACTGGGAAAGCCTTACGCAAAAAAAGACAAAACCTACAAAATAAGGCCTGAAAACATCATAGGGCCTGCAGCATCTCTTCTCAACAGCACTCCTTAGTGACAATTTATTGGTCACACTACTAACTGAATCTAGCCCAGCTCTAGATTTTTGGATCTTGGCCTATGTGATGGTATATTTCGGGGCTGATTCTATTGCAATTTGGCCAATTGAATATAAGCACAGAGCATAATTTTTACAGAAGTTTTTAGTTAATGAAGACCTTGCTTTTGGATACTTTGTTACTTTGTTTAAAAATATATTCCATGTGCTTATAAAGAGCCCTATTCAATTGACCAAATAACATTTGAATGAGGCCCGTTGTGTTCTGTTTAACCTGTCACCAATTGATGGTCACTGTAGAGTGCTGTTGAGAAGGCAAAAACATGTCTGCAGACCCTATGGGCGTCATTCAATTG
The DNA here is from genome assembly GCA_027410445.1 of Discoglossus pictus. Taxonomy (NCBI): domain Eukaryota; kingdom Metazoa; phylum Chordata; class Amphibia; order Anura; family Alytidae; genus Discoglossus; species Discoglossus pictus. Next base: position 48,050,581 of record CM050169.1, on the reverse strand, counting down.
CGATTTGGCCAATTGAAAAGGGCTCTATATAAGCACAGAGCATATATTTAGTTACAGAAGTTTGTAGTTAGTGAAGATCTTGCTTTTGGATAGAAGTTCACTAACTAGAAACATCTGTAAAAAATATGCTCTGTGCTAATATAAAGCCCTAAGCAATTGGCCACATTGCAATTGACTGAGGCCCTATGTCCTCCTCCGCTTGGGCCCAGGACCCACATCACCTGTGCCCATCCTCCGTCTCCCCACTGGTGGTGCTGGTGTGGAAGGTGGCGGGGGGGGGCGGCGGGCGGTGCAAGGCAGCGGTGGTATGGCTGGTGGCGGACACGTGGGAGGAGAGGAGGTGCCAGGCTGCTCCTGACGGGGGAATTTGGAGATCCCCATTGACGGTGGGCTGGGGACCATCTCCTGCCTGAGCAGCCTGACCTGAAGGTGTTCTGACGTCATATGGTGCCTCCTCAACTCCCTGGACAGCCTGGCCAGGCTGTGCGTGACATGCGAATTAAGGCCAGAAATGCTGGCCTCCATCCGGAGCATGGTGGCCAGCTGCTCCTGCAGAAGAGCCAGCATCTCCACCTGCACAGCCTGGCTCTGCGGTGACGTCACTCCTGGGTGGGCCTGGTGTGGTGTGGTGGGGAGGGTCTGGTCCACAGCTGGAGCCTGGGGTGACATTAATGTGCCCGGTGGCGACCAGGCCAGCACACTGCTGTGTGGGGAAGGAGGTGTCGTCCCAAGGGCGTGGGAGGGCCCCAGAGCAAGCGAAAGTCTCTGGAGGATGGGCATAGTCCCAGGGCTTGGGGCGGGTGAGTCGCCAAGTTCAATGACCTGTCCATCTTCCGACCCAGGGCCCTACGATCTTCCTTCCTCCTCCCCCTGTGCTGGATGTTCCTAGTATGGGGCCGATGGCCCCGCCGCCTCTGGCTGGTCACAGGACCCAGACCTCCTCCTGGATGCTGAGAGATAGAGAAGAAAGGTACATGTCATTAGTATGTTGATTAGCACATTGATATGTGTTCATTTCTAATTATCTGACATCTAGCCTTGAATATGGATGATTCTCCTCTTTGCAACTCTGATTAGCTATCTTATACTAGCTGTTATCTATTCTTAGGTTTCTGTTCTTGATGGTTCTCGACTCACAACGCTATCTGTATTACGGCTGCTGTCTGTAACTGCATAGGCTGCTCGGGCACACCAATACATGGGGCCTCATTCAATTGCGATTTGGCGAATTGAATAGGGCTCTAAATATCACATAACATATTTTTGTTAAATAAGTTTTTAGTTGGTAAACATCTATCCAAAAGCAAGATTTTCAATAACTAAAAACTTATTTAAAAAAATATGTTATGTGTTTATTTCGAGCACTATTCAATTGGTCAAAATGCAATTGAATTAGGGCCATGGACTCTCTATTACAGGGTGTCCAAACTCTTTCTTGGATTGGAAGATATCCTTTCTGTGCACAGGTGAGTCAATCAGGCTGACTGAAGAAGCAATTGACTCACCTGTGCGCAGCAGGGTTATGATCAAATCCCGGCATGTTTGTGGCCCACCAGGACCGAGTTTGGACACACCTGCTCTATTGCTTGATTACTGTTGTGGTGACCAGGAATGACAGTGTTTTATCAGCTTCATGAATTTAATGATGCATCCATCTATCCCTTGTTAATTTCATGGAGCTGACATGTCAGTGTCATCATGTACATGTGTAGTGTGTGTGATGCACATGTGGTGGCATGTTGGTGTATGTCATATTCACCTGCCATGGACGCTGGGTCCTGCTGGGCCACCGGGCCTGAAGCTCCAGCTGTGGCGGAGGGTGCAAGTATGGCCCTTGCGATATATTCATGCCCCAGGTACTTGACCCTCCGCCCCTTGTCCTCCTGGGCCATCTTCCTCCTCACCACGGCCCTGAAGTCATCAAACCAGTGCTTTATGGACCGCAGACTCCATCCATGGCCCGCCACACCATTAACGAAATTGAGCACCTGCTGCCAAGCATCAGCCCTGGGCCCAGCCTTAACTTCCCTACCCCCCGAGGTGATGACGGGGCGGGCACTGATTGCCTCCAGGAGGACCATATTTTTCTCCTGGCTATAGTTGTGGGCCCTGGACCTGCCGCCACCCTCTTGCTCTCCCGACTGGGGTTGAGGACCCTCTCCACTCTCCTCCTCCCTCCTCTTCCTCTCCACCCTCCTTCTCCTCTCCACCCTCCTCCTCCTCTCCACCCTCCTCCTCCTACTCTCCCTACTCCCTCCTACTCCTCTCTCCTCCCTCCTTCCTCCTATTCTCCTCTCCTCCCTCCTTCCTCCTACTCTCCTCTCCTCCCTCCTCTTCTCCTCCCTCCTCCTCCTCTTCTCCTACCTCCTCCTCCTCTTCTCCTCCCTCCTCCTCCTCACCTACTACCTCCTCCTCGCCTACTACCTCTTATCCTACTACCTCCTCACTTCTCCCCTCCTCTTCCCCAGCTCCACGCCCCGGGACTCCCTGCCACTCCTCTCCCCTATGCTCCTCTCCCTCCATCACCACCTGAAAAGGAAAGAAAGAGAAATTAAGAAATGTTTTAGTGGGTTTGCCTGCTCCTCACCCATATCCCCCTCGTCCCCCATTCTGTTTGCCTATAACACTCTTTCTGCTTGGATATCAATGTTGTAACTAACTGTAGTAATCCACCTTAAGTGGACAGAGCCTGTGACAGAGCAGTGGGAGGGGTGTACAGCACCTCTCATCACTCTGGACCTGAGTGTACCTGATGAAACACGCTAGATCAATACTTTCATAAACAATGTGGAAGGGTCAGTTACAGTTCGCATATATACAAGGTATGTGGCTATTTACTGTGTGCTTCTATCATGTGTGGAGAGTGGCCCATGTCTGAGGCCACTAATGTCCTATCTAAATTATACTCTGCACATATTCCTGGGCGTGGTACCTATCCTGAAGCCATCTTCTGTACCAGAGGTAATGGGAACTACATGGTCCTGCTGGGCTAGGCTGGAACTAGGTTCTTGTCAAGCCCCATTGAAGAAGCAGTTTGGAACAACTATGTGTATTGCAAATATGTGTAATCTGGAAATATGTGTAGGTCTTAAGTGTAGAAACGTATGAGATAGAATACAAAAAATAAAAAATAAATGACCTCCCTCCACCAAACTCCTCTCCCCACAAAAAACACCTCTCCAAACCTATAAACAAGAAAAACACAATTGTACTTCTCTCCAGTGTATTCAGTAAATGTAGGAAGTGTCAAAACATAAAAATAAAATAAAATACAGCTTGATAGGATGAAAAGTATGTACAATGCAACTTACCTCCCTCCAAGCAACTCCTTGCTGGACAAAATACCAAATACCACACCAAACTCCAAAAGCCTATAAACATCTTTACATCGTACTCCGTAAATGTAGTAACTGTATATTCGTAAAAAGAAAATAAACCGCAACTTGATAATAAAGCAACTTACCTCCTCTAACCCACCAAGCTCCGGGAACTGCGTGCTACTTCGGCCGAAATCGCAACACAGTCGAGGCGTGGGCGCGTGTCATTCATATTTATACACTCCCACTGTCAATCAAATGGTCTATCTCATAAGTGATTGGCTGTGAGACCTGTGGCGCTCTGCGTGATTCCGCTATTGGATGGTTCGTGCCGGGCGCGGCTAGTCCGTCCCCCTTCCAGCTTGCGTGCGCGCCTGAACGTCACGGCCTTACTACAGTCTCAAGGCCGTGATTCGTGCCTGGCTACATATTAAATTTAAGGCTGCATCCGTTGCGGGTCACACTATGCACTTACGGCCTTGGAATGAAACAGGGCTGCAAGGGCCCTAAAAGTATTGATGAAGCAATAAAAGGCATTCAAATTACTGGCAAAACAATCACCAATGATCAAATATGTAAATACAAGATATACAGTATTTTTATTGTCATGTACATCCTCAATATGGCTGCCATATTAACCCTTTAGCACTCACAAAGGCTAGAATGTGTCCCCTAAACATATCAACATCCTCTGATTTACATCTCAATCATCACATCTACTTTTTGGAACACAAATATTGGCTATATTTCAACGCCACATTACATAGATCACGTAGCATGGGCCCAAATTAAAATGTGGGCCAGAACATTAGGGGTTACAAATTAAACTGGCTAAACCAATCCATAATCAGGGAACTTCATAACATGATGAAGCTTAGATATACCAGTGAGCTTTTCCATTGGTGAAATCCACCAGGATAATCACAGCTGCGGTAGTTAGCAAGCTTTAAAACAACATCATCATCCATGAATTAGCAAGTCTGAACCATCATGGATAGCAGCAACCTGAGTGCAGGGTATAGGTATGTGAGTAGAGCGCAGCGTCGTAGGAATGGATATTTGTTTCGAATGTTGCAGAGTGGAAACCAGGATATCAGGCGTGCGACTGAGGAGTGGCGAGACAGAGAGGGGCGGCTGGGAGTGATTGTGGGTGAGCGTGCTGACGCAATCCATGGTGGTCCGGAACCAAGCCAGGCAAGTGGCTCATCACAGGATATGCCTAGGGTCATGGTGGGGGGGGGGGGGAGGGTTCAGTTAGGGGAGAGAGCTCCAATGGCATAGGGACATGGGGATATGAGGGCACCTGCAGACAGGGAGGAGGACCTTGATGTGGGTGATCAGCTGTTGGGGGGGACAGATGAGGGACCCCTAGAGGGTGTGGCACATCAAGTGGGGGCTCCTGCCCAGCCAGCTCCACGGGGGGGGGGAGCATGCCCAGGAGCCTGCAAGGGGGCTTCATGCACCCAGGGTGTACAGGGAGAGAGTCACATTAGAGGGGTTAACTGATGTGGAAGTGTATGAGCGTTTTAGGCTAACCCATGCCAGCCTGCAGGAGCTCTATGCGGTCCTGAGGGAGGACCTGGAGCCTTCCTCACGGACCAATAGAGCCATCCCAGGCATGACACAGATGTTAGCCGCCATACACATCCTATCATCTGGTAGTTTTCAGACCACTGCTAGCATAGTAGTAGGAATGTCTCAGGCAAGCCTTTCAAGGTGCCTCCATGAAAAGCTGTCAGATACATCAGTTACCCCCACACTGTGGAAGAGATCTTGAAGGTCAAAGCGGATTTCTTTCGAATCGGAAGTATCCCCAATGTGCTCAGTGCTATAGATTGTACACATGTAGCATTGATACCTCCAAGAGATCAGGAAGCGCTGTACAGAAATCGCAAACACTATCATTCCATCAATGTACAGGTTGTTTGTGATGCAGACATGCGCATACAAAATGTGCTTGCAGGGTTCCCAGGAAGTACTCATGATGCCCATATCCTGCGTCAGTCATCCGCCCATAGTTATTTTGAGTCCGGACAAGCTCTACCTGGGTGGCTACTGGGTGAGTACCCATAAAGGATTGCAGGCAAGCATATGTTACCAAGAGTGAATCCCCTAACATATACATCATGTTCCACTGTAATGATATTACGTTGTTGCGTGAAAAATGCGCGATGACGCATGCGCCAACAGACAAAATAGTGTCCCTCAATAGCGCGCACGACATCTGCGAGCAGGAGTTAAGATAAGGACTTAGGGGTTTTAGGGTTAGGGGTCTTTGGGCTAAGGCTTCGGGTTCTGAGTGTTTGAGTCTCAGTGGTTATGGTTAGGTATGGGGTCTGAGGGCCCGGGTTCGAGGGTTTCGGCCCGTTAGGCGATAGATTCTACAATTTGCACTCTTTTATTGACGCACATTTTGCCACCCAATTTTCAACAGTGCGCTACTGTCGCTGGCTTCTGTCAGCGGCATATTGTCCGCGCTCATTTGCCCTGCGCCCTAAGGAAGGTGTGCCGACTGAGCCACTGACTGAGCCATTGAATCGTAGCTTGTTGCTGTGCCTAACCCGATGTGACCTGGTCATAGGAGTAGGAAGTTCCAACCCAGAGATCCCTAAACTAACGTCACTTGAATCATTGTCTATATTTACAGATGCTTTAACGAGCAGCACAACATAACATTCATATCTACATCTCCCATTTTTGTTTCCTTCAGTTGATGCAGGATATGGGTGTTTGCCGTGGTTGTTTACCCCTGTGAATAATCCACATACAGAGGAGGAGGAGAGGTACAATGCGACCCATGCTAGCACCCGGAATGTAATAGAGCGCACCTTTGGCCTCCTGAAGATGCGCTTCAGATGTTTACATTCCACTGGCTGGGCGCTACAGTATAAACCAGTGAAGGTTTGTCACATCATTATGGCGTGCTGTTGTCTGCACAATATAGCAGTACTGTCTGGGGAACATTGATGATGCTCCGCTTGAACCGGCGGAGCGTCCAGTACCTCCCCCTGGTGAGGATAACTTTCAGGGATCCCGACTATGTGCCCACGTCATTCGGGAGTACTTCCCATGTAAGTCCAAAAACAATAACAACCAACTATAATGTACCTTGATTATGGTTACTAATACATCTCTTTCCTCCTTCCCCATTGTCATACAGAATATCCAACAGTCCACAGTAGAGGATAGCTTTGTGATTTAACATATGTCTCGTGACGCATTCTTAATACTGGATCAAATACAGCCTGCTCTGATATCCGTTAATGGTAAGTATGCGCACATTCCCATACACATCATATATATTGATATCTGCAAACCTCCAGAAACTAAGCTAAATGATATATTCCACAATGTCAATGGATATAGGCCTCACAATCGTATTTGGAAACATCTTCACAGAACAGTAATGTTCCCATTGTCTGATCATGCTATTCCACATCCCATGGAGGTCAACGCAGTTCATAGCAATCTGGGATTATGAACATACCAGCATATTGTAAACCATAATAAATGTACCTTTAATGGGATGCAATGAGGGGATCTCTCCTGTTCTTTGTCAGCGAATGCTGGTAAAAGCATTCTCAGTCAGATAACAGGAATAGTTTCAAGGATGTGTTAACTAGGAATCATTGTGCAATATATCATATGGATTGTGTGACTCATCTCATCATATTGCCCTTACAGAACTGCTGCCGTGTGTCAACACATTGTTTACACGCACAGACATGGGAAACGACCTGGCCAGCAACAGAACATCAGCTACATCAATGGCGTCTACATTGGAAGTGAGTATTTGCGGGAAACATGTTCATGTATGCATGAGAGGAAATGACTAATAACTCCAATAATGTAGGCCTAACTTTCTTTTCCCCAAGACATCCCCTATGTATTGCTGAAGCGGTCATAAAAGTTTATCGGACCATGCAGACGTGTCCTGGGGGAACAGATCTCTTTGTTGAATACTCCACTTGACCCATCCAAGGTAAAGCACCACATGTGGATGTATGAACATGCATCAATGTGTGATAGTTGTGATCTTCCATTTCTATTACAGGCTGCACTGGTCTCTCTCTCTCTCTCTCTCTGTCTGTCTCTCTCTCTCGCTGTCTCTCTCTCTCTCTCGCTGTCTCTCTCTGTCTCTCTCTCTCACTGTCTCTCTCTCTCCCCTCATCCCACCCACCCCTGTTTAGCCTTAATTTATTGAGTCACACAAGTCTTCGACACCTGAACGATTAGCAAATTCTGCTAACTATCCCTATTAAACCTTTAGACTATGTTTTCTCTTGTCTTCTTCCTCACATCCCCTGCCTTTTCCTCAGACTCTTCTTTACTTCTCCCCTTTTTGTCTCCAACATAGCCATTTCACCTCTCATGCCCACCTCTCCCCTTTTATTCGCCCATCAGCTAATCTTACTCAAGCTGTGGTTAAACTATGTGTCTCCTGACTGTCCCATCTGCAAATTACATTATCTGTCCACATGGGGCAGATACCTTATTACATAATAGTGCATCACACTTTACATCTGATCCCTTTCCTCTCCAACTAATGCATAACTTTCTACTTGACACAACGTCCTTCCTATGTATCTCTCACTTACTTACTAACCTTGCTATTCCTTATCTACTCTTCCCCATGTCCATTACCTTTAGCTTGGAAGTGGTGATTTTCTAATATTGTGGGGACCTTTGGGAAGAAATCAGTTTTTACAAGACTTTACGCTCAAAACAGGGCCCTCCATTTTCTGGCGTTGGCAATATTACATACTGTATATTTTCGTGTTGTTCTCCCCTGTACAGCGCTACGGAATATGTTTGCACAATACAGATAAAAGATAATTATACTAATCATAATATTCCCACATCAGGACAAATTAGACTTGGCCATCATTATCATCTGACAGATGGTTAGCTTGTATGAGATCCCAAAGCATAACATGTTAACATGTGTGCCAACATACCTGCATCTGTTGGTGGCTGCTCATATATTATTCCACTAATATATTATTTGTGTGTTTGTATTCCAGATCACGGTCAGAACAAGGCATTAAGATGGCCATGTCAATGTCCTCATGTATGTGCATGTGTCCGTTTCATTGCTTTGTTGGATCCAGTTTGATATCTGATTACCTTGACTGAATAGCTGATATGTGTCACAAGACAATTTCACTATACAATGCAGATGTGATGTGACAGCTGTCAGCTGATGTTCCTGGTATATCCTCAGCATGTGTATGCTCATATAGTCTACCTCGATTCATATGTACCTATTGCTTTAGATATTCTATTCTCTTCTCTACTTGGACTTTTGTGAAGCCTGCAACATAAACCCTTCCAGATCTCTTCTTCAGTGCTGATGTGACCCTCCCTGTGCATATGGGGAAGAGTAAATCCAGGCTTGGGACTTAACAGTTAATGAGGTTTCGTTAATCTTCAGTTATGCATATGCAACAACAGTGAGTATAGATGCTCAATCAGAGAACAAACTACCCTTGATATTGCCTGGTTTGTTGGGAGTTCTCTGGAATAAGTAACATCTGACTGATATGGTCCTGGTCAGGTCCCCATCTTTTTGACCAAGGTTATTTATGAAGGGGCTGCTTATTGTTGCGTGAGAACTGACCTCATGGGCTCATAGCATTCACTGATTGAGCACTTATACTTTTGATGTTGCATCAGCGTGTCCGTTTAACACACAAGCATACATTTTGCTCCCCCCATATGTATATCACCTTATTCTGGATTATTGTGGTCTTTCCTTATTGACTGTTATATATGTAATAACAATAATGATATAAATTATATTGCCTCATGTTGGGTGATACACTCTAAATCCCTTGATCATCTATTTCAATGTAATTTCCCTTGCCTGCATTCTGCTCTCATATCCCTATTTCCCTGTGTTACTTGGACTTTGTATCCTACCCACCTCCACATGATCCTTTGCATACCTGTGATGATTAGTCAACCTGTGGCTTTGTGGCAAGCTTGCTTTGTTCCTTTTTGTAAATAGTAAATATGATTTATCCGAGATGTTGTTTGTGACTGCCTCGTCAATGTTGATACCATAGCATTTCTGTAACATCAATGAAAGGACCTTCATACTCCACATCTGTGCTCTGCACCATCAGTTAGGGGTGTCAATAGAATTCTCACAGTGTGTTTGCATTACTGATTTCAACCATGAGGGAAGGTTGGTATTAACAATCTATATGACACAAAGCCAGACAAATGAGACAGGTGTCTGTAAGTGGCTCACATCCTAATAGTGAACATACAGTATCTAACAAAAGTGAGTACACCGGTCACATTGTTGTTAATATTTTAGTATCTCTTTTCATGTGACAACACTGAAGAAATGACACTCTGCTACAATGTAAAGTAAGTTTGCTGACCCATTAATAACTCAATACACAGCCATTAAAGTCTAAACCATTGGCAACAAAAGTGAGTACACCCCTAACTTGAAATGTCCAAATTGCCACCAAATGTCAATAATTTTTTTGTGGCCACCATTATTTGCCAGAACTGCCTTAGCCCTCATGGGCAGGGAGTTCACCAGAGCTTCCCAGGTTGCCACTGGAATTCTATTCCACTCCTTAATGATACCATCACAGAGCTGGTTGATGCTAGAGACCTTGCACTCCCCCACCTTCAGTTTGAGGATGCCCCACAGATGCTCAATATGGTTTAGGTCTGGTGACAAGCTTGGCCAGTCCATCACCTTTACCTTCTTTAGCAAGGCAGTGTCGTCTTGGCGATGTGTTTGGGGTCGTTATGTTATGCTGCCCTGCAGCCCAGTCTCCCAAGGGAGGGGATCGTGTTCTGCTTCAGTATGTCACAGTACATGTTGGCACTGTAGCTCCCCAGTGCCGGCAGCAGTCATGCAGTCCCCGACCATGACACTCCCACCACCAAAAGTATACATCTATACTGAGCAAAAGTAGTTGAAATAATCCCTGAATTACAGATAAATGGATAAGTCACAACGAACACAAAAACATTGATATGAGATGAAACCCTCAGTTTGAACATAAACAGCGATGCAGAGAGAGGGGAGGCAGCAGCTGCATATAGAGGGAATCCACATAACATATTATATAAAACATATATAGACATGTGTATATATGTTTGGTCTGGGCCTGCATGCGTGCTGCCAGCACTGGGGAGCTACAGTTCTTTGAGGGAACCCATGAATGCCAACATGTACTGTGACATACTGAAGCAGAGCACGATCCCTTCCCTTCGGAGACTGGGCCGCAGGGCATTATTCCAACATGATAACGACCCCAAACACACCTCCAAGCCGACCACTGCCTGGCTAAAGAAGCTGAAGGTAAAAAGTTGATAGACTGGCCAAGTAGGTCACCAGACCTAAACCCTATCGAGCATCTGTGGGGGCATCCTCAAATGGAAGGTGGGGAGTGCAAGGTCTCTAACATTCACCAGCTCCATGATGTCATCATGAAGGAGTGGAAGAGGACTCCAGTGGCAACCTGTGAAGCTCTGGTGAACTCCATCCCCATGAGGGTTAAGTCAGTGCATGAAAATAATGGTGGCCCCACAAAATATTTACACTTTCACTTAGGGGTGTACTCACTTTTGATATTTACCCTGAATGAATATCTCCATGTGCCAAAAACACGAATATCATGCATAGCCGTTACTGGAATCAAACTCAGGAATATTACCTCCACTCTCAGCTGCACTAGTGGCTGTTACCCCAACCCTACATTAACACAGGGCTGGTATATTGAAGGAAGATGTATGTACTAATACAATAACGTTGTTTTGTAACATTCATCTGGTGTTTAACAATCATGGTACAGTACAAACGAAAACAAACAATGATAATGTGAGCAATACATAATATTTATTCTTATGTGTGAAAATTATAGAAAAAAAAAATGAAAATCCGAGGCAACCATTCCGTCTGTCGATTTGAACCTAAAGAGATAAGAACAAGACATCAATTAGAACAATATATACATTGACTGTAACACCACAACGTCAAAAGATCTTGGACATCAATTGCTTCTATATGCAACATGAACACGTTCTCACCTATTTCCGCTTTCAATTGTGTGGGTCCTGACCCCCCTGGCCTTTGGCCTCCTTGGTCCTAGGCTGGCCAAGACTTCTTTGAAGGGTGGCTGGCTCTTCTGCCCTGGACCCTGGGGGTAAGGTCTGGGAGGTTGAGGAGTTAGGCTGGGGTGGAATGATTGTATCCACCTAGACAGCAATAGATGTGACCTGTCGGGCCTGTCCAGGTGGCTGGCCTTCTCGGGCCATTTCGGCCCTTTGCGCATAATCCTCAAGCACTTAGTGATGCCTCCTCAACTCCTCAAATACACGCTCGTTGTGTCGTCTCATCTCCAGCATGAATTCTCTGTTTTGCTCCCGCTCATGTTGGAGATAAGCGAGGAAGTCATGGCACTGTGCCGTTGACAGCGCCGGACTCCCTGGGTCGTACCCAGACCATTAAGTCCTCTGGCTTGAGGAATGGCTGAGCGGTGTGGCCTGCGGGGTTGGAATGGCCTGCAGGGCCAGAGTGGCCTGCGGGGCCGGAGTGTCCTGATGGGCCGGAGTGGCCTGTGGGGCTGGTTGTAGCCACATGCCCTGCCAGGGCCCCATAAACTGCGGCTCCATGCTCAAGGGCACCATTATCTGCTGCTCCATGTGCTGGGGCACCAGTAGCTGCTGCTCCCTACCCTGGGCCCAACTAGGATGGGACCACATTGGCTGTCCCCACATGTCGGGTCTCCCAATTTGGCCAGCCCACATTGACTGGGACCCAGGCGCCATTATCCTCCTGGCTGGAGGGGGCATTGTTGGAGCTGATGGCTGCCATCTTGCTGAGGGCCCAGGTGGACTTTCCCCAAGTGGTCCTGCTGCAGGTGGTCCTGCATCTTGGCAAGGTGCAGGGCCCAGGGTTTCTGGTCCCTGAGATGGCAAAGTATGCCTGGCTGGTACTGAAATGAGACAAGATTTGTATTTGAGTATTGTTGTTCTGAAAATGTATTGATTTGTGTTTCCATATCCCTGAGATCATAGTGACTTGTAATTGGCTGTGAATGTTTTTGACGCAAACAAAGATTGATCTGCATCATTAGCATTGTGGATCCTGGCTGGGATCTTTCCTGTTATGTGACTGCGACTGCGAGCAGCAGCAGTTGGACCAAGGGGCTGATAGATGGTGCTGCCGCTGTTATATACATCATTTTCACCTTACACACAAACCCAAAAGCCCTAGCCCTCACCCTAATCCGAAACTCTTACGTTAACTCCACCATAACCCACTAAATCTTCAGGATTATATAATCTCCAGTAAAATGCTGTGACATGTAGAGGCTGCTCACTGCTGCTACCAGCAGTCACGGTCAGATAACAGGAAAGGTCCCATGGCTCATATGAATATATGTAATGCTGGTGCGATGTGCCAACTGCAGTTCATTAGGACACGTGCTCATCTGAATCTGTTGGCCAGTGTGTGAGACAGACCAATCTGTGACCAATCCTCAGCAATGTGCGTTAACATGCTAATGTAACATGGTCCAGATTAGGCTGGTACACGACACACACTTGCAGTCCATCAGAGTCTGTATGCGCATATGCTGCAGTGTGCACATCCATATATGTAGTCTCATGGTGATGTATAATCAATCAGGATCTACAGCTATACCGGACCTATCCTGTTGTATGTGCGCATCTCTGGAAGCGCGCCGCCACCGACTCTAACTACGCCAGCCCAGCAGGCCGGGTAAGTGGTTATGGGTTTCGGATTATGGCTACAGTTAGAGGTTAGGGTTAGAGGGTTAGGGTTAGAAAGTGGGGTTTAGGGGGTTAGGGTTAGAGGGTTAGGGGCTTTGGGTGTACCAACTATTTTTGACGGCTACACATGGGTTCTAAGCAGTAGGAGTGTTAAGCCAAACAGCTCTGAATGGGCCAGTTTAACATGGGGTAGAGTGTGACAGGGGAACTCATGACAATAAACAAACAATTGCAATGGAGTTGTCATGTATGCTTTATATGCACTTTGAACCAACAGCAAACATAACAGTAACATCAATAGATTTGCAAAACGGTATCACAATCAGTTGTGAATGGAGGTATTGGACATATATTTCATTGCTAACAATTCTGACAAGTATATTTCTTCCAACTGGATTTACATGGTTTTGCTGCCTCATATATCTGTAGTCACAACCAGATATCTTACAGTGCAATTCAACGTCAGTTATCTATCTGTTGGGGTACATGTGCGTGCATATGAGGGTGTGAAGGTGTATACGGTACTCACATTGCAGGCTTTCTGACCCACCCGAGTCCACCAGGCCAAGGATGCTTACGACTGCCGCTGGTTCTATCATTTCCTTCACTGTGGCCTCCCAACCGGCGTAGGTAAACATAGCAGGAGGCCCACCACCAAAGGGCCGCATTGGCCTCGTTCGCCATCTTCTTTTTTACTTGCATGCGGCAGTCCTGGTACCGGTGCTGGACAGACTGCCAGGTCCGGTTGGCATGCCCCAGTGCAGAGACTTCAGCAGCAAATGCCTTCCAGGCGCCTGTCCTCTGCCTGGGCCTCACCTCACTCCCGCCGGTTAATATGGAGTGGTGGGCACGTACTCCCCTTAGGAGCGTATTTTTTTTGGAGCAGCAGCAGCTGCTTGCTGGCCAGCCTGCTCTCCCTGTCCTCTCCTTGCACTGCCTTCTCTCTCTCCCTCCATCTCTCCTCCTCTCACTCTCTGTCTTTCTCAATCACTCTCTATCTCTCTCTCACACTTTCTATTTCTCTCTCTCTCGCACTCTAACACACACTCTCTTGCACTCTAACACGCACTCTCACACACTAACTATCTATCTCTCTCTCTCTGTCTCTTTCTATCTTTCTCGCTCGCTCGCTCTTTCTCTTAAATAAAAATGATTTTCAGATTTGAATGTAGGGGAATGTTGTGCTATGAATGCTAACACCTCCAATCACTTTATCATCTATGGGAAAGGTTATTGGGGATGAGTGCGTTTATGGGTGCGTTTATGGGAAGGGGTCTTGGGGAGGGAATCTGTTATAAGAATGGATATGGTGGGGGAACATTGAGTGAATTGGAACCAGGTGGGGGCACCATTTTTTTATTTTTTGCACTGGGGTCCTCTATTCTCTAGCCCCGCCACTGGTTCAGTGAGTCCGTGGTGAGTGACCATAAGGGAACTATGATAACCACTAATTTAATATCCTTCCCACTAGTGGTGTCTCTTGAAAGTCATTGTAACAGCATAGAGGTATCTATGCGTTTTACCACAATGCCAGGGTATTCATTGTTTTTTCCAATATTCACCAATGTCCAAGTGCATGAATCTATATTTTTAAACCAACACACACAATATTTTAATATAATGACATTTAGAAGCGTAAAGAAAATAAGGCTACAAAGTAAATTGGAGCTTAGGAAAATAACATCTTGTAACTGATGCTGTATTTAAATAATTGGAAACCTCATTATAGATATATTATGAATTAATAACATATTGAAGGTCCAGAAGAAAGTGGCCGGAGGTTCTGACTGAGACGCAGGTCCACCTATTGACTAACCCTCTGATGGTGTGCAGATGATCTAACTTGAAAATTACAGGGTATCACTAAAAGTTATCACTGGTTGTTTATTGACACGATCAATTATTAGCCATATTATTATTCATTAAGCTGGCTCTGGAGGTTCTCTGGCAAACTGTTCTGTTTGATCAGCCTCCCCTTGAACATTTTACGCAACAAAACACAGGTGTAATTGTATAAACCCAATATTTCAAATATGAGGACTTTGTATTTAAGAGTATAAATTCAACGCCAAGTACTTCACTTAATTATAACCTATGAATGTAATTCTCTACACTCAGATCCCCTGGTGACTGGGAAACTTTGCAAGGCAATGTATTAGAGTTAGAGTTTACCACATATTATAGTTTAGTTGTCGTCACACAAAGTTAAAAATTGTGGGCCTTGCGATGAGCGCCTGGGGCGCTCATCGCAAGGCCCTTAGGACTTAGGCTACAATGAATGCCTTTGGCTCATTGCAGGGCTCTAGATGAGCGACACAGGCACTCATTGCGAGGCCTGCGGGACTTAGGCTGCAATGAGTGCCGAAGGCGCTCATTGCAGGCCTTGCGATGAGAGCTGCAGGCGCTCATCGCGAGGCCAGCAGGAATTAGAGATTGAAGACGGCCTCAAGATGAGCGCCATAGGCACTCATCGTGAGGCTTGCAGCACTTTGCTGCAATGAGCTCCGAAGGGTCTTCTGTCCAGTCAGAGATGTAATTTGCCCGATTACGCTCCACCAATGGAGGATGAAAAAAGATTGAA
Source organism: Discoglossus pictus (assembly GCA_027410445.1). NCBI lineage: Eukaryota > Metazoa > Chordata > Amphibia > Anura > Alytidae > Discoglossus > Discoglossus pictus. Next base: position 48,034,915 of record CM050169.1, on the reverse strand, counting down.
GACGCCAATAGCCGAAGCCAGTAACACTTAACCGAAGCCAGTAACACTTAGCAGAAGCCCGACCCATATTTGATCAAGTAAGTAACTCGAAAGACTGCCAAAAAAAAAATGTACAAAATAAACTAAAAACCTCACACACAACTCAGAGGCACAGCCAATGAGCCTGTGGGTGAGGTTGCAAGCTAATTTGACCCCTAATTGCCGTTTTTCAGAGATAGAAAATCGGCTAAGGTAGGAAAAAAATGGCGACCGAAAAAAACGTAAATTTTCTCAAACAGGATTAAAACGAGCCCGAAGCCAGTAACACTTAACCAAAGCCAGTAACACTTAGTCGAAGCCAGTGACACTTAACCCAAGCCAGTAACACTTAGCCGAACAACGCTAGGCACGCGGGACTTCACGGGGGAGAGAAACGAAGGTGATCATTGCAAAGCACCAAACTTGCGTGTTGGACGACACCTGCAATGATCAGCAAGGCCCATATATTAGACGGGGGGGGGGAGAAGGTGCTCATTGCAAAGCATGAAAGTAGCAGGTTGCAGAGGCCTGCAATAAGCGGCAAAGCCGCTCATCTTGAGGCCCGTAAAGTAGACGGGGAGAGAGGCGCAGAGCACCAAAGGTGCACAGAGGGGGCAGAGCCTTGCATTGCGTAGCAAACAGCATAGCCAGCCTTAAAATATTCTTGTCGTCATTTTTGAGGGGCAAGTCGCTAATAACATATATATATATGTACTTTGTTTTACAACTGCATTTCTGGAAGTCTACTAAGCTATGTTTTGTGAACATTTTTTTGAATATATATATATATATATACTTATTTTTATATACGCTAAAAAATAAGTTAAAAACTTGTTTCCTGCTCAGGTTTCCCAGAGATAGAGTCATTGCACTGCACTCTGGGAAACTGGGTGGGGAAACGCAAATGAGACCTGCAATGCACTCTCACTCTTAAATCCTAAACCACTTTATATATGGCTCTATTTAGGCATATCGGCACTGTGTTACACAGCTTTATAGAATAGTGTAGAATGGTTTATGCACATGTTAGGAGACCTACCTACGGACAGTATTATTTTAATCTTAATGGATCTCATCAGTGTGGGGCTGAATCCTGGTTTGTATAGTAGATTTTGTGGGAGGTAGTATAACACAACGTACATTTAACTTATGGTGAACAAAAGAGTGACAGAAGCCTTCACCGTACAGAGTACAGTAGTACAGAAAAATAATAGTACATTTGTGATTCTATTTGAATATCTAAAAATAAGTGAAAAAAACATATTTCCTGCTCAAGTTTCCCATAAATAGTCATTGCATACATATACCTGTTTGAAAGGTTATAAAAAGACATTATTGATATTAACACTGGATTGCAATCTAAGCAATATCTTGCAAGATTATTACAACTAGGTTGACAGAAGAGGTGTCATCTTGTAACACATGTTATCTCCGTGTTGAAAAACTCTGCCACTTAAAGATCTAGAAACAATGCATGAAAGGATTACCAAATACTTGCCTTGAATATCAAGACGAGAGCTGAGTTATATGGAAGAGTGATGCTGTTGGGAGATTTGCAGATTAGGCTCAGAATCTTGAATTTTAACCTGAGGAAACAAAAAGTCAGTGTATGGTTGGATGAGGGGAGCAGCAGATGGTGAGCATTAGGTTAGGGGGATAAGTCTGGAAGAAGTGTCCAGGATTGATTAGAGTGGTAATAAGCAAGTGGTGAGTGGATGAATTAGGGTTATGGCCGGATCTTTCATTAGGCGTGTTAGGCACTCGCCTGAGGGTGCTTCTCATTGAGAAGAGTCTGATTTTTTTAATCAACTTAAAAATAAAAAAATCTATAGAGTCCAGCCGCCCTCCTTAAGTGAGACCCCACTGCATTTGAGGTGGGGAAGGACAATATGCTGTTCAAAATTGCCGATTATTTATTTAAATTATTGAATCCCCCCTCTATCCTGGGCAAAGTTGCTGGGTCCAAAGCCCCTGCATGCGCACGCAATCACGCTTATTCTCACTTGCACGATTTTGCCACAAAAGCACACACTGCAGTCTATTAACCCCAAGAGAAGCCATTCAATTCAAGAACTGGGTGCATCCAATCGTAAATACATTCAGCAGCCTCCCTAAAGTCTTATAATGTAGCTTTAAAAGTGCTGTTTACATGTGATATATATCGAACATGTGTTGTATGGAACTTTCATATGTTATTATTATATTGTTGTTATTTGTTAACTTAACTACCAACTCACTGCTTTTCTTTCAGAAACTGGCTAATTTATATCATACCATATTATTTTATTGTATGTACATCACAGTATGCTTTATAACATACCACCCATTGCATACTCTCAAATAAAAGCAAGAGCAACAGCAAAAGGTCCAGTTGCTCCTATATTACAATGTTAAAGCATGATGAGTTCTATTATTACAGCTAGACTCATGTAGACAGCCAAACGTGGTTTGTGCGACAACTTTCTACCCAATTTAAATGTTCTATGCTTAATATCATCTGTAATGGTTAGCACAGTGATTATGTTGCATTAACACAAAAGTTTACATATAGAAATTTTTAAATTTGATAATCTTGATTCCATCAGTGGCTTATATTTATCTTACAACTGGATCAGTTATAGTAGACTAACGGTAAGGGGTCAGCCATATTTTTGCAATTAGTAAACATTCTTTTCGGGACTGAGTAGGGTCTTCATAATGTCCTGGATGAGGAACTAATACATTGGGGAATAGGTCTTTTGAAGAGTGACAGGTTTTGGATATTATCAGCATAAAGATTGTACTGTAACTAAAAGGAGCTAATTAGCTTACCAAGAAAAAATGTATAAATCGAGAAAAGAAGGAGACCCAGGACTCTACAAATCTGGTGCTATTCAATTGAACAAAGCTGCAAGTTACGACCTGAAAGCGTAAACTCTAAACCATGCCATCGTATGTAGCATTTCAGAGCATGAACATGATCAATTAAGCAAGGCCATAACTCCTGATTTAGAAACAGCCAATAGAAAATGAGCCTGTCATCATTACGTCATTATTACATGGAGGTTACATGTCAATCAATTAGCGTTTTGGGGTCTGATATGCAATCAGACTCGCAATCCTGCAATGTACAATGAGGGGTGTTAGGGTGAGGGGTGTTAGGGATAAGTGTAAGGGGTGTTAGGCTGAGGCATGTTAGGAATAAGTGTGAGGGGTGTTAGGTCTTAGGGATAAGTGTGAGAATGTTAGGGTTAGGTGTTAGGTTGATGGGTGTTATGGATAAGTGTGATGGGTGTTAGGGTAAGGGATGTTAGGGTTAGGGTAAGGGCTGTTAGGGATAAGTGTGAGGGGGTATTAGGGTTAGGTGTTAGGTTGATGGGTGTTATGGATAAGTGTGAGGGGTGTTAGGTGTTAGGGTGAGGGGTGTTAGGGATAAGTGTGATGGGTGTTAGGGTAAGGGATGTTAGCGTTAGGTGTTAGGGTAAGGGCTGTTAGGGATAAGTGTGAGGGGGTATTAGGGTTAGGTGTTAGGTTGATGGGTGTTATGGATAAGTGTGAGGGGTGTTAGGGATAAGTGTGAGGGGTGTTAGGGTTAGGTGTTAGGCTGAGGGGTGTTAGGGATAAGTGTGATGGGTGTTAGGTTAAGGGATGTTAGGGTTAGGTGTTAGGGTAAGGGCTGTTAGGGATAACTGTGAGGGGGTATTAGGGTTAGGTGTTAGGGTGAGGGGTGTTAAGGATAAGTGTAAGGGGTGTTAGGGGTGTTAAGGATAAGTGTAAGGGGTGTTAGGGTGAGGCATGTTAGGAATAAGTGTGAGGGGTGTTAGGTCTTAGGGATAAGTGTGAGGGGTGTTAGGGTTAGGTGTTAGGTTGATGGGTGTTATGGATAAGTGTGAGGGGTGTGAGGGTTGGGTGCTAAGGTGAGGGGAAGATGATGATAAGGGGGGGGGGAGAGACACAGCGGTGTCCTTGCAGCAGAGTTCAAAAGAGTCCTTCAGGACTGTATTGCACACTGTGTACAGTAGCCTAGCTATGGTTTTCCCTATTGATGCAGTATCACCTACACTCTCCCTCCTCTCAGTAAGACTGCAAGTTAGTTATGATTCCAAAATGGCTTCTGTCCATGAGGTAGAAGGGTCTGGAAGGCAGGGTATGATGCTGATTGGCTGGAATGTGTCTGCTGACTGTGAGTTGCAGGGTCAAAGTTTGCTCAATGATAAAGTATAGGGGGTGGATCGAACATCGCATATGTTCGCAGTTCGCCGCGAACGCGAACATGCTATGTTCACCGGGAACAGTCCGCCGGCGAACTATTCGCGACATCTCTACCTGTCATCATTACGTCATTATTACATGGAGGTTATATGTCAATCAATTAGCGTTTCGGGGTCTGATATGCAGTCAGACTCGCAATCCTGCAATGTACAAAATAATAAAAACGAATGAAGGAAATGTTCTAGTCCATGTGGCTGGCCTGATATGTATTAATGAATTGATTCCCAAGATTGATAAATTACAGAAATTACACATAAAAAAAAACTTTTTGATTACAGATTTGCGAGCTTGAGACTGTTGTGCAATTAATTGTAATGCCTTTCATGGTTTTCCCTGTCATTTAAAGTCCAGTATTGATTTTATATTTGTATTTACAGTGCTCCAGAAATGTCTTTAACCCCCTTGCGTGTCCTATCTGGTACCCGTAGGATTTTCTTTTACATTTGCCATTTACGGGTGTGAAAATATTTGCGGGCATAAGGATTTGGAGCAATTGATTATCAATTTGCGATTTTAGGGATTGTAACTCTTGCGGACGTGAAAGATCAAAGGCTTAGATGGGTTGTAAGTTCCAGTTGTAACAACCGCAGTCATTTCAAGTCAGTAACCCGTAAACTGTTTAGCCCGCAAAAAGGCACCAATTGAATAGCAAATTAGATTGTGGGCTACATTACAGGCACCTGTAAGCTATCATTTCTCAATTGAATGAGTCTCCAGATCTCCAAAATAATATTAATGAAATAAAGCAGTCCCTAGGAGCGTTGCGTTCCTTGGCACTGTTTTATTTCATTAGTATCCTTTTGGAGATCTAAAAAATGCAGGGACACATTTGGCACAACTTATAATGAAAAACTTCAAGATCTTAATATGTATAGATTAGAGGGGAGAACAAGGAGGGGAGATGAAATACAAAGTTACAGATATGTAAAACCGTAATAAAAAAATTCAAGAGAGAAGTATGAGAGAGGCAAAAATATGACTGTACAAATTAAGGGAAACCTTTCTTCGACACCTTTCAACACCATAAAGGAAAGTAAGTATGTCTAGGATAAGAATACAGCCATCCAGAATATTGATAAATGCAAGATGTTTATGCAGATACAATGGACAGATTACTTTTCTGCAGTCAGATGTATAATTCAATGTTTCACACACCATGTCCCAGAGATGCCATGAGTTGTCATTATCAGGTGAGATTGATACTAACACTTTAAGGCAAAAAAAAGATCCAGAGAGAGAGAGAAAACAATAGCCAGAGGCATAGCAATTCAGAAGGAAGTGGTAGCACTATCAGGCACCATTGTCTAGAGAGAGACAATGAGACAGAGAAGATGACACCAAATCAAGATATTAAAGGGGAAACCAAGAGGCATCATGTTCTAGGGAGGAAATTTATCACATTATGAAACACTATGCTCCAAAGATAGAGAGAGAAAGTGTGTGTGAGAAAGATTGAGAGAGAGAAAGAGAGGTTACACCATTAAAATGTAATTCTCAAGAGACAGAAAATGTGTCACCATGAAGCACCATGCCCCAAAGACAGAGAAGATAGCACTGAGACACCATAATCCAAAGCTAGAGAAGGTAACACCATGACTATTGTTCTTTTTAATACCATGAGACACCAAGCCCTAAAGACAGAGAAGATCACACTACTAGGAGCCATGCTACAAAGGTAGAGAAGGTAACACCATGGGGCACCATGCTGTTAAATGAAAATTCTAGCACCATGCAAGAGAGAGAGTTATTGTTGAGTGGCACCATCACAAGGCACCATTACACACAGAGAGAAGGTAACACCATGACACTCCACGATTCAGAGAGAGGCCAAATTATAAGACACCATGATCCAAACAGGGAAAAGGTAGCACCAAGAGGCACCAAGTCCCAAAAGAAATAGTAACAACAAAATGAAAAACAGAGAGGGTAAAATTATAAGCTACTATGATTCAGAGAGAGAAAAGTTAATACCATGAGACACACAATCCATATATAGATGGCAATACCAAGTGATACCATCTTACAAAGAGAGAAGGTAAAACCATGACATACCATGCTCAAGAGAGTAACACCATTATAATTTATATTTTTCTTATTATTATTATTATAATCAATTTATTATAATTATTAATATTAACAACAACAATAATAATCATTATAATAATAATCATTATTTATAAAACACCAACATTTTCCATTGTACTATTATAGTCGTACAGTAAAAGTGGGTACAATAAGCAAATTTAATAGGTATGACAAATTATAAGGCACACAGATATACAATTACCAATAGTTTTAAATTATACAATTTTGGAACATCCTCTGTGTCACTTTAAGCTGTAATTTATACGTTTCCAGGTTACCCAGTGTATTCTCAGCCTCCTCTACTTACTGCCTGACAATGACACACAGAACCTTGCCCCCTCATTACCTGCAGAGCCGCACAGAGAAAAAGCAAAGAAGAAACCAGCTCCCAGGGTGCACACTGTAGGATGGCGTGGGTTGTAAAAGATAATAAGGGTACACAGACATTAGTCCAAAATTCTCATTGTGCAATGTGCAAACAATTAAAAACAGATGAACAGTGATCAAGTGTTTTGAACAAATAATGCACCTACTCGGCAATTCTGTCAGCCACTACCCCTCTGAGATGCATCAATCTCATGTCTATTGCGTCAATGATCTCATTTTTATTTCTCTCCTTCTCCACCATCCCCTTTAACCTTTCCAATCATCAGAGTATTCACTAGGAAATCCTGTCTTCTCATGATATGGCCAAAATATTTGAGCTTCAGCCTAATGAACAAACCTTCCAGTGAACAGTTTGTCTTAATTTCCTGTAGCATTATTTAGCTGGATCTTCTTGCTGCCCAAGGCACTCTAAGCAACACCACAATTCAAAGGCATCAATTCTCCAGTTCTCAGACTTTTTTTATGGTCCAGCTCTCACTTCCTTAAGTTACTGCTGGAAATACCATAGTTCTAACTATGCAAACCTTTGTTGATAGTGACATATTTTTACTTTGTATTTGCTTGTCCAGACTTGCCATAGCTTTTCTCCCCAGGAAGTGACTGATGAGCCCAAACTCACAAACTCATTTCATCCTAGTCCCAGGACTGTCAAGAGCTTGTTATTTGACTGGTGTTGGTCACTGTTGATTAACTTTCTACAAGAAACTGTTAATTCCTTCAGTTGAAGGGATATATAAACCTTATTACATATAGTCAACTGGTTACTCCTTGGTTCAGATCCTCACATGAACAATCTAAGAATACATAAAAAAAGGAAAATTACTTAATATTGCACTCTTGCGTGAATTTATTAATAATGCCAAGCTTAAGAAATGGTTACCAAAACTAAAAGTTAAATCTTAATGAGTTAGGCTGTGTGGCGTTGGCTGAGAGGACCTTGATGCTTTTGGATCACCGAAAAGAAATCCAATGACTAAACTGAATTATTAATAAAATTGCATTCACTCCAAAGCACCTTATATAGCCAACTACAGTGTCCGCTTGTTTTTTTGTGCTTTAAATAAGTGTTATTGTTGCTCCCAAGCATATAGCACAGTACAAAATCACTATAATAACCTCTCTCTCCACTGTACCTCCTTTCCCCCTCTCCCTTCCCCCCTCTCCTGTACACCACTGCAATCGCCTCCTCTTCGGCTCCTGCCCTACGGCCAGAACTACTTTCTGGATCCAGCAGCATATCGTGGCTGGATCCAGAAAATAGTTCCGGCCGTAGGGCAGGAGCCGAAGAGGAGGTGATTGCAGTGGTGCACAGGAGAGGGGGGAAGGGAGAGGGGGAAAGGAGGTACAGGGGAGAGAGAGGGGGAAGGAGACACAGGGGAGGGAGAAAGGAGACACAGGGGAGGGAGATTCGGGAAGGAGACACAATGGAGGGAGCGGGGTGGAAGGAGACACAAGGGAGGGAGAGGGGGGAAAGAGACACAGGCAGGGAGGAGGGGGAAGAGATTCAGGGGAGGGAGGAGGGGGTAGCGACACAGGGGAGGGAGAGGGAGGAAGGAGACACAAGGGAGGTAGATGGGGGAAGGAGACACAGGGGAGGGAGAGGGGGGAAAGGAGAAACAGGGGAGGGTGAGGGGGGAAAGGGAGAAAGGAGACCCAAAGGGGGGAAGTGAGAGGAAAAAAAGAGACATGGGGAAAGGTAGAGGGGGAAAGAAGGAACAGGAGAGAGAGGAGTGAAAGGAGACACAAGGGAGGGAGATGGGGGAAAGGAGAAACAGGGGAGGGACAGGGGGAAAGGGAGAGGGGAAAAGAAGGTACAGGAGAGGAAGAGGGGGGAAATGAGACACAGTGGAAGGAGACGGGGGAAGGAGACACAGGGCAGGGAGAGGGGGAAAAGGAGAGGAAGAAAGGAGGCACATGAGAGGGGGAAAGAAGACACAGGGGAGAGGGTGGGAGGAGACAGATGGAGGGGGGATTTTATTCCCGTCATTCTTGACGGGCAATTTCCTAGTCACATATAAGAGTTGTGGTAATTGCGAGTTGTCTTCACCCAATGTTAAAAGATAAGGGCTTGCGCCGAAGGGGGTCATCGCACGGGCCAAAAGGGTTGACGGGGGCTGCAATGAGCGCCAATGGCGCTCATCGTGAGGCCCACAAGATTTTGAAAAAGGCTGGCAATGAGCGCCAAAGGCCCACGATGAGCGATAAAGTAGAGGGGGGAGAGGCTCACAATGAGCGCCAAAGGTGTTCATTGCGAGGCGTGGGAGGGGCTTGCAATGAGCGTCAAAGGCGCTCATATCAAGGCCCGCAAGTTAGAGGGGGGAGAGCCTTGCATTGTGTGGCAAACAGCATTGCCAGGCTACAAATTTTTTTGACGTCATTTTTCACGGGCAAGTCGCTAGTATGAAAATAATAACCAAGGAAAATTTAAGTTGAGTTCATGAGGATGGAATCATGTTAATACATAGTGGGGTCTCCCGCTGGAAACACAGAGGCCACTGGTTCGAAGAAATGGTTACAAACTACAGTGAACATACAAATAGGAGATAGTCATCAGACCTGAGGAAGCATTTTTGTATACCAGGACTTTGTATACCAGGACTTTGTATACCGGTTCTTATGCTGAGCCCTAGTCATTAGTTTGGACCGCATTTGGCAAGGGTCTGATAAGATAATCGATTTTCTCTTCCAAACTGGTATGTGAATATCTTTTTTTTTATCCTTTTCATATTAATAAATAGTTGAATTTTGTGGTACCTTTTTCAATTTGAACTTCATTTTTCCTTCTCCCATTTGTTTAGTTTTATATACAGGATTTCTTATGAAGGTATTGAATTGAGATGCTGTACTACCTATGCTGAGTCATCATTACTGCATGAGATTGATTGTAAGGCAAAAAAGGGCCAGAGAGAGAGAAGGCATAGCAATGCAGAAAGAAGTGCTAGCACTATGAAGCACCATGATCTAGGGAGAGAGAGTCAGAGAAGGTAACGCCATAAGATGAAATTACGTCAATGAAAAACCATGATCAAGAGATAGAGAAGGTGACACCAGGAGGCATCATGTTCTAGGAAGGACATTTATCACATTATGAAACACTATGCTACAAAGAGAGAGAGTGTGTGTGTGAGAGAGATAGAGCGAGAGAAAGAGAGGTTACACCATTAGATGGAAGGCAGGTCAATAAAATGTAATTCTCAAGAGACAGAAAATGTGTCACCATGAAGCACCATGCCCCAAAGACAGAGAAGATAGCACTGAGACACCATAATCCAAAACTAGAGAAGGTAACACCATGACTATTGTTCTTTTTAATACTTGTCATATAAATAAACACTTGCATTTTGTGATTCTTTTTTAGTTTGAACTCCATTTTCCCACCTCCTATTTGTCTTATATATACAGAATTTTTTTCTGATGCTATTGAACCAAGATGCACTACTTCCTGAGGTGAGGACTTAAGAAGGCTAGTGTACATTAAAATTGGCATCAGTTGATGATCATGTACAAAATTAACAAATAATAAATACTAAGATTTTTAAACACATATTGGGATAGTTGATTTTATTAACCTTCTGTTTGGGATTTTTATTCCCGAGTACCTTTTTATTCTATATTATATGTTGATGCACGCATAAGCTCATGTCAACCGTCAATCTCATACAGTTTTTATATTCAAATACATGCACTTGACAGGTCTTGCACAGATTGGCACTCAAAAAATTAACAATAAAAATAACCATTTATAAATGTGGCTACACAATCTTCTTGAGCTCTTTTTCTAACAATCTACCATGAGTGTAAATATTATTTTGCATAACTCAAATGCAGGATGGCAGTTTTAAAACCTGTGGACATATAGTAGGATGTTACATGAGACAAATTGTAAAAAGACCCAGATTCTCTCTGGAAAAGCCAATATATAGACCATTATCATGCCCATGACTGGCTCTACCCTATGGGCAAAATGGGCCATCCAAGGGAAACCAAAGTATTATGCATAGTGTTTGCAAAACAATTATACAATTAAAATATATTATTTTTGAGTGGATATACAGTTAGACATTTAGGGCCTCATTATATTATCCCTCGTAGTTCTCTCGGTCCTCGCAAATGGCAGTTATTTCGATGTTTACCAGGACCGAATCCCTTGCAGCCTGCTTTGCACGATGACTCAGAAAAATGGCTGAGAATAAGCTCCGAGAGAGCTACGGAGTCACACGCAGCCTTAAATCTATGAGGTGAATCTCGCACCTCGGAAGAATCCCTACGGGCACAAGTGCTAGCAAGGGATCCTAAAACCTCTACGTGTTGCCTGGGAGCAGCCCGAGACAGCCGTGTGATGCTCCCCCCTGCTGCCTATACACATCCCTATGCTGCCGGGGTCCCTACATTAACCCCTTGCAGCGGGGGTCCCCGATCAGCATAGATCAGGCCCCTGATATACTACAGGATATTTCTCCCTGTGAAGGGCACAAGTGAGCTAAAAGAGGTTGCTCTCAGAGTGGCTTATCATGGCTATAGAACTAACCTATTAAGGTTGGTTTGTTCTCTGATGAGTGCCTCTGACTTACCTTTTTTGTTTATGCAAATTACCTTTAGGGTTTAGTCTCCCTAAGGGTAATAGGGGACTCCAGATGTGGACCCCTTGCTCACTGTGCCTTAGGGAGTTCAGCTGCACCTCACTGACGAGGCCCATAAAGGCCGAAACGTGTCTGGGGTTTGCTGTTTCTCCTGTTCAGGGTAGAATTGCCTGGTATTTCGGGGCTGGGTCACTCTTTTGAGTGGGACCAGCCTGATATACTACAGGATATTTCTCCCTGTGAAGGGCACAAGTGAGCTAAAAGAGGTTGCTCTCAGAGTGGCTTATCATGGCTATAGAACTAACCTATTAAGGTTGGTTTGTTCTCTGATGAGTGCCTCTGACTTACCTTTTTTGTTTATGCAAATTACCTTTAGGGTTTAGTCTCCCTAAGGGTAATAGGGGACTCCAGATGTGGACCCCTTGCTCACTGTGCCTTAGGGAGTTCAGCTGCACCTCACTGACGAGGCCCATAAAGGCCGAAACGTGTCTGGGGTTTGCTGTTTCTCCTGTTCAGGGTAGAATTGCCTGGTATTTCGGGGCTGGGTCACTCTTTTGAGTGGGACCAGCCTGATATACTACAGGATATTTCTCCCTGTGAAGGGCACAAGTGAGCTAAAAGAGGTTGCTCTCAGAGTGGCTTATCATGGCTATAGAACTAACCTATTAAGGTTGGTTTGTTCTCTGATGAGTGCCTCTGACTTACCTTTTTTGTTTATGCAAATTACCTTTAGGGTTTAGTCTCCCTAAGGGTAATAGGGGACTCCAGATGTGGACCCCTTGCTCACTGTGCCTTAGGGAGTTCAGCTGCACCTCACTGACGAGGCCCATAAAGGCCGAAACGTGTCTGGGGTTTGCTGTTTCTCCTGTTCAGGGTAGAATTGCCTGGTATTTCGGGGCTGGGTCACTCTTTTGAGTGGGACCAGCCTGATATACTACAGGATATTTCTCCCTGTGAAGGGCACAAGTGAGCTAAAAGAGGTTGCTCTCAGAGTGGCTTATCATGGCTATAGAACTAACCTATTAAGGTTGGTTTGTTCTCTGATGAGTGCCTCTGACTTACCTTTTTTGTTTATGCAAATTACCTTTAGGGTTTAGTCTCCCTAAGGGTAATAGGGGACTCCAGATGTGGACCCCTTGCTCACTGTGCCTTAGGGAGTTCAGCTGCACCTCACTGACGAGGCCCATAAAGGCCGAAACGTGTCTGGGGTTTGCTGTTTCTCCTGTTCAGGGTAGAATTGCCTGGTATTTCGGGGCTGGGTCACTCTTTTGAGTGGGACCAGCCTGATATACTACAGGATATTTCTCCCTGTGAAGGGCACAAGTGAGCTAAAAGAGGTTGCTCTCAGAGTGGCTTATCATGGCTATAGAACTAACCTATTAAGGTTGGTTTGTTCTCTGATGAGTGCCTCTGACTTACCTTTTTTGTTTATGCAAATTACCTTTAGGGTTTAGTCTCCCTAAGGGTAATAGGGGACTCCAGATGTGGACCCCTTGCTCACTGTGCCTTAGGGAGTTCAGCTGCACCTCACTGACGAGGCCCATAAAGGCCGAAACGTGTCTGGGGTTTGCTGTTTCTCCTGTTCAGGGTAGAATTGCCTGGTATTTCGGGGCTGGGTCACTCTTTTGAGTGGGACCAGCCTGATATACTACAGGATATTTCTCCCTGTGAAGGGCACAAGTGAGCTAAAAGAGGTTGCTCTCAGAGTGGCTTATCATGGCTATAGAACTAACCTATTAAGGTTGGTTTGTTCTCTGATGAGTGCCTCTGACTTACCTTTTTTGTTTATGCAAATTACCTTTAGGGTTTAGTCTCCCTAAGGGTAATAGGGGACTCCAGATGTGGACCCCTTGCTCACTGTGCCTTAGGGAGTTCAGCTGCACCTCACTGACGAGGCCCATAAAGGCCGAAACGTGTCTGGGGTTTGCTGTTTCTCCTGTTCAGGGTAGAATTGCCTGGTATTTCGGGGCTGGGTCACTCTTTTGAGTGGGACCAGCCTGATATACTACAGGATATTTCTCCCTGTGAAGGGCACAAGTGAGCTAAAAGAGGTTGCTCTCAGAGTGGCTTATCATGGCTATAGAACTAACCTATTAAGGTTGGTTTGTTCTCTGATGAGTGCCTCTGACTTACCTTTTTTGTTTATGCAAATTACCTTTAGGGTTTAGTCTCCCTAAGGGTAATAGGGGACTCCAGATGTGGACCCCTTGCTCACTGTGCCTTAGGGAGTTCAGCTGCACCTCACTGACGAGGCCCATAAAGGCCGAAACGTGTCTGGGGTTTGCTGTTTCTCCTGTTCAGGGTAGAATTGCCTGGTATTTCGGGGCTGGGTCACTCTTTTGAGTGGGACCAGCCTGATATACTACAGGATATTTCTCCCTGTGAAGGGCACAAGTGAGCTAAAAGAGGTTGCTCTCAGAGTGGCTTATCATGGCTATAGAACTAACCTATTAAGGTTGGTTTGTTCTCTGATGAGTGCCTCTGACTTACCTTTTTTGTTTATGCAAATTACCTTTAGGGTTTAGTCTCCCTAAGGGTAATAGGGGACTCCAGATGTGGACCCCTTGCTCACTGTGCCTTAGGGAGTTCAGCTGCACCTCACTGACGAGGCCCATAAAGGCCGAAACGTGTCTGGGGTTTGCTGTTTCTCCTGTTCAGGGTAGAATTGCCTGGTATTTCGGGGCTGGGTCACTCTTTTGAGTGGGACCAGCCTGATATACTACAGGATATTTCTCCCTGTGAAGGGCACAAGTGAGCTAAAAGAGGTTGCTCTCAGAGTGGCTTATCATGGCTATAGAACTAACCTATTAAGGTTGGTTTGTTCTCTGATGAGTGCCTCTGACTTACCTTTTTTGTTTTAGATCAGGCCCCTGCTGCATTTAAAAGTTTTAAATTCCCCGCCACGGCTCCTTAATGGGCCAGCGGCACACTATCAGCAATCCTGGCCTCGGCAAATAAAATTAACCCCCTCTATGCTGGGGGTCCCCATCGGGACCCCCGAAGTGTCCCCACATTAACCCCTTGCTAGACAGTGTTTTCAGCCAATCAGAAACCGCCATTGACAATTTCCTTCCGGAAAAGGCTCTAGGAGGCGAGTGCAGACCTCCGTTAAGTTTTTTTTTTTTTTTTTTTTTTAGAGCGCGGATGGTTCCAGGGCCAAGCCGGGGCTGAAGAGGAGGAGGCCGGGGACATCGCGGAGAGGTAAGTTGAATGTATATTTATATGTTTAGATGTTTATTTTATTTTGTGTCTGGAAAGGTGAGTCGAATATTTAGAATATTTAGAATGTGTATAATGTTTATTTATTTTATGTTAATGTGTTGCACTCATTTTTTTTTGTTTTTTTAGTTAGGATTTATTGTATATTAAATAGATTGTATGCTAGATAGATAGGGGGTATTGTATTTTATTTGTATTGTATGTATTGTAATGTATTGTATGTATTGTATGTATTGTAATGTATTGTATGTATGTATTATATTTTGAATGTCTTTCCTTTTCAGGTGTGTAATTTTTTGTTCTGTAGTCGGGGGGGGGGGGTTGTAATGTATTTTTTTTTTTTCTGTAATGTAGATTTTTTTATTTTTGCTGACAGGTTTTTTTATTTTTTGTAATTAGAGTGGTGTGTTGGTAGGTAGTGTCGGTAGGTAGTGTTAGTGTTAATAGATTAGTGTAGAGGGGGGTTAGTTTAGATTTAATGGTTTATTGGGGGTTATAGTGTAGTGTTGGTAGTTAGTGTCATGATGGTCCTTGAGGACCGTCATGGCACTTATGTGGTTAATGTTAGGGTTTTAACAGCCCCATAAGGGTTATAATATACCCTTATGGGTCTGATGGGGTAAAATAGAGGCTTATGGGGGTCTGTTTTGACCCCCATGAGTGACAGGGTTAATTATTGGCTTATGGGGATCTGTTTTGACCCCCATGAGTGACAGGGTTAATTATTGGCTTATGGTTTTCTGTATTGACCCACATGAGTTATAGGGTTAATTAAGTGCTTATGGGGGGTCTGTATTGACCCCCATGAGCTATGGGGTTAATTAAGTGCTTATGGGGGTCTGTATTGACCCACATGAGTTATGGGCTTAATTTTAGTGTGCCGGGGTTAATATTTTTTTGCGCGAGTCCTTTCAGGACCTTTACGGTCCTTTAAGGACCCGCGAGGCGGGAAATTTAAAAATGTAAATGCAGCAGGGTCAGATCGGGATGGGGGACCCTTGCTGCAAGGGGATAATGTGGGGACACTTCGGGGGTCCCGATGGGGACCCCCAGCATAGAGGGAGGTTTTAGGTGCCCCGGCCGGGATTGTTAATAGTGTGCCGCGAGCCCTTTAAGTAGCCGCGGCTGTGATTTTAAACGTTTTAAATGCAGCGAGGGCCTGATCGGTGCCGATCTGGGACCCCTGCAGCAATGGGTTAATGTGGGACCCCTGCATAGAGCGGGGTTAATTTAGGTGCCGGGGGGCTAGTTGGAGTACCCCCCACGGCAGCTCTTATGCGTGGGACTGCCGCGGAGGTCCCGTTTAGGACCCCCGCAGCAATTGATGATGTGTGGGAGCCTGCAAGATCATGAACATTATCCCAGTGTTGACACGGACGGCCCTGCTGCGTAGCTCACACGTTGCTCGCAGTAGGGCTAATTTAATAGCGTCGTAACTTTGAAAAATTTTGTAGTACGTAGGATTTACGGTAAGTAGAAGCCTCTTATCTGCGAGGCTGGAATTTAATAAGGCTGTTAGTGCTTGCATAGCAATTATTATTATTATTATTAATATTATTATTATTATTATTAATCTACACTATCTTCACCAAATAACTGGTTAACACAGGAAGAAATCCAAAAGAGATTGGAAAAAATAAATGTTAAAAAAAGCCCCAGGTCCTGATGGAATACATCCAAGGGTACTGAGGGAACTGGGTTCTGTAATAGCAAAACCATTATATCTAATCTTTCAAGATTTACGGAACACAGGGTCAGTACCAGATGACTGGCGAAAAACAGAGGTTATACCTATATTTAAGAAAGGAGCAAGAGCAAATCCCGGGTATTATAGACCATTGAGCCTCACTTCTGTAGTGGGAAAGCTTTTAGAAGGGTTAATAAGTGATACCGTATTTTTCGCCGTATAAGACGCACTTTTTCTTCCCCAAAACTGGGGGAGGAAAGTTGGTGCGTCTTATACGGCGAATATACATTTTCAAACTGCCTCTCTGTCCTCTTGATCTCACCCCAGCGCTTCCTACCAGCATCGCGTCGGCCGGTGCGTCCTAGTGACGTCACACACGCAACGCTGCAGTACACGAGGAGTGCTGGTAGGAAGCGCTGGGGTGAGATCAAGATGGCAGAGATCAGAAGAAAGGTGAGGATCAGGAGGGTCAGGGAGGGTCAAGGGCTCCCAAATGCTGCAGTATATGTATGTGTATGTATGTGTGTGCATGTGTGTGCATGTATGTGTGTATATGTATGTGTGTATGTGTGTGCATGTATGTGTGTGTATGTATGTATATGTATGTATGTGTATGTATATTTATGTGTGTGTGTGTATATATATATATATATATATATATATATATATATATATATATATGTATATTTATGTGTGTATGTATATGTATGTATGTGTATATATATATATATATATATATATATATATATGTATATATATGTATATTAATGTGTGTATGTATATATATATATATATATATATATATATATTTGTGTGTAATGCAGGTGTGTATCTGTGTGTATTTGTGTTTGATTCAGATTTTTTTTTTTTCTGGTTTTCCTCCTCTAAAAACTAGGTGCGTCTTATCTGCCGGTGCGTCTTATAGGGCGAAAAATACGGTAATTTACAAGAATATGTCTATTTAAGCAGGATTATAAGTAGGAGTCAACATGGATTTATGAGGGATAGGTCATGTCAAACAAATCTAATTAGTTTCTATGAGGAGGTTAGTAGGAACTTGGATCAAGGCAACTCAGTGGATGTAGTCTTTCTGGATTTTGCAAAGGCTTTTGATACAGTGCCAAATGGAAGACTATTGTGCAAACTAAAGGATACAGGAATTGCAGTAAATATTGAAGCAAAGGGTTGTGGTAAATGGAACATACTCAGATTGGACTAATCAGGTAAGGATGTACTTTCCCTCCAAAGGAATTTACATAAATTAGAGGTATGGGCATCAAATGGCAGATGATATTTAATACGAACAAAAGGTTATGCATCTGGGAAGGAAAAATAGCCATGCAATTTATAATCTTAAAGGAACAAATCTAGGGGTATCAGATATTGAAAGGGATTTCGGAGTACTTGTGGCCAACAACCTAGGTAACAGTGCTTAATGCCAAGCAGCAGCTGCAAAGACAAAAACAAATATTAGCATGTATTAGGAAGGGTATAGAAGCCAGGGAAGCAAATATAATTCTGCCACTATACAAATCCCTAGAACGCCCTCATTTGGAATAGGGAGTACAATTTTGGGTACCACTTCATAAAAAGGACAGTTTAGAGCTGGAAAAGGTACAGAGGAGGGCAACAAAACTAATAAGGGGAATGGAGGGGCTAAGTTATAAAGAAAAACTAACCAAATTAAACTTTTTTTCTCTAGGAAAAAGGCGTCTAAGAGGAGATATGATTACCTTATATAAATACATCCAGGGTCAGTATAAAGATTTGTCAAGGGAGTCTTTTGTGCCAAGAGGTTTTCAACTGACAAGAGGACAGCCCTTGAGGTTAGAAGTAAAAAGATTCCACCTTAAAGAAAGAAAAGAGTTCTTCACAGTAAGGGGGGTTAATCTATGGAATTCTCTACCAAAGGAGGTGACAGCAGATTTGATAGATAACTTTAAAAAGGGATTGGATATAATAGGGATTTTTAAATAGATAGGGCATTCAGGGTTATCCAGGTTAATTAGAGAGAGAGTAATGATCCAGGGAGGAATCCAGTCACCATCATCTGAAGTCAGGAAGGAATTAATTTTGTTTCCCTTTTGAGACGATTAGTAATGATTCCATTTTTTATTTTTTATTTTTGTTTTGTGTTTATTTTTTTCTTTATTTATTTGTTCTTTATCTGGATCAATTAAAAACTAATCAGCATATTGCAGGTCAGAGGAGATCTTAAAAGGATGAATTCGATGGACTATAAGTATTTTTTTTAACCTCAAATACTATGAGCCTCATTCAATTGCCAAATCAGAAGATACGGGCTAGCAAATGGATGTTGCAAGTTATTTTGCAATTAAATTGTCTTTCATTTGCAGGCTCTGATCGAGTTATGGGCTCAGAGCTGCGATTTATTGTGATCCATTGCAATATGTTAAATCACAAGTTACTTCCCTCCAAGCCTTTTATCTTTCATGGCCGCAAGACTTGCAGTCTGTAAAATCGCAAATCGTTATTCAATTGCTCCAATTCCCCCTCGCTAACCACTCTGTCAAGCCCGCAAATAGCAAAAATCGAACCACAGGTTACTGGTACTAAGGAGGTCTTGCAAAGGGCTTAATAACAAATCGGAGCACCTAAACAGCAAAAAAAAAAAAGCAAAACAGTACTTTTATTATGAGTGAAAGTGATGTTAGGTCTTAGAATGAATAGGACAACATTCTCCAATACTTTATTTCATGTTTAGTTTATAATTTAAGTAATATTGATCATGGCAATCAATGTGAAGTCCTACAGGCTTGGAGGTTGAAACCTGTAGGACTTGGAAGAAATGGAGGTTGGGATTCAAAGTCCTCCAGCCTTAACTTACAAGTTACAGGCTTGGAGGTTGTCATGATGACAATCTCCGTTTCCATTGGCTCTTTCTGCATTGGAAGTTATGGGCTTGCACCCAAGCCCGCAAATGCTACGTCCTACGTCAATGGTTTCCGATTTTCGCTATAGGCCCCTAACTCATGGGCCCGGCCAATTCAATAGCATTGTAAAAGTAGATCAAATGGAGCCCACAACTCGACTGCAGGCATTTGGCTGTCTTCACTGGAGTTGCGAGGCCTAAATTGAATGAGGCTCTATGTAACTATGTAACTATGTCACTATTAATATTATTATTATTATTATTATTATTATTATTAACCATTGTAACATGCTGTGTTCCCTGGTGGTCCAGTGGTTAGGATGCAGTGCTTTCACCACTGCGACCTGGGTTCAATTCCAGTCAGGGAACCAAAAAAGTCATACCACCCTGAAGCCATGCTGGGTTTGGGCCTGGTCAGAAATTGGATGGAAGATCACATAGGAATACCAGGAGCTGAATGCTGTGGCCCAAAGGAGAAGGAAGTGGCAACCCACTCCAATGTCTCTGCCATGAAAACCAAGTGACCATGGACATAAAGGTGTGCCTGGTGTGTTACAATCCACAAGGTCACAGAGAGTCGTAAACAACTAAATGACCCAAAAAACAAATTTAACCTATTCTGTATTTCAAATTTCATATATTGCAATAGAATGGAGGGTAATAGATCTTTTTGTTATCTGTGTCCTTGAAGATGGGCACAGAGAGAAATAACAAAAAAGGAGGGAACACTTTCATGTGGCTAAATATGTTATGAATTGCCACATACTAGATTTAAAAAAACAACAACAATTAAACAAAAAATCACAATTAAAATCTGATAGTTTAAAACAAAGAATATATACAAACAGATCTCTGAATTTATTCTCCAGAGAATACAATGACGTCACTACAGTAATTGGTTTAGATATAATGTGATATATATTTTTATTTTTAAAAACGGCTTTTAATAAATATATTTTTGTCCCTTAAGATTTATACAATTTCTCTATAGCGGATAAGTGAATATCGCAGGTGATATTAGTGTTTTACAAATATTGGTTAGAGTTGCTCTATAGATTGCAACACTAACTATATTAGAATAAGTGACTAGTGAGACTTTAAATGTTGCTTTAAATATAGTATATTGACAAATATATGTGTGATTTTTTTTACATAAACTAATTAAATTTGATAAAATTCAAATAAAAAAAATAAAATAGTGAAATAATGAAAAAGGTTCTATACATTCTATATAAAGGTGCTATACATTCTATACAAAGGTGGTGGAATTTATCCACTTAGCTGAATATATAACTTCTATGAATAGTTTCTTTGTTTATACTGTTGGTTTTATCAAGTTGTCTTGAGATTAAGAGTATCTGTCGGTATGTTGCCGATACTATTATGAACAATAACGTTTTAGAATTCAATCAGTTATGTATATCGGATTACAAGCATACATTTTTTTTTTTATTATTTTTTTTTTTTTTAATTTTGTTATATAAAACATAAATATCAACAATACAAATACACATAAAACAATTCATATTCAATATCGGAGAGATGGGAGACAAACGAAATATAGTAAGTTCGTAAAGATAATTTCTAATTTCTCCTTATCTTCTAGTGATTACTCACTTTTTTACCCTTATTTCTTCTCCCCCTTCCCTTTTTTTCTTTCCTTTACTTATTATAGAATACGACATAAAAAACATTTACATATATCACATATATAAGCTTTCATTCAACTCCCAAAAAAGAACTTGTGGTATTCTATTCACCTTGTCTCAATCTTCCTCACCATCAATCGATAATGAGAAATGAGAGACGGAAAGGATATAGAGGATGGAAAAGAGAAGGAAGAACCTAGAGGAATTAGCCAATTTCTATAAATATAATCCCCAAGGGAGTTTCATTTCGTTTGTCATATCTAGTGTTAATGACTATATTGTTCCCATGTATTCCAATTGATTTTATTTTTATCTCTAAGACCATAGATATAATTCGACTTCATCAATTCTTTATTGCAGTTGACTTTGTAAGAAACTTCGTTCGAAGCTGGAGTTGTGGTTAGTTTCCAATATTTCACTAAAAGGTATTTCATAGTTAATAAAATATGTGATATCAGTAATTTATCCCTTGAAATTTTTTTATCTAATTGGAAATGAAATAGGATTACTTCTGGTATACATGGGAAGTCAGTTTTTAGCATAGTTGTTAAATGACTACAGCATTCTTTCCAGAAGTTTTGAATTTTTATACATTCCCACCACATATGAGCTGCAGTACCAATTTGGTCGCAGCCTTTCCAGCATAGTGGGGAGGACAAATGATTAAATCTATTAATTGAGGTCGGAACAAGGTACCACTTTTGAGTTAGCTTGAAATATAATTCTTTAAGGGAACTGTTTACCGAGGATTTCTTAATTAACCTTAAAGCTGTTATCCAATCATTGTCTACATAATGTATTTTAAAGTCATTTTCCCATTCCTTTACCTTCTCTGATTTTATATATTGCAAACCTTTTTCCCTTATTTTATTAATCTTAGAGATAAGATGAGTCACATGACTCTTAATTAAAAGTGACTCTAACTCATACATTTTATCTATATTTATCAAAGGATAGCCCTTCTTTTTTAGTACTTCTACAATGCCTATATAATTTAACCATAATATCTTATCAGTGGAATATTTCTTCCTAAAGTCTGTAAATTTTAATAGGGAACCTTGATCATATAAATCTATGACATTATTAAGTCCGGCTTTCTCTAGATCTGCTATAAGTTTGTTATTATTTTCGTTCTTCAGAATGTCTATTGGAGCTGATAGAGACGGAAAATGGAAGAGTCCTAGTTTAACTTTATTATTATCCCAAAATTTTAGCAGTGATCTTATCCCCTTTGGTAAATTGCCCCATTTATCTTTTCTGTCTATAAATTCCCCCAATAGTGATCTAACTGAGGGAGAGCCCACAAGATCTTCCTCTATATTCTTCCAGCAAGTATTCCTATTTTTAATATTCATATTGATTATATGGGATAATGCGATATTTTCACAGATTTCTCTAATATCCAGTGATCCAATTCCACCAAGTTCAAAGTTTCTATTAGCTATTATCTTTTTTACTCTCACTTTTTTATTTTGATAAATAAAGCTATCAATTAATTTCTGAATATTTTTAATGACCTGACCTGATACTTTTTCTGGAATACATCTGAATAAGTATGTTAATTTAGGGATTATACTCATTTTAACAGTTGCTATTCGGCCTGACCATGATAATCTTATATTTCGCCACTCATAAAATAATAGTCTAATTTCTTTTATTAGATCTGGTATATTCTCTTCTATTATTTTATCAATATGAAATTTGAATCTTATACCTAGATGTGTTATACTTCTTTGATGCCAGTTAAAAGTATAACTATTTTTTAATTTGATTATATCATCAAATTGTATACCATTATGAATTATGTCAGACTTTAATTGGTTTATTTTAAAGTATGAAGCTTTCCCAAAATCAGTCAGTAATTCCATCAGGTTATTAATAGATTCAACTGGGTCTGTTATAGTCACTATGATGTCATCCGTGAATAGCATAACTTTATATTCTATTTGTCCTATTGTTAAACCTCTAATTTTATTATGGCATCTAATTCTTGAGGCCAATGGTTCTAAGAAAAGTAAGAATAATATGGGAGAAAGAGGGCAGCCTTGACGGGTCCCGTTAGAAATTCTAAATTTTTCTGATTGAAAATTTGGACCAACTATATATGCAGATGATTTTTCATATAATGCTTTAATTGTTTTAGATATAAAGTTGGTCAATCCAAACTTATCTAATACTGCTTCTAGGAACTCCCAGCTGACCCTGTCAAATGCTTTTTCAGCATCTAAAGACAGGATCAGCGTAGGAATTCCCGTTTTTTTTGCTGGAAATATCAGGTTTACTAACCTTCTAGTGTTATCTGAAGCCTGTCGACTTTGGACGAATCCAGATTGGTCTATATGTATTAATTTCGGCAGTATCTTATTAAGCCTATTAGCAATTTTTTTTGCATATATTTTTAGATCTATGTTTATAAGGGAAATTGGTCTATAACTTGTAATTTCCTCCGGGTTTTTCCCAGGTTTTAGAATATTTACAATTTTGGCCACAACCATTTCCTCCTCTATTGTTCCTGAATTTTTAATTTCATTAAACATCTCTAGAAGACCAGTTCTAATTTCTTTCCCAAGGAATTTGTAAAACAAATGGTCAAACCCATCAGGTCCTGGGGCTTTATTGGATTTGACCTTTTTTATTACTTCTTCTATTTCCTCCGGAGTGATTTCTTTATCAAGATATTTATAGTCCTCGCTGTCGATTGAGGGTAGAGTTGTTTTGTCCAAGAATGTATTTATATCATCTCTATTAAGATTTAATTTATTTTCATTATTATAAAGAGATTTATAAAATTCTGTAATGATTTCTCCTATTTTATCTGGGTGAGTATAACTTTTACCATCTGGTCCCTTGAGACTTAATATTTTTCTTTGATTAGTTTGTTTCTTAAGTTTTGGAGCTAAATATTTACTTGTTTTGTTCGCCAATAAGAAGTGGGTTTGTTGAAATCTCCACACCAAAGAATCTGCCTGACTTTGCAGAGCCTTATTTATTTGCTTGTTTAAATTAATAATTATACTTGTTCCTTCCTTGTTCGGGCAAATTTTTTTATTTTTTTATTGATTATTCAGCTCTATATATAGTGTTCTTAATGGTTTACCTCTTTCTTTTCTAATATTGGCCATTATAGAGATTATTTGACCTCTTATTACAGATTTATATGCACACCATAGGGTAACATTTGACTTGACCGTATTTGTATTAGTTATAAAGAATTCTCTGGTTTCTTTTTTTATAGATTCTAGTATTTCGTCATTCTTAAAAATTATTGGGTCAATCCTCCAAGTATTTTTTAGGGAAATGTTGTCTTTTCTATCTTCTATAACTAATGATAAGATGGAGTGGTCAGACCAAGTGGTCGGGATTAGATCAATATTTTTTGTTGATCTTATTGTCTTTATATCTAAAAAAAAGTAATCCAATCTTGAATAAGATCTATGGCGGTTAGAAAAATGAGAAAAGTCTTTTTCATGTGGATGGAATATTCTCCAGCAATCTAATAAATCATATTCGCCCATCTTTTTATTAAATTCTGTAGAGGTCTTAGTGATTTGATTTATTGTTTTTTTGTTAATCTTACCTACTCTGTCATTTATAGGATCCATAATCATATTGAAATCACCACCTATAATTATCTTCCCTTTTCTAAATTTGGTCAATTCTTTAAGGATTTTAAAAAAAAAAAGCTAATTTGATTGATATTTGGAAAATATAAATTGACTATGGTCATATACTTGTCATTAATCTGACCGCCCCAGATTATATATCTCCCTAACGGGTCTATGCTTCTAAACTCTTCTATTATTTTTAACTCTTGGCTGAAAAATATCGATACACCTCTAGATTTTTTATTAAATATAGAGTCAACTCTGAGGTTATATTTTTTTTTATCCATATATTTCAGTGCCTCTTTATTCCAGTGTGTCTCCTGTAAGAGCAATATGTCTGCTTTCCTTTTTCTATATTCTTGGAAGGCCAAGTTTCTTTTAGAAGGGGAGTTTAGTCTATGAACATTATGGGATAGTAACTTAATCATTTTTCTTCAATATTTCTAATTACTATTTCCCTTAATATCATTTTTATTCTTATCCTATTTTCCCCTTTGTTATAAATATTATTTTTAAATATTTGGAATTTCTCCTCCAATTTCTTCCTTCGTATCCCCCTACCAATTCCTTTCAACCTACTATTATTTTTGGGAGATCCAAACATACTCACATTCATACAACTAACAAACAAACTCGGGAATGGACTTAAAATTATGTCCATC
The DNA here is from genome assembly GCA_027410445.1 of Discoglossus pictus. Lineage (NCBI taxonomy): Eukaryota > Metazoa > Chordata > Amphibia > Anura > Alytidae > Discoglossus > Discoglossus pictus. The sequence goes on along the minus strand of CM050169.1, from coordinate 48,009,879 downwards.
ATGGTTATAGGGCAATTATGCCGATATTAGGAAATGTTAGGAGATATTAACATCAGGAAATAGTCATGAAGTCATACTAATACAATATCAAATTTTCATATACCGCAGATATATTACCTTCGTTGTCAATAATACATATAGGTTTAAATAAATAGAAACCATAAAGTCACAACAAATTTCATGTTATTAGTAGTAGCTTAGAAGAGAAAAGAACAAAATTTATCATTCCAACATCTTAAACATTTTTCTGTGTATTTCTATTTGATGGCTAAATTCCATACTCAATTCTTAAAAAAAAAAAAAAAAAAATTCATTCTATGTACCCAGAATTCTTTGTAAGTCTTAATCCCTTCTTGTCTCATCACCTCCCCTTTCTACTCCCCCCATCTCCGTGCCTACAAAGTGCAACTGTGCTATTATTTAAAATCTCTCTTCCCCTATCAAGTGTATTTCTTATTGTGAACGTGATATTAATTAAGGGCTAATATCATCTTCCTTAGGTTTTATATATCTTTTAGTTGTAAACGTGTTGGTGTTAGAAAATTGTGGTTATACTAATCCAACTATAAATTATAATTCATTGTTATATCCGTGCATCATTTTATCCCAGCTATTTTTAAAGTGCCTATGTGCTAAAGCGTAAATCCTTCTTCCCCTAAAAATAATTTTTATCTGTGTGATTGTTTATTGTAAATTACAAAGAGAGAAACTATATTTCTTAATTTATGTAAATTCTAATTATAGACTGCTAATTTTATGATTTATTTTCCTCTTATATCCATAGGTGTATTATAATATATTGTGCTATAAATAAAACTCCTTATCTATTAAATTCAGTGAATCGACTCTATATTATCTTACATCTTTCGGTAATATGAATAAATGTGAAGAAAAAGAAGGGAAGGAAAAATTAAAAGGAAAAAAAAAAAAAAGAAGAGTACGCAAACATCAAGTATCTCAGGTAACTGGAAGAGGGGTCAATTATTAAAGGTCCATTCCACTTGTTTATGTTACAAATTCGATGTTGCTTCTTTATTATATGGCAAGTCAATTTTTATATCCCACTTGTGTAGTAAAGATTGTCCTTCTTTTAATGAATCCACTTTATGCCACTTTGCATCTTTTAGTATAGTAATACTATGAGGAAATTTCCATCTGTATAAAATTCCTTCTCTTCTCAGACTTGCTGTTATAGATGAATATTCTTTCCTTTTTATTAATGTTTGTGATGACAAATCATGAAAGAATTTTATTTTTTCATAGGGAAAGTCTAGAGTCTTTTTTTGATGCATGGCTTGTAAAATAGCATCTTTAAATGGTAGAAAATGGATTTTGACAAACACGTCCTCTGATAATGCTTTGTTGGAACCCTTAGGTAGAGGAATTCTATATACAGTTTAAATTTTTGATTCTTCCTTAGGGAAATGGGGAATTAACCCGCTAAACATTTCCTCCACAGCTTTCTTCAGCTCTTTATCTGGTATTTTTTCTTCAATTCCTCTTATTCTCAGGTTTTTCTTCTTTGATCTGTTTTCCATATATATAATTTTATTGGAGAGATGTTCTATTCTATTTTCCAGCTTTTGTATGGAATTTAAGAGAGTAATATTGTCAGAAATTAACTTGTCACATTTTATCTCATTTTCATTTATTCTTATGGAGTTATCTTGAATTGTTTTTGTATTAATCGCCATCTGTTTTGTTAGATCAGATGTAATTTTTATTTGAAAATCATTTAGCAGGTCCTTCATTTTAGTATAGGTCAGAAGTTCTTCATAGGATTCTTCTCCGCCATCTAATGATGATTGTGAAGATAGTCCTGAAGATTTATTTATATTTGGTTCCAATATTGAGGATTCTGCTTGAGGGATTTCTATAGGAGTTAATTTGTTCTTTGGGGAAAATAATTGCAAGTCAGGGTTTTGTTTTTTTTTCCCCCAGTTATTTGGCTTGGAAGAGGCTGTATTTTTTCTGTTAGCCATTTTTTCTTCCTTTTCTATACCTTGTATCAATTATCCTATCAGGATTCTTGGAGTCTTAATCCTTGTCGCTTGGATATATGGCTTGGTCTGTATACTTGCTCTTTATCTCCTACTAGTTAACCACTAGTATTTTTTAGGCAGTTAAAAAACATTTTCTCCTTGTATTGTAGCAATCTTTCTTCCCCCTATTGGTTCTACTTGATCATATATATAGAACTATCTTCTTGGCTCTATGGCCTATCTCTTATTGGGGGGTATTAAGAGCAAGTAATCTTCATAATTGTAGATCTCTATTTCACCATTTATAAATCCCGGTATATCCAAGTATATATTATATTTTGTGTCTATGTATATTTATACTCCAGTTGCTTCCCTTTAGCTGGTTTTAGTCTTTTTATAAAAATAAAAAATGATGTTTTAGCTTTTTAAATATATATTTACTGCTTTTAGCCACAGACTTTACATTGATGTTGCATATAATGTCTTTGGTGGCACTAAGTGTCTGGGAGTGTGGCTGTTCTTATAATGCAGGTATTTGGTCAGTGTCTTCAATCTTTAATTATAAGTGAGTAATCCATTATACCTCCATTCACCATTTTATGTCCGATAGTATAGAGGCCTTAACTTGATAGTAGTATTATCAAACTATAAGTTTCTGAGACTGTTCATATTGATAAAAATCTTACTACCATATCATGTATCTCATTTCTTGATCCCAAAAGGAAGCCTTATATATCCTGCTATGGGCAGTTTATGATATGTATATATATATATAGTAACGCTGTGGCTTATTATTTCCCCACTTTGAATGGCATGTTATATCTATGGTGACATACCTTCTGTGGATCTTCCATAGCCTGAGCCACACCTCAGCGTTTCAGCGTTTTCAGCGTCTCATCCTTTAGCCTCATGTCATCTCTCCTGCCTTGTAGCAGCTTGTAGCAGCTTGTAGCAGCCACACTCACCCTTAGACACAGTCTCCGTGTGATCATACGTCGCTGTGTAGATGTTTGCAGCTTCAGCTCTTCAGAGAGCGATAACATCAAGTGCAGCTCAAACGCATCGATTCTAAGCCGTTTGGTAACTTCAATAGGCGCATATACCTGCAGCTATGCTGTTCATGACTTCCTGACTCTCCTGGCTCCTACCACAGACTCATTTTCGTGCCTGTGGACTGACCATTTCCGGTACCGCCCTCTCCTATATTATTATATTATATAGATTACAAGCATAAATTTCCATAAGTAAGTTTTACTGCTTTTCTCACAAATGTTAATCAGTCTGACTGTGATTATCTTGTGACACTATCCTGGCTAGTGTCACTACTACATCCTACTATTGTTCAATTGCATTATAAATATATTTATGTTGCTGAAATAAACTTTGTATTTATGTTTCTCACAATCTGTGTAATCTCTGTGAGACCACCATTTCACAAGCGACGACTTCAGCAATAATTGCCTTGTGGCAAAAAAATGCTGCTACTATACCAACTGTATTTTCTGCAAACTTAAGGGCAAGCTGTTAATATATCTCTTGGTTCTACCATGATAAACACTACAAGTTGGAAACTGGCAATCTATGCTGTTTACCTCGTGGTTCTACTATGAGAGATCACTACACCTTCTGTATCATTATAGGACTTAGTAGGTTATACCTCATGGTTCTACTATGAGAGATCACTACACCTTCTGTATCATTATAGGACTGAGTAGGTTATACCTCATGGTTCTACTATGAGAGACCACTACACCTTCTTTATCATATTAGGACTGAGTAGGTTATACCTCATGGTTCTACTATAAGAGACAACTACACCTTCTGTATCATTTTAGGACTAAGTAGGCTATACCTTGTGGTTCTACTATGAGAGACCACTACACCTTCTGTATCATTATAGGGCTGAGTAGGTTATACCTCGTGGTTCTACTATGAGAGAACACTACACCTTCTGTATCATTTTAGAACTGAGTAGGTTATACCTCGTGGTTCTACTATAAGAGACCACTACACCTTCTGTATCATTTTAGGACTAAGTAGGCTATACCTTGTGGTTCTACTATGAGAGACCACTACACCTTCTGTATCAATTTAGGACTGGGTAGGCGATACCTCGTGGTTCTACTATGAGAGACCACTATACCTTCTGTATCATATTAGGAATGAGTAGGCTATACCTCGTGTTTCTACTATGAGAGACCACTACACCTTCTGTATCATTTTAGGACTAAGTAGGCTATACCTCGTGGTTCTACTACGACAGACCACTACACCTTCTGCATCATATTAGGACTGAGTAGGTTATACCTCGTGGTTCTACTATGAGAGACCACTACACCTTCTGTATCATTTTAGGACTGAATAGTTTATACCTCATGGTTCTACTATAAGAGACCACTACACCTTCTGTATCATTTTAGGACTGAGTAGGCTATACCTTGTGGTTCTACTATGAGAGACCACTACACCTTCTGTATCATTTTAGGACTGAGTAGGCTATACCTCGTAGTTCTACTACGAGAGACCACTATACCTTCTGTATCATATTAGGACTGAGTAGGTTATACCACTTGGTTCTTCTTTAGACACCACTACTATACCCCAAAGTTCTAAATGCAATTGGACATTTATATGGACTGGATATAGTATACTTCATGGTCCCTCTATACCTGGCCCACTACATATACCTTGTATGGGACAGTATAAGCATGTCATATCTTCATGGGACCTCTGTATAGAAGCTTTTTGTTATGAAGCTATAGCATATTATCAGCTTTTGCTTCAGCCGTTTTTTTGGCGCCAAAGTGAAGTCATCAACCCCCGACGTACGTTTCATGAGATCTGTGGATCTCAGCTCATCAGGGGCTCCAGATTACCATGTTGTAGGGCTTTATTTAAAGCCTCTCAAAGCAATTCATTAACTATTTCAGATTGTCTTTCATCCTCATATAATATATAGGCATATCTGACTTTGTTTTTTCTTCATTGTTGTATATATATAATTTAGACTATGATTATTTAATTATTGAAATTTTAATCATAAATTATATCCATGTAATTAATAATTATTTTATAAAATTATTTAATTGTGTGTAATTGTGTGTAATAACGATTATATCTTACTTCATAGAGTTTTTATTAATTATTCAAGTTAAGGAGACTAAATTTGACTATGACCACTTGGTTACATTTTATGTTTTATATATAAAGCCTTATTCTTTGTCCACATAATTGTGTGAATATATAAAATATATTTATCTATTTATTATTAATGTTTGCAATTCCTGGTATATTTCCCAACAATTGACTACAATACTTGTTGAAAATCTTGGGTCATAACTATATTATTATGATTTAAATGAAAGCTGCATAGGTAGACTCCTCATTTAAACCTGATGGACTTTTTGTATCTAACTGTAAAATCCAATTAGCCTCACGGCACAGTAGACGTTTATCCCAATTACCTTTTCTGTTTGAGGGATATGGTCTATGCCAATAAATTGTAAACAGTATGGGTTATTGTTATGTTCATGTCTAACATGTCTGGCAAAAGATGTATCCGCTTTATTTAAGACATCATTGACGTGTTCTAATATACGTCGTCTGAATTGTCTCTTAGTTTTTCCTGTCTATTTGTTATTACATCAACAAACTAATTGATATATAATCCCTTCTGTCTGGCAATTTATACTATGTCTAATTTTGTAACTTTTAGTAATAGTTGCATTATAGAATTCTTTCATATGAGGTACAAAGGGGCAGGCTTAACATTTGCCACATGAGTATGAGCTTTTTTGTGCTTCTGTTTCTTTGGCTTTTTTTCTCTTCATAATGACTATGAACAAGAAGATTCCTAAGATTTTTTGCTCTTCTGTATGTTGTCATACCCACTGTTGTAATAACTTTGCTAAGATCTTTATCTAATGTTAAAATGTCCCAGTGCTTTTGCATTATGGCTTTTATTTGTTGGGACTGATTTGAAAAATGTGTTTTAAACCGGATAGGCTGTTGTTTTTGGTCCTTTGGTCTATCATGTATCATGTAAAAGATGATTTCTTTCTTCAGCTAATGCTCTATGGTACGCAGTTTTTAATATTTTCTTGGAATATCCTCTTTGAATAAATCTTTCCTGTAATTCTCTTGTTTGTGTTTTGATATCTTCTATGTTACTGCAATTACGTCTCAGATGTAGGTACTGGCCTATTGGTATTGCTTTTTTAGTTGATGTTGAGTGATGACTTTGCCAGTGTAATAAGGAATTGGTTGCAGTTGTTTTTCTGTGTGTCTTAGTCTTAAGTTCTTGTTTTTCATGGATTTCAATACTTAAATCAAGGAATGTTATCTTTTCCTTGTCGATTCAACCGTTAATCTTAAATTATTGTTGTTTGTGTTTAAGATTTTTACAAATTCCTTTAGTTCTTTTTCTGTACCAGACCATAGGACCAGTACGTCATCTATGGAACGTATCCATAATTCTATTTTTTATGTATAGAATTCATTTACTTCCGAGAACACTTTTTTATGTTCCCAGTGCCCCAAATATAAATTTGCATAATTTGGGGCACAGAGTGTTCCAATTGCTGTACCCCTCTTTTGTTTGTATATTTGTTTATTTGAAGGAAATAAATATTTTCAAGGATAAACTCCAATAATTTCATTATAAACATGTTATATTGTTCATAGTCTGATCCCTTTGTATCCAGATATGATTTAACTATTAGACCTTGTTCATGTTTAATGCTAGTATACAGAGATTCAACATCCATTGTTACTAGTAGTGTGTTTTTTGTTTTGTTTTTATTCCATTAATCCTACGTAGAGTATCTGTGGTATCTTTTATGTAGGATGGTAAAGTTACCATATGTTGTTTCAGAATTTCATCTAAGTATATGCTAGGATTGTGAGTTCCACTTTCTATCCTTGACACAATAGGTCTTCCTGGAGTTTTTTTTGTGTCTTTGTGTATTTTGGGTATTGTGTAAAAAGTTGGAATTGTTGGATTTTTGTTTACTAAAAATTTTGCTTCATCTACTAGTGTAACGGAGTTGGAACACGAATCCAATATCTCCGCTGGTATACGGTAAAATATCCAAGAAGCACTACAGTCTCACCATCCCCAACCTCCCATATTGGACGACACTCAATTGGGAGTCAAATAATACTGTCTTTATTTTGTTGTGCAGAAATATATATACACATCTCTTCCCACAGGCAATACACATCCCCCATAGTTGGCCACACAATATACATAGAGGGACAATAGGTGTGGTCACACCTCCCTGAGTCTACCTAGCTACTTTGATACAATCAGACATTGATCAGATTATCCTTCCTTTGTTCTATGTCTCATAATGAAAACACTTTATACAATAGACCTCCTTATCTTATGAGGAGTCTCTGTAATAGGATTATCTATTAGCCTAGTAGCTGTAATATTCTGAGCCAATATATTCTGTAGAACATAAACCAACATATCTACAGTATAGCAATGTGATCATATTTTAACCAAGAATTAAATAACCATAAAACAGGGTAGAACAGTGATGGGTTCCGTTACAACTAGTTTTTGCAATGATGCTATACATTCCTCTGTTGGGCCTGATTTTAACTTCAAATAGCATTGTTTATCATCTAATAGTGTTTGAGTCATTTTTACATATTCTGTAGTATCTAATATTACCACATTCCCTCCTCTATCTGAAGGTTTTATGGTGATTTTTTATTATCTTGTAATTCTCTGAGAGCATGCAATTCTCTATTATTTAAGTTGGTAGTTGATGTATATTTTGGAGTATTTTTGTCCAATTCCTTTAATTCCTTTGTTACCAATTCCACAAATATTTCCAAAGGTGAAAAAAGAGAGTAAATTTACTAGGTATTTTTAATTTCCCTTTTACTTGCTCATTTTCCCTTTGTGATTGTTCATAAGTATTGAGGCATTCCTTTTCTATTTGAGTTAGGTCCATCTCATTCAATTCTTTTTGTTTGACCATATTGAGGTATTTATATATGGCCAATTTTTGGGCGAATAGATTTAAATCTTTTTCTTGATCAAATAATTCAAATCTAGTAGTTGGAGAGAAAGAAAGGTCTAAACTTAATATCCTGTTGCACAATTGTGGGTGTGAGAGATAATAGTCTGTAGAGTGTGCAGTTGGGTAGATTGTGAGTGTGAGTAATATTATTCTGCCGAGTGTGCAGTTGTGTAGATGATGGGTGTGAGTGATATTACGCTGTAGATTGTACAGTTGTGTAGATGGTGTGTGAGTGATATTATTCTGTAGAGTGCACAGTTGTGTAGATGTGGATGTGAGTGATGTAATTCTGTAGAGTGCATAGTTGTGAAGATTGTGAGTAATATTATTCTGTAGAGTGTGCAGTTGTGTAGCTGATGGGTGTGAGTGATATTACGCTGTCAATTGTACAGTTGTGTAGCTGGTGTGTGTGAGTGATATTATTCTGCAGAGTGCGCAGTTGTGTAGATGGTGGATGTGAGTGATATTATTCTGTAGAGTGCGTAGTTGTGTAGATTGTGAGTGATATTACACTGTAGTGTGCAGTTGTGTGGATGATTGGTGTGAGTGATATTATGCTGTAGAGTGTGCAGTTTTGCAGATGGTGGGTATGAGAGATATTACATTGTAGAGTGTGCAGTTGTGTATATGGTGGGTGTGAGTGAAATTATGCTGCAGAGTGTGCTGTTGACCATATTAAGGCTGAAGGTGATTAGTTGTATTTTTAGAGGGTTCTGTTTTTGAGGGTTTAGAGGAAGCAAGATAGTCTAGTGGAGCAGGCAGATTGGGCAGCAGCAGAAAAGACCTGAGGTTGGAAGTGAGAGGAGGTGATAAGAGAGCAGAAAAGATTAACAGAGAGAGAGAGGGAGTTTAGAGAGTATTTTGAGAAAAGGGGAGATATTTAAGTGAGTGCACTGTTGTTAAGGGCTTTCTACGTTGATGATTTTACATTTTATTCTGGAGGCTATGGGAAACCACTGGAGTGACTGGTAAATCGGTCACGTAGAGGCATTCATTGGGGGTTGGAGTTGAGACAGACTGGTGATGGGGAGCAAAAACTATGTGTTTTTACCTCCATGCTTTAGAATTCACAATTATGTGATAAAACATAGAAAAAAGAAACTCCATAGCTTCTCAAGTTTATTTCAACTCACTGATAAGGTCTAAGGGGATAAAACGCATTGACCCTCATTCAATTGCTCCGTTTTTGAGATCCGTAAATTGAGGTTGCAAGATAATTTGCTATTAAATTGGCAACTTCTTGCGGACTCCCATCGACTTACTGGCTCCGAGCTGCGATTGATATCGATTTTCTAAATTGCAAGTTAACGCCCTCTAAGCCTAAGGCTAAAATCGCAAATCGCTATTCAATTGCTCCAACTCACCCTCGCTAACCATCCCGCTAACCACCCCGCCAAATGGCTAAAGTCAAACCACAATTTAATGGTACCAAGGAGGTCTCGCAAGGGCTTTAAGAGCCCTTATATATCCTCCCTTGAATGTCCCCACTGCTCCTAACCCCACCCACTCCTAAATAAAACCCCCATGATGCAAGGATCTCCATCGGGACCCTCTCTGGATCATCACATTAACCCGTGCTAAGTCATTTCAAAGTTCAAATTACGCACCTCAGGTTCTGAAAGGGCCCACGGCACACAAATAGTTAACCCCTGTCGCGGGGGTACTGTACGTACACCCGATGCACCTAACATTAACCCCCCCTATGCTGCGGGGTCCAGATTAGGACCACAGCAGGGCCCCAACATTAACTCCTTGCTGCAGGGGTCCCTGTAGTGACCCCCGCAGCATATAAGAAATCAAATCCCCCACCGCGGGTCCTTAAAGGGCCCACGGCACACACATAGTTAACCCCTGCCGCGGGGATACTGGAAGTACCCCAGCGGCACCTAACATTAACACCCCCCATACAGGAGGGTCCTCATCGGGACCCCTGCAGGGTCCCTACATACACCCTTGCTGCGGGGGTCCCAATCGGGACCCCAGCAGCATTTAACATTTCTAATTTCCCGATGTGCAGGTCGTTAAAGGACCTTAAAGGACCTGTGCTAGAAATTCTAATAAACCCCTGTCTAAAATTAACCCCATCACTCATGGGACTCTATACAAATCCCCATGAGCCAATAATTAACCCATCAGTCCCATAAGGGTCTATATCTACCCGTATGGGTGAATAATTAACCCACACATTAACACCATAAGTACCATGAGGGTCCTCCAGAACCCTCATCACACTAAGTCTAAGCACTACCCTACATGACACTATTATCCACCCCAATAAACTACTAAATCTAAATTAACCATCCTCAAAGTAATTAGCCCCAGTCTAAGTAATTAACCCCTCTAAGTAATTAACCCCCTCAAAGTCATTAACCCTATTTAACCCTTACCATACTTAATTAACCCTATCACTAACCACTTAATCCTATCTAGACCCAGTTATCCATATCTAGTCCTATTTAACCCTAACTGGACCTATTTAACCCTATCTAGTCCTATTTAACCCTAAATGTACATATTTAACCCTAACTAGAGCTATTTTACCCTATCTAGTCCTATTTAACCCTAACTGTACCTATTTAACCCTAACTGGACCTATTTAACCCATATCCTATTAACCCCTATCACCCTCTACCCTACCTTATTAACCTATATCCTATTCTATTAACCCCTTCTACCCTACCCTATTAACTCCTAAACTACCCACCTAACCCCCTAATAAAATCCCTAAAACCACTAAGTACAAAAAATAAAAACACCCACAATACAGAAAATAAACCCCCCACCATGTACAAAAAATAACAAACGACTAACTACAGAAAAAAATAAACACTACAAAAAATAAAAAAGTATTACAGAAAATAAAAAAACACTATGAAAATAAAAAAATAATTACAACCTGTTGGAAGAAAAGGGTTAATAAGTCCACTGACCTGGCCAAAATGCCCCTCCAGCGGTGTCCATCAATGCCCTGGTCTTTGGTCTTCTGTGCCAGGAAAGGCCCCTCCAACAATGTCCCAAAGTCCTGTAATACCTACAAAAGAAAATAAACATTACAGTAAATAAACATATCCTGACAACCTGTAATAAAAAAGGGTTAATAGTCTACTCACCTGGCTGAAATACCCCTGGAGCGTTGATCCTTGAGGCCTTTGCCTTCAGGCTTCTGGGCCAGGAAAAAAGGCCCCTCCAAAAAAATCCCGGCATTCTATAAAAAAAAAAAATACTAACGGAGCTTCTCCCTTGCGGAGTTCCCAGCCGCAAATGAAAGTTCCTGTGCATGCGCTGATAAAAAAAAGAAAAAGAAAAAAAAGAAAAATTGCACCTTCTGATCGGCTGAAATCGCTCTCAATCAGATTTCAGCCAATCAAAAGGCGCAAATGCTTACAGACAATCAGAATGGTATACACCCCTGTATTCCATTCTGATTGGCTGATATCTGATTGACATTGGGAGGGGCCTTTCCTGGCACAGAAGACCGAAGACCAGGGCATCGATGGACACTGCTGGAGGGGGGTTTTGGCCAGGTCAGTGGACTCATTAACCCTTGTCATCCAACAGGTTGTAACCCTTTTTTTTTTTCATAGTGGTTTTTATTTTATGTGTAATTTGTTTTTTATTTTCTGTAATACTTTTTTATTTTCTGTAATACCTTTTTATTTTCTGTAGTGTTCATTTTCTTTTTTTTTCTGCAGTTTCTTATTTTTTGTACATAGTGGGTGGTTTTATTTTTTGTAATGTGGGTGTTTTTATTTTTTGTACTAAGTGTGGTTTTAGGGATTTTATTAGGGGTTAGGTGGGTAGTGCAGGTATTAATAGGGTAGGGTAGAGGGGGTTTAATAGAACAGGATATGGGTTAATAGGGTAGGCTAGAGGGGGTTTAATAGAATAGGATATGGGTTAATAGGATATGGGTTAGGTCCAGTTAGGGTTAAATAGGTACAGTTAGGGTTCAAACGTACTAGATAGGGTTAAATAGGTACAGTTAGGGATAAGTAGGTACACAAAGGGTTAAATAAGACTAGATAGGGTTAAGTGGTTAGTGATAGCTTTAATTAGTTATGGTGAGGGTTAAAAAGGGTTAATAACTTAGAGGGGGTTAATTACTTAGAGGGGGTTATGACTTAAACATGGGTACCATAGTATGGGCCTAGTGGTACCCAGGCAAGTTCCACTATCCTATGCTTCTAACAGGCATAACAAGGAATAACACTCAGTCTTCTCCCTTCCCCAATCCCACAGCCACCATGAACTGCTTTGACCCTGCTACAGATGACATGGTCTCCAGCCTGCTATCGTCCACTCGCCTCACTGCCTGTCCTCTAGATCCTATTCCATCTCAGTTTATCCCTCCCCTCTCAACCACACTAATCCCAGCTCTCACCCACCTCTTCAACCTTTCCCTAAATACTGGCACATTTCCATCTTCTCTAAAACATGACATAATTACACCCATTCTCAAAAAACCCTTATCTGACTCTGACGTTGCATCTAACTTCCGCCCTATCTCGCTACTTCCCTTGGCTTCCAAACTGCTGGAGTGGCTTGTCTATAAACGCCTTACCAACTTTATTTCCTCTAACTCCCTTCTTGATACCTACCAATCCGGCTTCGGCCCCAACATTCCGCTGAGACAGCTCTCAGTAAAGTCACTAATGACTTGCACTCCACCAAGTCAAAATGTCTCTTTTCCATTCTAATTCTTCTAGATCTCTCTGCTACCATTGACATAGTCGACCATCCACTTTTACTCCATATACTCTCCTTCCTCGGTATTCAAGAAACTGCTCTCTCGTGATTCTCTTCATACCTACAAAAACGATCATTCAGTGTATCCTTTTGTGACACCTCTTATTCTACCTATCCCCTGTCTGTTGGCATACCCCAAGGTTCAGTCCTTGGCCCGCTCCTCTTCTCCATCTACACATAATCACTTGGTACCCTAATAAACTCTTTTGGGATTCAGTATCATCTCTATGCAGATGACACTCAAATCTACCTCATATCATAAGATCTATCCCCCTCTCTTCTAACACACGTCTCCAACTGCCTTTCTAGTATATCCGTATATCCTCTTGGATGTCCACCCACCATCTCAAACTCAACATGTCTAAGACTGACCTCCTAATCTTCCCTCCCTCTACCACAGCGTCAATTCCTCACAGCTCTCTCACTGTCAACAACTACATCATCACTTCCACCTCCCAAGCCCGTTGCCTTGGGGTTTTACTGGACCCCGTCCTGTCTTTTATCCCTCACATATAGTCACTAACAAAATCTTGCCTTCTCCATTTAAAAAACATCTCCAGAATTCGCCATCATCTTACACAAGACACAACTAAAATCCTAATACATCTCTCATCATCACTCGACTTGACTACTGCAACTCACTTCTTTCTGGCCTATCCACCACTTCAATCCATAATGAACGTCTCTGCTATACTCATCTTCCGTACACAACGTTCAGTGTCGGCGTCACCTCTCTGTCAATCCTGACCCTAACTTACAAAGCCCTCAACAATAGTGCACCCCCGTACATCTCTGCTCTCATCTCCAAATATTCCCCCAACTGCCCTCTTCATTCTGCTAATGACCTTTATCTTTCTACAATTCTTGTCATATCCTCTCACTCTTGCCTTCAGGACTTTACTTGTGCTGCCCCTATTCTCTGGAACTCCTTGCCTCGCTCCACCAGATTGTCCTCCTGCCTCAAAACATTCAAAACCTCACTAAAAAGGAATCTCTTTAATGAAGTGTATCACCTTCCACCCTAACATGCTCATCACCTCTCTCTCCCTCCTTTACCAAACACAATACCATAGGTTGTTAGTCTGCAAGTTTCAATCCTGCAGGGTGCATTGGGGAAAGCAACATGGACACTGGATTCAAAGCTCAAAGACAGGGACCTCCTTGCTTTGCTATGTGTTGATTTGTATTTACCTTTGTATTTAACTTATTTTATGTACAGTGCTACGGAATATGTTGGCGCCTTATAAATAAACAATGATAATAATGGGCCCCTTTCCCCTGGCACAATATGCCTATCCTATAAGGCTGAGAGCATCAGTCTGTAAGGTATTGCACAGCTTGTACCTTGGCATGCTAGAGGCATGACACCACCCATTTTTGAACTTCTCCCCCTGACATCATACCGACCTTACTTGGCACGCCTGTTGAAATAGACTCCAATTTCTGGCAAATAAGAACATTAACATCTCTCTTCTGTTTCAACAACAAAATACTCACTGTCAATCAAACACAGTGAATTAGCATATGGATAACCGTATGAGCAGTAACGCCATGCCAAGGCTTCAACAATTGTTACTGACCCTTCATACACCTTTAATGTCTCCTTCCATATGCACAACCACACACCGTTCATACTTCACTTACCACTAAAGTTACTTATTATTTGATGTGAGTGAGGTGGTGCTGCTTCTGCTAAATCTTTTTACCATTGGAAGTGCCTCCCTTTCCTTGATACCATGCCAAAACTTCAATGCTTTCTACTCACCATGCACACACCTTTTATATCTCCTTCCATATGCATAATCACATACCGTTCATACTTTACTTAACACTACAGTTACTTATTGTCTTGATGTGAGCGAGGTGGTGCTGATTCTGCTCAGTCTTCTTATCCTGGGAAGTGCCTCCATTTCTCTGATGAAGGTGAGGTGGTGCTGCTTCTCCCTAAGCTAAAGTGTAAATACATATCTGCAAATCTTTAAAGGGTTATTCCCCCCCTCCAGCCCAGATTAAAATGAATGTAAAGACTTTGTAATACTTCTTTGTCTTAATAGTCATCTTACCCGTCTAATGTTCCTTTGTAAAATTACTCTGTAAAGAAGACATAATTTTCTTCATGATGACGAGGTGGTGCTGCTTGTGCTAACTCTTCTTTGCTGGAAAATCTCTCTGTTTTCTTGATGATGAGGATGATGAGGTAGTGCTGTTTCTTCTTGCTTTTCTGTTCCTGAAAAGGCTCTATTTTCTTGATGATGATGAGGTGGTGCTGTTTCTTCTTGCTTTTCTGTTCCTGAAAAGGCTCTGTTTTCTTGATGATGATGAGGTGGTGCTGTTTCTTCTTGCTTTTCTGTTCCTGAAAATGCTCTGTTTTCTTGATGATGATGAGGTGGTGCTGTTTCTTCTTGCTTTTCTGTTCCTGAAAAGGCTCTGTTTTCTTGATGATAATGAGGTAGTGCTGTTTCTTCTTGCTTTTCTGTTCCTGAAAAGGCTCTGTTTTCTTGATGATGAGGAGGTGGTGCGGTTTCTTCTTGCTATTCTGTTGCTAGAAAGTCTCTGTGATCTTGATGATGATAATGAGGTGGTGCTGTTCCTTCTCGCTCTTCTGTTGCTGTAAAGTCTCTGTTTTCTTGATGATGATGAGGTAGTGCTGTTTCTTTTCACTTTACTGTTGCTGGAAAATCTCTGTTTTCTTGATGAAGATGATTAGGTGGTGCTGCTTCTACTCAAATTCATGTGTGTACACTGATGGTATGATTTCTCTTCTTACAATTATTTGTACATACATTTTGCACAGCGATCTTTCAAAGAAGAAAACTTATCAATGTTTTTTTATTGAAATCTTCGATCTCCAAAATAAGTTGCTTTTCCATTGAGAGCATCGCTAATTCATTTAACCGGTCCTGGGTCATGGTGCTTCTTAAAAAGTTTTTTATACTCTTCAATGTGGAGAAGCATCTTTCTAATTCTGCAGTAGTCATTGGAGTTGTAATGAGGATTCTTAATAATTTCACTGTCTCAGTGAAATAATCCTGCAGATTATTTTCCACAAAAGGTGTGTACAAAGCGACAGCACCCTTAGAGAGACAAAATTCAGGCTTCCCATATATAAGTGGCAGCTCAGTGTGCAATTTTCCCTTGTTTTGCGTTGGATATGCTTACACAGAACTTCCATGGGAAAACAAGTGTCATGGGCCGTAAACAAGTCACTTTGAAGCAGTTTGGTACTTACTAGATGATTTAAAAAAGTGAAATGTTCTTTTGCATTAACAACCACTATGTCACATACCTCTTTTGAGTTGCCTCTAGGTTGATTTCTCCGTACTATGTCTGGGCATTTCTGCAGTGCTAGGCAAACTCTCATCAACAGAATTACGATTTTTCTAAATTCTGCTGACAAATTCTACTGTGACTTTGTTGACACAAACAGTATCCTTGTCCCGTTTTTTAAGCTGACTGTAGAGCATCAACAGGGGGCATTATTTGATGACATACTTTAAGGAAGTAAAGGAACTCCCTTTCTTCTAGCATTCAAATGAAGGCACTGGCTTCTTGTATAGAGCCTGAATCAGGTATCTAACATTTAAATTTTCTGGAAAAACTCAATTAGATTATCTCTGTGCTCGTAGATGACATTCACACAATGTTGAAGTTCCAACGTGTCAGTGCACCTTTTGGAAGTCTTCTACCAACTACATCATCAAGACCTGCAGTCCTTTTTGGAGATCGTAAAAAAGCTGGTAATCTGGATAGGTTGCAAAAACAAATGATAACTCTTTGCTTGTTCCATATTAGATTAAGTTGGTGAGCATAATAATGAATGTAGTGTGCGTTAGAGTACACATATTTTATTTCTCTTTGAACTCCTCTACATTTTCTACGCATCACACTGGCAACATTGTAACTTTGAGCTATAAGTTTTAGTTTGTCGCTTGGCTCTGGGAGAACATAATTCAGACTTTCCAACACAACAGTGGCAATCAATTCTGCATCAATCTCTTTCAGTTCCGTGAAGCCATAAAATCTTTCAACAACTCTGTGCCTGTCGTCAATGTATCAATATACTAAAACTGACTGTGTCCTTGTGGAAATATCAGTTGTATCATCTGCTTGTATTGCCAAAACTTGGCTTCCTTAAGCTGCTGGAGAATAACTTCCTTGATAACTTCCAGCATGCAGTCCAGTAGCTCATCATATACGATTTTGAAGGTGCCAACTTTCATCATGTCCTCTTAATGCCAATTCAAAAGCACCACAAAAGCGAACGCGATCAATTAACTTATCCACTTCTTCATTGTGTTTTCAAATAGTGGATTGGTACTATCTGTCCAGTTGAACTGCAATGTTCACACGTCCAAAACTTTGAAACTTGTACCTGTTATCCAAGTGGGATTTGCAAGCTTCATGTTTCTTAATTTTCTTTGCTAAGTGTTTGAGGTCAGTCAATCCATTTTTGGTCCAAGCCATTTCACCACCAAATAACATGTACGGAAAATAAAATAAGGATTTCCTGGTGATGCTTCTACAAAGCCAGTTCTTCTATTTGTACCAGTCGGTATTAAAATTATGGACATATTCCTTGCTTCGATATCTTGCTTGTTGCTGAAAATTTATCTCTGGCTTGTGAGGTCCTAACTGTTTTACTTCCAGCTTCTCTTCATATGTTAGGGTGCAGAAAGGCTTCAGGAGTAGTGAGTTGGCAATATTAATTTTTGCTAATAATATGAAGAATGGATCACAGCATTAAAAATGTTAAATATCTAACAAAGTACTTGGCCTTCAATTTAAGATATCCGGCTACAAAATATATGAATGCTTTAGCTTGTTTAAGCTATGTGTGATAAACTTTATGTGACTTTATTTTGGGTCAAATACGCTTTTGTGGCTGTACCAAAAGGTTCTACTTCATTCAACCTGCTTTCCAATTTTTAAATACCATTTTCCCCAAAATTGCTCACTAAATTAGTAAATGTAGTACCTTTGTAAACTATTTTTGTTATTTGTGAAAAGCAAATTGTACGCATATGTACATCAAGCAGTGTCCAGTTCTTAGAAATTTCACATATCTCAAAATAATAAATACTTAAACCACATAGCCATGTACAAAGGTGTCATCTTGTTAAAATTACCAATAATACATAAACGTTTTACAATAAACTCATCCATAATTAGCACTGCAGCAATGTCATGAAGCAAAATAACAATATGTTTAACTCATTAGAATGAAATATAGATTCAAAACACTCATGTGACTGGACTACAGCAAACTCATCATTTGCCTATTACACAAATAGGCTCACCAGTGCTTGCATCAATGTGCATTGACAGAAAAATGAATGCAATGACACTCACCAACAATTAGCTCTCCTTCCCGGGGTGTCTTCAAGTGCAGTAGCTGACCAACAAGTCCAAAAAGTCTGCAGTCGCAGAGTCTTGCATCTGGGGGTGATATAAACCAAGCAAACAAATCAGAGAGGGAAAAACCTCTGACAGAAAAATGAATGCAATGACATTCACCAACAGTTGGTTTTCCTTCTCGGGGTGTCTCCAAGTGCAGTAGTTGACCAACAAGTCCAAAAAAGTCTGCAGCCACAGAGTGCTTGACCTGGGTGTGATATAAACCAAGCAAAGAAATCAAAATACAAGGCCCCAACCATACTTAAAAACACTTATGAAACCAAGGTACCTAAAAAAAAGGTACCTAAAAAAAAACTATTATATCAAGCAGGATTATACTTTATATGCCTCAACGGTACCTAAAAAAAACTATTATGTCAAGGGGACTATATAGGCCCCAACTGTACCCCAATAAAAAAATATTATACCAAGCGGGACTATGTAGGCCCCAAAGGCACCTAAAAAAACTTATTATATCAAGCAAGACTATATAGGCCTCAACGGTACCTAAAAAAAACATATTATGTCAAGCGGGACTACATAGGACCCAATCCTATAAAAAAAAACTATTATACCAAGCGGGACTTATAGAAGAACACTTATTAAAAAAAAATCTATAAAAATACAGTGGATATAAAATGTCTAAACACCCCTGTTAAAATGTCAGGTTTCTGTGCTGTAAAAAAATGAGACAAAGATAAATAATTTCAGAACTTTTTCCACCTTTAATGTGACCTATAAACTGTACAACTTAATTGAAAAACAAACTGAAGGATTTTAGTTAGAATTTTAGGTAGAATTTTTTTGATTTTATTACAGCACTCAGTCTTTTTGGGTATGAGTCTATCAGCATGGCACATTTTACTTGGCAAGATTTGCCCACTCTTCTTTGCAAAAACACTCCAAATCTGTCAGATTGCGAGTGATCTCCTGTGCACAGCCCTCTTCAGATCACCCCACAGATTTTTAATCGGATTCAGGTCTATGCTCTGGCGGGGCCATTCCAAAACTTTAATCTTCTTCTGGTGAAGCCATTCCTTTGTTGATTTGGATGTATGCTTTGGGTCGTTGTCATGCTAAAAGATGAAGTTCCTCTTCATGTTCAGCTTTCTAGCAGAAGCCTGAAGGTTTTGTGCCAATATTGACTGGTATTTGGAACTGTTCATAATTCCCTCTATCTTAACTAAGGCCCCAGTTCCAGCTGAAGAAAAACATCCCCAAAACATGATGCTGCCACCACCATGCTTCACTGTGGGTATGGCGTTCTTTTGGTGATGTGCAGTGTTGTTTTTGCGCCAAACATATCTTTTGGAATTATGGCCAAAAAGTTCAACCTTGGTTTCATCAGACCATAACACATTTTTCCCACATGCTTTTGGGAGACTTCAGATGTGTTTTTGCAAAATGTAGCCTGGCTTGGATGTTTTTCTTCATAAGAAAAGGCTTTCGTCTTTCCACTCTACCCCATAGTCCAGACATATAAAGAATACAGGAGATTGTTGTCACATGTACGACACAACCAGTACTTGCCAGATATTCCTGCAGCTCCTTTAATGTTGCTGTAGACCTCTTGGTAGCCTCCCAAACCAGTTTTCTTCCCGTCTTTTCATCAATTTTGGAGGGAGCTCCAGTTCTTGGTAATGTCACTGTTGTGCCATATTTTCTCCACTTGATGATGACTGTCTTCACTGTGTTCCATGGTATATCTAATTCCTTGGAAATTCTTTTGTACCCTTCTCCTGACTGATACCTTTTAACAATGAGATCCCTCTGATGCTTTGGAAGCTCTCTGTGGTCCATGGCTTTTGCTGTGGGATGTGACTAAGAACATTTCAGGAAAGATCAACTAGAGCAGCTGAACTTTATTTGGGGTTAATCAGAGGCACTTTAAATGATGGCAGGTGAATGCTGACTCCTATTTAACACGATTTGGAATGTGATTGCTTAATTCTGAACACAGCTACATCCCCAGTTATAAGAGGGTGTGCAGACTTATGCAACCACATTATTTTTCTTTTCTTTTTCTTCCCTCCACATAAAAGATTTCAGTCTGTTGTTCAATTGAGTTGTACAGTTTATAGGTCACATTAAAGGTGGAAAAAGTTTTGAAATGATTTATCTTTGTCTCATTTTTTTACAGCACAGAAACCTGCCATTTTAACAGGGGTGTGTAGACTTTTTAAATCCACTGTATATATACAATTGTGTTATACATTATATGTAAAGATGTATCATATACAGGCAGACTCCATTCAATACTGATTCGCTATAAAGCTGGTTTTGCCTGACACATCCCCTATTGGATATAACACAGTTTTTGCGGCCCCTCCGAGTAACACTGATTTGATGCTTGTGTATCATTCCACCAAGAGCCATGGAAACATTTTAAAATCGAGTTTGCCTGTGATTTTCCCTATGATAAATTTGACCCGTTTAACACTGTTACGTTTAGCACTTGGTCTTCTAGGAACACATCTACAGAGTTAAAAGGGGTATACCTGTA
The DNA here is from genome assembly GCA_027410445.1 of Discoglossus pictus. NCBI lineage: Eukaryota > Metazoa > Chordata > Amphibia > Anura > Alytidae > Discoglossus > Discoglossus pictus. Next base: position 47,989,219 of record CM050169.1, on the reverse strand, counting down.
TTTATACATAGCAGAGGTGGAGCTACCACCGTTGCACACGGAGCAAGGCACCAAGGCCCTTGGCCTCTGAGGGTCCCTTGCAGACCCCCTGCATGCTCTGTGGCCCCCCCATGGCCCCATGTGTTCCCCCTCAGTCTCATGTGGCCCCTCACAGACCTTTGCGGCATTCCTCAGCCGCCTATGGTCCCCCTCAGCCTCCTGTGGCCCTTCAGGAATCTCTGCAGCCTTCCTCAGGCCCCTGGGGCCTCCCTCAGGCCCTTGTGGCCACCCAGGTCCTTGCAGGCCCCTGTGGCTTCCCGCAAACCTCTGCGGGCCTCCCTCGTCCTTTTGTGGCCTTTTCGGTCCTTGCTGACCTCTGTGGCCCCAGCGCAGACCTCTGCGCCCCCTTCAGACCTTTGTGGTCCTCCTCAGGTCCTCTGGCCTGCCGTGGCCCCTCCTCAACCATGGAAGTGTAGTGCTTAAACCACTCAAGTGTTGCTTTAGCAGTGTGTTTGGGGTCATTGTCCTGCTGGAAGGTGAACCTACGTCCTAGCCTCAAATCACGCACAGAGTGGTACAGGGTTTGCTCAAGAATATCCCTGTATTTAGCACCATCCATCTTTCCCTCAACCCTGACCTGTTTCCCAGTCCCGGCTGCTGAAAAACATCCCCATAGCATGATGCTGCCACCACCATGTTTCATTGTGGGGATGGTGTTCTTTGGGGAATGTGATGTGTTGGGTTTGCACCAGACATAGCGTTTTCTTTGATGGACGAAAAGTTAAATTTTAGTCTCATCAGACCAGAGCACCTTCCTCCATACATTTTGGGAGTCTCCCACATGCCTTTGTGCAAACTCAAAACGTGCCATTTTGTTTTTTGCTGAAAAGTAATGTCTTTCTTCTGGCCACTCTGCCATAAAGCCCAACTCCATGGAGTGTACGGCTTATTGTCGTCCTATGTACAGATACTCCAGTCTCTGCTGTGGAACTCTGCAGCTCCTCCAGGGTTACCTTAGGTCTCTGTGCTGCCTCTCTGATTAATGCCCTCCTTTCCCGGTCCGTGAGTTTTGGTGGGTGACCATCTCTTGGCAGGTTTGCTGTTGTGCCATGTTCTTTCCATTGGGTTATTATAGATTTGATGGTGCTCTGGGGATCATCAAAGATTTGGATATTTTTTTATAACCTAACCCTGACTTGTACTTCTCAGCAACATTGTCCCTTACTCGTTTGGAGAGTTCCTTGGTATTTATGGCAGTGTTTGGTTAGTGGTGCCTCTTGCTTAGGTGTTGTAGCCTCTGTGGCCTTTCAAAAAAGTGTGTATATGTAATGACAGATCATGTGACACTTAGATTGCACACAGGTGGAAATCATTTCACTAATTATGTGACTTCTGTAGGTAATTGGTTGCACAAGAGCTTTTTATGGGCTTCATAACAAAGGGTGTGAATACATACGCACATGCCAATTTTCTGTTTTCTATTTCTAAAAAATAATTTTATGGATATATTTTTCTCATTTCACTTCACTAACTTAGACTATTGTGTTCTGATCCATCACATAAAATTCAGATTAACAAAACATTGAACTAAAGGCTGTAATGTAACAAAATAGGTAAAAAGTCAAGGGGGGGGGGTTGAATACTTTTGCAAGGCACTGTAAGAGACATGTTTTTTATATATATAGATATATGTATATATATATATATAGTTATTATATATTTATTATATATTATTTTGTTAATATGTATTTATTTCTTAATTTCTTTTTTTACTTTATTATACATTAATATCTTTTTTTTAAGACTCTGATTGGCTGAAATTAACGGTCAATAAGAACTTCTGCCAATCAGATAAGATTATTTTGATAAGTAACAGACGCTTTTTTGATTAGTTAGCTCTGTTAATCAGATACAATAATCTATTCTGATTGGTTTAAAATCTGACTGACAGTTGATTCAGCCAATCAGAGTCTTCAAAAATTAGAATAAAAGGGGGGAGCTCCTTGTAGGAGGAGCTCACTTGTGTTTTTTTTTTCCAGAGAGACAGTTTTTTTAGTTGTCGGCCTTTTTCCAGGGGCCAGAAGATAAGTAACAATGGCTTCAATGAAGATTTAAGAGGACTAGATGGATAACTCGACAAGTCCAGGGCACAAGAGAGAGGACCAGGGCGTCGGTGATCTGCGCTTGGGGGTCAATTGGGCAGGTGTGTATGTACTTATATGTGTCAGGAAATGTATCCTTTTTTTTTATATGTGTTATTTGTATTACTTTTTTTTTTTGATAATGAATTTAGTGATCGTCTTGTAACTTTTTAAATTTTTTCTAATGTACATAGGGCCTCATTCTATTATCAGCCGTAAAACGGCCGCAAAGCTGCGATTCCTTGCGGCCGTCTTACCGCCCTGTGTAGAGCTACCTTTACCTTGCAATTCTAATAGACGGCGCCGCAAGGATATCCCCTTTACGGCCGTCCTCATATCATGCAACCGGCCGCAAGGTCTGAAAACGTTAAAAGCAAATATAAATTCAAGATGGCACTGTAAAGCTCTGCAAATGCTAGAGATCATAATGGGGAACATGAGGATTAATAGCAACCCCCTCTCAAGCTTGCACATCAGCCCAAATCCGATATTTCATTAACGGTTTATTTTCCGTCCCGCAGCCTGGGAGGGTCTGAGGTGCTCCAAGCCCTCGGGACTTTGTCCAGGGATATTTGACATGAATTAAAATAAAAATGATTTTCAGATTTGAGTGTAGGGGAATGTTGTGCTATGAATGCTAACACCTCCAATCACTTTATTGTCTCATCAGAGTGCAGGATGGCTTAATTGTGTGCTTGCGGGACCTTTTTGGTGCAAGTAAGCTGCGGCTCGGTTTTAGCCTTGCCGAGAGGGTTCCCGTAGTAATTGAATAGCAACCGGGGTTTTCTTGCGGCCGAAACTCTTGCAGCCGTTTAAGATCAAAGGCTTTCCTGCGGCGCGTGAGACCGCAAGGGATAACAAGGCGCCGGCCGCAAGCCTGCCGGAGCCCCCGGCCGGAAGGGAATAGAATAGGCAAATAGCCTGCGGCTGGTCCTTGCGGCCACGCATCTCCTACGGCCGATAATAGAATGAGGACCATAGTGTTTGGCTTATAACTTTTTATTTTTGGTGCTTTTTTTAATTTTATGTAATGTAGTTTACTGCTTGAAACTTTTTTTAATTTGCGTATTTTTTTTATTTTTATTTTAACCGTTAGGGACATAGGGAACTTAATAGGGACTATGGGGGTGCAATATTATACTGTAATTAGTTATATTATTGGGGGTCTTCAGTGATATAGGGGTGTAGTTGTATCATTGGGGGTTTTCAAAGACCCCCAATTATATAGGGGTGCAGTGTAGTTGTATCATTGGGTCCTGCTTGTGATGGTTTGCGGGCCTGCTTGGGGTAGTCTGCATGCCTGCTTGGAGTGGGCCACTGGCCTGTTTGGGGTGGTCTGCTTGGTGTGGTCCATCTGTCTAGTTGAGATGGTCCACGGGCCTGCTTGGGGTGGTCTGCGGGCCTGCTTGGGGGGGTCCCCGTGTCTTGCGGGCCTGCTTGGAGTGGTCCGCATGCCTTCTTGGGGTGGTCCACGGGCCTGCTTGGGGTGGTCCGTGGGTCTGCTTGAGGTAGTCCCCAGGCCCAGCAAGCCTGCTTGGGGTGGTCCTCAGGCCTCGTAGGTCTGCTTGAGGTGGTCCACGGGTCTGCTTGGGGTGGTCCCCAGGCATCGCATGTCTGCTTGGGGTGATTTCCAGGCCTCACGGGTATGCTTTGGGTGGTCCCCAGGCCTCGCAGGTCTGCTTGAGGTGGTCAGCGGGCCTGCATGGGAGGGTTCCCCAGACCCCATATAGGTGGGCCTGTGTAGGTAGGTAGGTAGCTAGGTTATTAGGACTAAGGGGGGCTTGGGTGTTGGACAAATGTACTTATTTGATGAGGGTAGATCAAGATCAGGGTTCAAAGAGGATCAGTCACAGAAAAGAGTGGGAACAGTGTGGGAATGGTTTGAAATCATGGGCTTTTAAAGCCTTTTTTATTTCAATCCATAACATTGAGGCTCTGTAGGCTGGGGACGGTCAGAGCATGATTTTACAGCTGCTGCACATCCCATGCATTCTGATTGGGTGATGCTGCAGCTGACAGACAGGAAAACTTCTACAAATCATAATACAGTGAATGCATGCTCAGCCAGGCTGGACAAGACAGCATTTTCGACTGTTTTAAATTGTCACTGTACTATAATCTGTAGCAGCAGTGCAGCACTAGGGAAAATCAGCAGGCAAGGGTAGGGCACACAATGGGTTAATTTACAGTGATAGATGGATAGATGGATATGTATAACAAAATCATATGAAAGGAGAGATGAAAGCTGATATACAGATAAAATAAAATGTTATTCTCTACATAAATCTAAAATACAATATTAAAGTGATTGATAATTTTTTTTTGGGGGGGGGAGTTGCCCATTTGCCCCTATGCAATAGCCGCCCCTGAAGTCTATGTTTGAATAACCTTTACCAATTAGGAAGACCTTAAGAGTCTTGGAAGAAAAGTGCTATATAAATTAGTATTAGTATTTAAAATTACAAAACTAAAAATGTTTAAAAAACGCACAACTGAAAAAAAAGAGAACACTGAATATAGTCAAGGCTTGGTCTATAGTTGTTGGTGGAGCTGGAGGACTTTCAATTTTCGATCACTCATGATCTGGCCTTTATTTGTTTGCAGAAACCTTTCTCATCCTGCTTACTTTTTAATATTCGCATTAAACTCAATTTAGAGTTGATTCTCTAGTCAGGCTCGCCTGTACTTCACGTTCATTTTAAGCCACACCTAATTTATCTTACTCATAATTATATTTCTACATTACCTTTATCATTCATTTATTTATTAGCCAATATGCTATATTCACAAATACCTAAAATAATACATAAAATAATGTATATCACATATATAGTTGTGAGCATACGAGTTGTTGCTAACGCTTGCAGGCTCGCGTAGTGAGGGCTGCGGGTGAGGCCCTCGCGAAGGCATGGAGCGCCGAAGGGCTACGGGCGAGGGCCTCAGTTGCTGGCATGGAGCGCCGAAGGCGCTCCTTGCCAGCAACTGCGACCATTTCAAAATTTATGTTACAACGCAAACAACACGACCCAACAACCGCGACCCTCGCAAACTTTACCTCGCCATGCAAACAACACGACACACCAATTACGACCCTCGCAAACTTTACCTCGCAACGCAAACAACATACGAGACACTTACATACACTCGCGAACATTACAAAATGTAAAACACAATAAATACACATACCACATACATAAAAAGCTTACCTACAGCAAGAGGAAGCATCCAGGACCTCAAAAAAACAACTTACAGCTTAATTTAACTAAAAATAAAAGAGTTTGAGAAAAAATGGCCGCCGTACAAAACGAAAATGAGGCTACAGCACTCTAAACACGCAAAACACCACAAGAAACTCGAAAAACACCACAAACGACCTACGGATATTCCGTTAAGATGCATACCACACATTACCCGCCAATGCGGAAGTACACAACTACGCTAACGGTTTGGTCTCGCGTACACACACTATTACACTGCACACATTCAGCACGCTTACACAGCAGCTCCACACCACTAATGCTGCAGAAACATCAAAACAGATTGCAGCTCTTCAACACAATGCTTCACAATAGGTAAAGTATATTCATTTATTAATGCATTATATATTTCAGTAGTACACACCAAACAGCATTAGCTACCTTACAATTTCATTGCCGTAATTTTTTGACAGGAATTTCACTAGTCACATATATAGTTGTGAGCGTCCAAGTTGTTGCTAACGCTTGCGGGTTCGCAGCGCTCCTTGCCAGCAACTGCGGCCCTTGCAAACTTTACGTTGTAACGCAAAAAACACCACACAGCAACTGCGACCCTCACAAACTTTACGTTCCAACGCAAACAACATACGACACGCGTTACCACTCATTACGACCTCGCAAAAAGCGCCCGCAACCCGCAAACAGGAAAAAATTCAAAACACAATAAATACACACAGCACATACATAAAAAGCTTACCTACAGCAAGGGGAAGCATCCATGACCTAACAAAAAAACAACTTACACCTTCATTTAGCTAAAAATAAAAGACTTTAGACACTAAAAAATTCTCTAAGCGAGAGAAAAAATTTCCGCCGAACAAAACGAAAACGAGGCTACAGCACTGTAAACATGCAAAACACCACATGAAACTCGCAAAACACCACAAACGACCTACGGATATTCCGCTAAGACGCATACCACACATTACCCGCCATTTTACGCCAATGCAGAAGTACACAACTACGCTAACGGTTTGGTCTCGCGCACGCACACTATTACACTGCACACATTCAGCATGCTTACACAGCAGCTCCACACCACTAATGCTTCAGCAACATCAAAACAGACTGCCAGCTCTTCAACACAATGCTTCAAAATAGGTCAAGTATATTCATTTATTAATGTATTATATATTTCATTATTATACACAAAACAGCATTAGCTACCTTACAATTTCATTGCCGTCATTTTTTGACGGGCAATTCTCTAGTATTATATAACATGATGATCTTTCTGCCTATTTAAAAGACACCTCATCCACTAGTTTACACCTCCTCCACTAGTTTTTGACATCTGTTATACTGTAATTTGGGCGCCTTGCTTGATGTGTCTAGGGAGATCAATGGTACTTCCAACATATACGGCTGAGGGATTTTTACTTTTTCCCCTGACTTGCCTTATTTGTCTAATAAAAAAATACATTCTCTGGTATTTTATTGGCTGGCCTACATTCCTTGGAGAGTTCAAATGGAAATTCTAGTATATATGTCAGAACTGGCAATGTAAACCCTTTCAGCGGCGAAGTACCAGTGGATGGCAAGCAAGTAAACAAATGTTATGGCACTCTCCGAAGGAAATAGCATCGATCACAAGTCACTCATCCAAGAACCTCCAACTGAAATCCCCTATCACTCAGATGGAATTTATCAGCTGATTAATGGAAGCTTTTTGTGTTACACACCGAATCAGAACATCCTGCCTCGTTGTCAGAGAAGATATTTATGCTGGAACTAGCGATAATGTTGAATGTTTGTGGGTAGACTTAAATAGTGGGTAGACTAATATTAGTAGGAGTATGCTATAAACCCCCAAATATAATTGAAAGTGAGTAAATACAATTATTGTTACAGATTGGAAATGAAGCTAAGCACGGGCAAGTTCTAATAATGGGAAATTTTAACTACCCTGAAATAAACTGAATAAATGAGACCAGCAGTTCTGCTAAGGGGAGCAGGTTCTTGAGTACACTCGGGGATCATTATCTGGCCCAGGTAATACAAGAGCCTACTAGAAATAAAGCTATCTTAGATTTACTCATCACAAATAATATTGATATAGTATCAAATGTTTGAATAGGGCAACGTTTGGGAAACAGTGATCACAACACAGTCTCGTTTGAGATTGAATTAAAAAAAACTGTAAGGGGCCAACAAAAACTCATTAATTTAATTTAAACTTAATTTTAAAAGGGCAGATTTTAACAGTCTAAGAGCAGCAATACAAAGCATAGACTGGGACACAGAACTGATAAGTAAAAATACTGAACATAAATGGACAACATTTAAATCCTTACTACATAGACATACTTATCACCATATACCATGTGGGAATACTAGTAAAAGGAATAAATCCCATCCAATGTGGCTTAACAATGATTTAAAGATCAAGCTACGGAGTAAAAAGCAGGCATTTAAATAATACAAACAATAGGGGACAGAGACTGCTTTACGTGAGTACAAGGAAATCAACAAGGCAGCAAAAGGGCTATTAGACAGGCTAAAATAGAAAATGAAACATTAGTTACAAATGAAAATAAAACTAATCCTAAAATATTCTTTAAATATATTAATGGGAAGAAGGCAAGGAAGGAATCTACAGGTGGTCTGATAATTAGTGACCAGGAAAAGGCAGATGAGCTAAATAGGTTCCTTTCTTCGGTATATACAAGGGAGGTACCAGTGGTTTGGACACTGCAACATAATGGGGCTACACTACCATCACTAAATAATTGGTTAACACAGGAAGAAATCCAAAAGAGGTTGGAAAAAATAAATGTTAATAAAGCTCCGGGTCCTGATGGAATACACCCAAGGATACTGAGGGAACTGGGTTCTGTAATAGCCAAACCATATATTTGCCTCTCTTCTGTAGTGGGAAAGCTTTTAGAAGGGTTAATAAGGGATAATAGACAATAATATGTCTATTTGAACAGGATTATAAGTATGAGTCAACATGGATTTATGAGGGATAGCTCATGTCAAACAAATCTAATTAGTTTCTATGAGGAGCTTAGTAGCAACCTGGATCAGGGCAACTCAGTTGATGAAGTATTTTTGGATTTTGCAAAGGCTTTTTTTTATACAGTGCCACATGGAAGACTATTGTGCAAACTAAAAGATACAGGAATTGCAGTAAATATCTTCTCATGGATCGAGAGCTGTCTAAAAGACAGGAAGCAAAGGGTTGTGATAAATGGAACATACTCTGACTGGACTAATGTGGTAAGTGATATTCCTCAGGGTTTAGTGTTAGTTCATCTCCTTTTTAACATATTTATTAATGACTTAGACGTGGTACTGGAAAGTAGTGTCTCCATTTTTGCTGATGACACAAAGTTGTGCAAGGTAATTAAATCATATAATGATGAACTTTCTCTCCAAAGGGATTTACATACATTAGAGAAATGGGAATCTAAATGGCAGATGGAATGTAATACAAATAAATGTAAAGTTATGCATCTGAAAAGGAAAAATAGGCATTAATTTTCTAATCTTAATGGAGCAGATATAAGGGTATCAGATATTGAACGGAGTAACACTGCTCAATGCCAAGCAGCAGCTGCAAATAAAGGCAAATACAATATTACATATATTAAGAAGGGTATAGAAGCAAGGGAAGCAAATATTTCTGCCACTATACAAATCCCTAGTACGTTGTCATTTTGAATACGGAGTACAATTTTGGTCACCACTTCATAAAAAGGACATTTTAGAACTGGAAAAAGTACAGTGAAAGGCTACAAAACTAACAAGGGGAATGGAGGGGCTAAGTTATGAAGAAAGACTAACCAAATTAAACGTATTTTCTCTAGAAAAAAGGCGTCTAATAGGGGATATTATTACCCTATATAAATACATCCAGGGTCAGTATTAAGTTTTGTCAAGTGAACTTTTTGTGCCAAGAGGTTTTCAACTGACAAGAGGACATCCTTTGAGGTTAGAAATAAAAAGATTTCACCTTAATGAAAGAAAAGGCTTCTTCACAGTAAGGGTGGGTACTCTGTGGATTTCTCTACCAATGGAGGTGGTGACAGCGGATTCGATAGATAACTTTAAAAAGGAACTGGATATATTTTTAAATAAAAAGGGCATTCAAGTTTTTCCTGATTAATTAGAGAGGGAGTATTGATCCAGGGAGGAATATGACTACCAGTATCTGGGGTCAGAAAGGAATAAATTTTTCTCCCTTTTGAGACGATTGGCAAAGTTTCACTTGTTTTTTTTTTTCTGTCTGCCTTCCTCTGGATCAATTAACAACTAATCTGCATATTACAGATCAGAGGAGATCTTAAAAGATTGAACTTGATGGACTAAAAGTATTTTTTTCAACCTCAATTACTATACAACTATGTAACTATGTAACTGTGTATGCTTTAGCTATACATACTGTATGTGGTTGTGTCTATGTCAGAGGAACAAACAGAAGAGGAAGAGTAATGAATAATGGTTATCATTGTCGAAGTGGATATAAAGGGTCTGAGATGTACAGAGGAACCCAACCAGTGACCAATGGAGATTAGGATTAATGTTTAGTTAACCTACTGAACAACAACTCCAAGGCCACTGGCAAATAATGATCAGTCAAGCTAAAGATCAGGGGCCAGCAGAAGTCCATGAGGTCAGTATCAATCTGGGCCAGAGATCATCCCTATAAGATACAGGAATAGAGCAGAAATAAATCCAAACAGATCAGGAAGACACAGGAGCAACCATAAATAATCCAAGTCTCAGGAACCTACAACAGTCACCGAGCCCCCCTCTGAGCATCAACAAATAGTCCCAGATGAGCTGTTATTGGCTCGTAGAAAGGCTGGGGCTAACAACAACCAATCAGGAGAAACAGCATCAAAAACTAGGAGAGGTCCCTCTGTCTGATCTGTCTCTAGAACTCATCGCTGTAGCTTCCTTGGCATGAGACAGTTGTCCATGTCATACTAATGCTAACCAATGAGATTGAACTCGAAAATGGACCTGACAAGATGTTTCTCTTCTTTACTTCCTCTCGCGAGCAAATATTTGTTTCATATAGCACCCGGAGTCTGTTACATTATTATTATTTTATTTATAAGATGTGAATGTTTTCTGTTGAGCCACTACTACCATCCTGTAGGACATGCAATTGAACAGCTCAGGTATCAATGTTTTTTTACGCAAAAAAAAATGTTTTCTATAAGATTCTTGCTACAAATAATTTTCAGATTATAGTATTGTAACTCTCACTAGCAAAAACATTTAATTAGACTACAACCAAAATTGTAAATGTTTTACCCATTTTGATATTGATTTTTCCTGCTGCGATTTTTTTATCTTGTTCCACTGAGCTTATTTGTGCTCTAAATCATTGACATTACAAACTAAATAACACTGGAGTTAATGGCCTTAAGCGACTTGCAAAAGACAGAGACAATATTTGCTAAGACCAAAAGTTACTTTGCCCTTTTTCATCCCAGTACTGAAACCTATAAAAAAAGAAAGTAGAGTTAATAGGATCCATCTCCCAGACAGAGGAGAGCTCTGCACCATGGCCATCACATTGTTATCTGCCTTTTTAGTTTTAGTTAATATTTTTTATCCAAATTTTTCAGCAGGTAAGTCGACATCTATAAAACAAATATTTACCTAGAATCTGATTATTTCATTTTAGTCTTTTAGATTATTTTAAGAAGACGATGCTTGATTGAGAGCCGGAACCATAATATATATACATATATATTTTTTAAGACTATAACAATTCACTCTTTAAAATAGAAAAAGAAAGTCCATTAATATGCACATTTAACACTTGACTGACTGAGTTTTAAAGGAACTCTGCTTCCATAGATACTGTAGAGTACGTAGAGTACTTAAGATCAAGTTGGGAAGATATGAAATTTTGTTTTCATTTGATGTTTTTTTTAAATTGTGTTAACTTTTATGAAAGGGTTTACTTACTTTAAAGGTTTTCTCCAGCTGCACTGTTATATATTTTGAAATTTTTAAGGTTCTGAAGACACCATAAATAACAAGGCCTCTCGAAATGTTTATATTCTAACTTCACTGCAAAATTAAGCTTCAGTTTTTTACTTTGTATGTTAGTATATTTAAAAGCTGATTTTTTGGTGCAGCACATAGTTGTAGGCAAATTGCATTTGTTTCAAATGCTAGATAATATAAAAACTTTTATAAAACCATGAAAATGCATCACTGTAAAATAATTCCGATTTTCCTCCACTTGGTTTTCAGTGCTCTATGTGAAATATTCAGTGTTTTTAGACAGGTTCAAATGTTTATTAATTATATTCTGAAAAACACTTTTATCATACACACCCTGAACTCCTTTACACAACATATATATCGCAAGAATATACATATACACTAAGCACATATATGGAACATATTAGAGTAAAAATCTCTGAACTAACATTTTGTATTGATATTTGTTTCCAGAAGCAGTGAGCCCTCCACGATATGCCATACCAGGTAAGAATGATTTGAAAATGGCCAATAATGTAAATCTATGAACTTGGCGCAATATATTGATGATATATTGAATAAAGAATTAAAAAAAACAATATATTGATAGAGCCTCCCAAACTAATGGTTAGATTATTGAATATTACTTGAATTAACAAATATGGTATTGTTTAGTTGTATAATAATGAAAGCTATTTAGGGTACAAATAAATAACGTTTTGGGCAGGTCTTAGCTAAACTATTAAATAATCGGACGTCTTTATCTATAATATTAAAGAGACATTGTCATCCCTGCAGGTAGTGGTTTGAGCATAAAATACATTAAAAACTGTCTACATATTGAACAATTCAGTTTTTTCTAAAATAAATAATTTCACAGATACACAGATTTGTTTTTTCAGCTAATGGACAACTCAGTATGATCATATGAGGAGTGAGGCGATCTAACTGAATGATAACATTCAGAGTAATTATTTTGGCCACCACAGAGACAGCCAAGCAGACTGTGATTCTAATTAGCAGATCAAATCAGTTAGTTACTATACAGGAGTTGTTCATTTGCATAAAAGGACAGAACACATATTACTGAAATCTATCTAAAAGAACAACACTTAATTTTGGGGTGAAACAGTCCCTTGAAAACATATAGCCAGGATTCATAATGGAATGGTCCAGTATATAATACTAGAATAATTCTACACTCTAAAAATGTTAGTACAACTATAGTAACATCAAATTGACACATGGTATCTATCTAAATAAAAACACATTATGACCCCTATAAGGGAGCCATTGATTGGAAAATGAGTAAATATATATATATATATATATATATATATATATATATATATTTATAAACAAAAAAGAGGGAATCCACTAGGGTGGTTCGTCTTACTTAATATGTAGAAGGATCTATGAGAGAGGGAAAGATGGGTGTGATAGTTTATACATACAGTTGCTAAATGTAATCTGAATTTAAAAAAAAGGGGTTATAGTGGCAGCTAATAATATGAGTAAACTATTCACAATAATACCCAATCAACTATAACTCAATGAGCCAAATACGTTGAGTCAGCTCATACAGTGACCACAAGATCGTTACGTTGTACAGTCTTGTTAAGGGGTCAAGGACACACCAAATCATCGCTGATAAGATTAGACATGTGCAGGGATAATGAGAATACTAAAACTTAACATTTAATGGGATTGTATAAAAATGTATACCTCAATAAAGAATAAAATGGTGTAAATAAATAAAAAAGAAAATAGAAAAAGAAGGAAGTGATAGAGACTTAGTCTCAAAATTAACAAATAAATAAGCGATAAACTAAAAAACCACAAGGATATATGTCAAAGTGAGTATACTATTATCCTCCAATGTGGTAATTACACTGATAAGCGATAAACTAAAAGAACCACAAGGATATATGTCAAAATGAGTATACAATTATCCTCCAATATGGTAATTACACTGATAAATAGAATCTACTTCCTGGAGACGGATAAGGGATATCTCCCACAGTAAGGTGACTGGGTACCAATATATCAAGATATGTTATAGTAAAATCCCATTGAAAATTCAGTCATTTAATATAACATGTCAGGTAAAAACCTTATTCATAATGCTTAGCGTCTGTAAAGTGTAAAAGAGCATGATCAAAACTCCAATAGTGTGTCTTGTTGTAATTGATGCAACCCTGCCTGTCTAAGCCAATGGGAGCTCCCACTTTTGCCTGAATCGCCCAAAGCGCGTTTCGCCAATGGTTGCTTCTACTGGGGTCGTCAATGTATTTACCACATTGGAGGATAATAGTATACTCACTTTGACATATATCCTTGTGGTTTTTTAGTTTATCGCTTATTTATTAGTTAATTTTGAGACTAAGTCTCTATCACTTCCTTCCTTTTCCTCTTTTCTTTTTTATTTATTTACATTATTATATTCTTTATTGAGGTATACATTTTTATACAATCCCATTAAATGTTAAGCTTTAGTATTTTCATTATCCCTACACATGTCTAATCTTATGAGCAATGATTTGGTGTGTCCTTGACCCCTTAACAAGACTGTACAACGTAGCAATCTTGTGGTCACCTTATGAGCTGACTCAACTAATTTGGCTCATTGAGTTATAGTTGATTGGGTATTATTGTGATTAGTTTGCTCATATTATTAGTTGCCACTATATCTCCTTTTTTTAAATTTATATATATATATACTGTATATATCTTAAAATAGTATATATATATATATATATATATATATATATATATAATGGATAGTACATTAGTAATTCCATTTGAATGTCTACAAAAAAAGTTGTTAAACCTATGTCTTGCTCAAATTTCAAATACAGTTGATGCAGTGGGTGGGGCCATGCAAATAAGACCACAATGCATGCTCACTCTGTAATCCTTAACCATTTTATACATTTTGCATGTATCTGTAGTGAACTATATATGTATATGTATATATATATATATTTTTTTTTTTTTTGTTTTTTTTTTGCTATTATTATTCTTTTTTAAGAAGTAAAAGAATATTTAGCTAGTAAAATGTTTTCTATACCACTGTGATTTTTCCTGCAATATGTTTTATATTATAGCACTGTTAACCATTGGTGGATTTTTTTAGCCCATAATGTAGCTCTTCAGGGGATCACCTCACAGTCCAGCACCAATTCTTACTATGGAAGCTCTAAAAATGCCAATGATGGATCACTAGCCAACAATTATCTGAGATCACAATGTTCTTACACAAAGAAAGATCCACATCCTTGGTGGATAGTGGACCTCAGGGAGCCCCATCAAGTTTTCTCAGTGGCTATCACCAATCGAGTGTTGGAGTGTTGCAGGGAACGGATATTTGGTGCTGAGATACGGATCGGCAATGACCCAAGTAAAGGCGGGACCTTAAATCCCAGGTATTGTTTGTAAATATTATGTATTGTATGTATTGTAATATAAATTGTTATAAAGTGACACAAAATATGGAGGTTCCAAATATGGTATAACTCAATACAGTAGGTAATATCAAGTACTTGTTGAAAGTTAATGAAAAAATACATTGCCATACAGTAAATTATCATTGTTTTCCATTATGAGCTCTCAGTCAGCATTTCTAATGCACCCACAAATAGATTCAAATGTTTTTTTTTTATGAAAGATTGTGCTAACAACTGCAAGGAAGACAATGGACCCCATGCCCCGGCGGCTTATGTGCAAATAATGGTACTGATCTCTCATTAGCAAAATATATGAATCTCAGTTTGAGGGTGCATCAGAAAAGCTGACTGACAGCACAACAACGTTAAGCTTCATTGTTAATTATAGACGCCTTTTTAAATAACGTTCAATTAGTAAAGTGCTGGTTAAAAGCTTTCATTAAATAAGACTGTATTTGGAACCTGTCTATTTTAATGCACTAGCCAAATCCCCCAAAGGAAATAAACACCACAATTTGCTTCATAATCCTTTTAAAACTTAATACATTTGAGTGGCCCCCAGTAGAGGCCATGGAGGCCATGATAACAAAGCGAAGTATAATGGACATGGAGGACTATGGGTGGAGCCTAAACCAGTTCTGCCTTACACAATCTGCTCTGTTGTCATATTGGTTATGTTGCTGTTTTCTAGGTGTGGGGTCATTAAGTCCATCGAATCTGGGGAGACTCTTTCATTCTCATGCCAAGGAATGATTGGACAATATGTAACAGTTACCATACCTGAGAGGGAAGAGCATCTTGTCCTCTGTGAAGTTCAGGTCTTTGGTCGGCCGGTCAGCAGATCAGGTAAAAAATGGCTAAGAGACATGGTAGCACCATGTTAAACAGCTATAACAAAATTAACAAAAGTGGTATAAGGATGATACTTCTATGGCTAAATCGTTAGAAAGAAGTACGCTATCACAGCAATAAACAATAAAAATGTATGAACTAGATGGCAGATACACTGTTTTTTTTTATTTTTTATTTTTAATGTTGTTTTTCTCAGATGTTGCTGAGGCACAAGCACCAACTGAATTCAAGACACCAAATGGAGGTACTGACTGTTTTTACAAAGTAAATCATCCATTGCTAGACAAGCCTAGGGTAGAGGGGAACACTTATGGGAGGGGAACACTTATGGGAGGGGATTAAAGGAAGCCAACAAAAGTGAGGAGGGTGGTTGTTTGGCAGAGACGGAAGGGCAAGAGACATAAGATATCACATATAATAGTTGTGCGTACGACTTAGGCGATGAATGCCGTTAACTCACAGCACTAAAACTGGCAGGACTTCTGCGATGACCGCCACAGACAGCACGGGGGAACAGCCAGGACGTCTGAGAGTGAGGGAGTCCATTTTGGCAAGTGTCAAAACTCGAAAATCGGCTAAGCAAGAAACAAAATGGGGGCTCAAAAAAATGAAAACGAGGCTACACGACCCTGGACCATGCAAAAGAACGCCAACCACATACCACTTTACGAGATGCGGCACTTAGAAAAACAAAATACGAGATAGGAAAAATACAAAGTTAACGTCCGAATCGCGAAAAGCACAAAACACGAAACACACAAAAAATAAAAATACAACAAAAATATCACAAACACCATGGGGGAACAGCAAGGACGTCTGGGAGTGAGGTGGCACGCAAATGTAAGTCAATTTCGTCGAGTTTCGGCACTCGAAAATCAGCTAAGCGACCAAAAAAAAGGCGGACAAAAAAATGAAAATGAGGCTACACGACCCTGGACTGCGCAAAACAACGCCAACCGCATACGACTTTCACCAAGGAAACTACGAGGTACAAAATACACTATTACAAAGGACGGCAAATGCTCGCGAACCGCGTAGCACATAGACAAACAACGCTATTTTACAATCCTAACTTGTCACTAACATCATTACGCATCTTCAGTAGCGCTTTACACAAATATACCAACGGTTTGCCCTCATGCACGCAGCCTATTTCTAATGCACTGAACATTCATAACACTATCTCCTCAGGCCAGCAACAGTCCCACTGGACATTATATGCTGCAGGACAATAAAAAGAGATTGTTACCATCTTCAGGCTATTGATTTTTACATATATTAATTAGAAAAAGATAAACTATATTAATTTATTATGCAATTAATTCATTAATTAGTATTTAAAAAAATATAGATACAAGCCAAAGGACACGCGAGGAGAGGCTCGCAATGAGCGCCAAAGGTCCTTAGAGTATAAAAAGCTTAACATTGTGTGCCAAGCAGCATTGCCATGGTTTCAAACTTTATTGACCATCATTTTTTGATGGGCAAGTCACTAGTAGGAGATATAGGATAAAGAATATATAAGTTAAGGACATATACATCAAGAAAGGGCAAGCGTTTTTATATTTTAGATAACGTTCCAACTATCTTCTCTGAACACCTATATTATATCTAAAAACATTATTTTTGAATTAAGAAATACCAAGACCAGCTCTCCAAAAACTATGATTTGTTCTCCTAATTTTCACCTGTTGTAGTGTCATTATAATACTCGGTTTAATAACCAGAATAAAATAACTTAATAATGGGGGTCACATATAATATGGTAAAGGTAGAATTTATATATCTTGCACCTTTTCTAACATAGTTAGGATCTTCCATTTATTTCTTCTTATCTCAACCCCAAAGCTATTACTATTTCAGATTCAGATTCTCTGCCTTCAGTTGAGATGTTTGGTGCCACCACTAATGATGTAATCATTGAAGTGGGAGAAGATTTGGCTGTGAAGCAGGTCTAAAGGACTTTCAGAACTACTTGTATGTGCACTTCATTTGCTGCCTTACAGCTAGAGCTAACACACTGAAAGAATATGGCCAGTGAAGAGCTATGAATAATATTGATGTCTCATTAAAACATCTAGCTCTCTTTGTTAGGGCTTTATACTGAATATTTGATATTTTTAGGACTTTTTTGTGTGTTTTTTTTCACATTTATGTCATACTTCTGAATGTCTTGCAGTTCCAAATATAGCTCTGAAAGGAATCTCCCAACAATCCAGTATCTATAACATGTATGGTGAATCAAAGAATGCCATTGATGGGTCTCTCTCCAGTAATTACCTTTTCATTGAATGTGCTGGAACTGGAGAGCAAGATGATCCTTGGTGGATGGTTAATCTACAATCAAGGCATAAAATCTTTACTGTGGCTGTCACCAACCGAGGAGACTGCTGTTCTCATTCGATAGCTGGGGCACAAATAAGGATTGGAAACTCACCAGAGCAAGGAGGAACTCAAAACCCAATGTACAGTATTTATAATTTATAAGACAAGCTTAAATCAGTTTTGATTTTCTTTTAAAAAAAATATAAATATGCATTTGAATTGAGAACAAAAAACCAACAGAATCATTTAGTATGGCCATTTGTATATGTTGTTGTTGTTTAGTCATTCGGTTGTGTTTGACTGTCCTTTCCCCATGGAACGCATTACACCAGGCACATGTTTCAGCTACTGCCCCTCTGAGCTCCCACAAACTCATGTTAATTGCTTCAGTAACCTCCATCAATCTCAGCCTCTGCTGTCCCCTTCTTCTTGTGCCTTCAATCTTTCCTAGTATTAGAGTCTTCTCTAGGGAAACCCGTCTTCTCATGATATGGCCAAAATATTTGAGCTTCAGCCTCATGATCAATCCTTCCAGTGAACAATTTTTCTGTAGTACTGATGTATTGGATCTTCTTGCAGTCCAAGGAAATCTAAGCATTTTTCTCCAACACCGCAATTCAAAGGCGTCATTACTATGTCTCTCAGCCTTCTTTATGGTACAACTCTCACATCAGTATGTTACATCTGGGAATTCCATACTTTTTACTTTGTTGATAATGTAATAGCTTTACTTTTTAATAGCTTGTCCAGAAGTGCCGAGTTCAAGAGAATTGGACATCAATGGCATTATTCTCTTTGCCCACCAGTAGAGTTGAGTTGATGTCAGAGGCCTCATGGGGTTCTGACAAGTATTTCATCTCTTGTCCTTTTAACGTACAAGGGGTCGTTTTATCAAAAGCTTGACATGCTAATCATCTGGTTGGAGAAAATCTTTTTACTGTATATTTTGTGATCTTTTGGGCATCCTCCGGCGTAACTAAGAATATTTCTGATTAATCTGTGCATTCAATCAATATGTCTTCAAAAGATTCTTTAATGAGGGCAAACTGTGGATTGCTAATTTACTAAAAAATTGAGTGTAAGCACTTATCAAATGTTTCCCCTAATGGACCCACAAAGTGTATGTTGGGTTCAGGGTCAGAGCTACCAGTAGTGCAGGTGGTGCAATGCACCCTGACAGTGGATCTTTGCACAGGCAGGAGGCAAGGGAAGGGGAGCAGCTATGGAAAGGGGTCTTTGCCCTCCATTCTCTAACTGTTTTTGTTATATACATTTCTTGAAGTTGCTTTGTTCAATTAATTTACTACTATTGGTTCCCTACAGATGTGGAATCATTGAGTCCATGGATAATGGAGAGACCCTGGCATTTGAATGTAATGGTATGGAGGGGCAGTATGTAACAGTCTTTATCCCTGGCCATCAAAAATCTGTCACTATTTGTGAAGTCCAAGTCTTTGGTCTCCCAAGTGAAACTCCTGGTAAGACATTGTAAATATCTATGCATTGAGCATGTGCATGAAGTGTAACATAATTTATATTCCAGATTATGTGTTTCCAAGGTTGGTTGACCTCAGAAATATCTCAAATGAGTAAATGAGAGCTTGCAGTAATTGGACCTTTGTCACAAATATGTAGTGTGATTCCTTGAGTATAGGTGCTTTCAAGAAAAACGTCTAGGCAACTTCAAAGGATAATAGGCTATGCTTAATAGGCTATGCTTCCTTGGCGCCAGGAGTCTTTCTGCTCTCTCCGTTTTACACTATTCATGTTTTATATAAATGTTTTAACTAGATTAATAAATTCATTGTATATTCCTCAATATAATTACCATATAAAATTACACTTCCCTTAGTTTTAGGAAGTCCCCAGAGTAGTAGATTTTTATCTTCTGCAACCTCCTCATTTCTTCATGCTCTCTTTCATGAGAGGTGACATCTTGTGCAGTTATGACCTAAGCCCACACCCAGACGGATGGCCTTCACACTACCTGTGTATTGCAGTTAGTAAGCAGGCACCAACATGTTGTGTGTCTTCTAGTTGCAGCATGACACTGGAGAAGTTAAGCCCTTGCTTGTCGGCTTGACCTTAATTAACAGCTATACAATATGTCAACTTTTATGAGAGATAGTAGGAAGAATGGGAGGTGCTCCAGAAGCTGACGAACTTTTACTCTGTTAATCTTAGGACATGAATATCTAATATACATAATAATAATTTATACCTAATTATACTTTTGCCTATACGTTTTATACTTAATTACTTTATGCAGAACACATATTTAGGCCAGTAGCCATTTTCTGATTTTATTAATATGTAGTTTGTTTATGTCACAACCTACAATGATGATGGAGTATAGAGGTTCCTAGTCCTCTTATCTCCTGTAGGTTTTAGACCTAAGATTTGGGTGACTCAGACCAATGGACCTTCCTTGCGGATGCAAGAGCATAAGTCCCAGCTTTTGGTAGTGTGCCTGCGAAAACCTGGAAGGGAGTCAGAAACGATCTCCTCTGCCAGCATATGCCCCTGGGTCAATAATACACCTGCACACAAAGTCTTGATGAAAATTATGAACCATGTTTTATTTTAGAACAGCATATTTAACCACATCACACAAGAATGGGGGAAGTGGCTACCGTTATCCAGCCCCAAATGACGTCTGGCCAATCATGAAAGGGAACTGTGCGTGAACCAATAGTCCCCTTCCTAGGTCCGCCCACTAGGCGAGGCCAACTAATTAATTTGGGCTTTGAATGTCCAGGGGAAAGCATGTCTTTTACTCTCCTGTGCCCATGCTATGAAGGCTGAGAAGCCTTCAGGCCATCCCATTGTTTCTGGGTGCCTGTCTGCTCTCCAGCTGTGAGCTTCCCATTGTTAGTTCTATGCTGGATACTAGCTAATGGGATTAACAGGCCTTTGGGAACAAAGGAGGCGTGGCTGTATTCAACGGCTTCCCCTCTACAATATAATGACATACTAATATAATAACATACATTCATATTTACAAATACAACACACAATGTTTCACACACATACAACCAACACATCCCACCAGCTCCTTTACATGACACCCATTACAATGAGCCTAAACATGGAAGGGATGGGAATATGCTAAAGGATAAACTTATAATACTTTATCCCCTAGACCACAACAATATATCCATAACAAGTGGGCCCCAAACCTTTTGTTCTTCCACATGGCAACAGCATGTGGAAGATAACCCAGCCCAAAATGGCCACTGCTGCCAGTCACAAAATGGCCCCAGCATAGTTCACACCAAATCCAATATGGCCACTGGCTGATTCATGACAATCCTTCCCCAAGCGGGCAGGGAACATCAAAGATTTTCCCAGCTACGCTGATAGTCATGAATCTGCTGGTTTGGCCCGGCCCGCTGCATGCTAGGCAAGTTCATGTCGGTGCGCACACAGTCCCAAGGTGCAGAGTAAAGACCTCCCCTAGCCCTTGGCCTTGCTCCCACTGTATAGAGCAAATTGCTCTTCCCATGTAACCCCCACCCAAAACAGTCCAGGATCCCATCTCTCTGTTTTTGGCAGCAGCATGGAAGTCTCTGGGGACACAGTGGGTTGCACCCATACATTCTTCTGAGGCAAAACCGTATTTTTGGGAGCCCCATAAAACAACCCCTGTCCCATAGCAACCCCTTTCCCTCCAGCCAGTCCCCACAGCTGGGCTGGGGTCTCTAAAACAGTCTCTGGGCCTATGGGATTGCAAGGGGGCAGTCCAGTACTTCCCTCAGCAAAATCATTATTGTTGGGAGCCCAATAACACAATAACTGCAGTAAAGTACATACCGGTCTGCGCTTGACTCCAGCGTCCCTGATGGAGTCCGGACTTGGATGCTCTGTTTGCTCTGGCTCCTGGAGATCTGTATCTTTGGACAGACCCTCCTGGTTTTCTTCCCCTGGGTCTGTCTGTGTTGCAGCCTGGAGAACTACGCTGTTCCCACCCAGCCTGTGCTTTGGGGCCCTCAGCTGACCCTCTTCCTCTTTGGCCTTTTGCTTGGTACCCTTATCCCAGTCCTCCAGGTTTAACTGGGCCTTTGGAGCGGTGTCTGTTCCAGTGGGCCTCTGGACATTGGTTATCCAGGGTATCTCCCCACTTGGTTCACCCTCTACTATGGTGCCACACTGCACCCACGGCTCCTTTGCCAAGGCTGGCAAGCTTGCTGCCCCTGTCGGGCTCTTGGTGCCCCTGGCACTCTCTTGGTGCCCCTGGCACTCTTGCTGTGTGAGGCCTGGTTCCCTGTAGCTAAGAACCAGTTCCTTTCCCTCCCCACAGTCCATTACATAGCCCACCTGGGCTCTGTGCTTCCCTAGCACCTTTTGTAGCAACTCTCCTGGGGTGTCAGAGTACAGTTTTTGGTTATCTGTTGTAGGCTGGGGAATCTTATCCTTCCCACCCAACCTGACCTCTACGGCCTTCTCCCCAGAGTGCATTACATAGCCCTCCCCACAGTCTCTTGGGTGGCTATCCTGAGCCCCTGGCTCCATTAGCAGTTCTGGCCCATACACATTGCCTAGAACTTCTGAGGGCAGACTTAGTTCATCTGGCCCTACCTGTTGAGCAGTTACTGGGGTTTCTGCCAGGATTTGTGCTGGAAGGTAGTCCTCAGGTGAGACCTGTTTGGAGAAACTGTGCTCTGCTAGCATTTCCTCTGGGATTAAGTCTCTTGGGGTATCAGGGGACAAACATGGGTTATCTGACCCCACCCAGGGAACATTCCCCTGGGTCTCTGGCTCTTGGAGCTGGTGATTTGGTCCCAAGCTGACTTTACCATCCCTTCTAGGCTCTGACACAGTCTCTATATTTTTTAAAGGAACGCATTCTCCATCACTCTGTTCTCCCCAGACCCCTTGCACACAATCACTTCGGTACATACCATCTGTGTTGTAACGATCTGGCGACCAGTCCTCTTGACTGGGTTGTTCCCCTCTTGATGGGCAAAATGTCTCCCCATAGATCTCGTCCCACAACTCAAAATACTCCTCCTCCAGCTGCAGTTCCTGCTCAATCAGGTGTACCATTAAATTAGCCTCCATGGACCATGGTTCCAGTCCCAGACCACGACAGCGTTCCACAAACAAGTTGTTGTGCCTTTTAAAGGTTCCTATGCCCCCTTCAGGATCACCATACACAATATCTTGGAGGCCAGAATCTATCTCCAAGCGGAAATCAAACTCCTCTCCAAGGCCACCAACTATTTTGGCGTGAAAAACGTGATATTGGTTCTCCAAGGCAACCTCTTTTCTTACTAGTACTTCCAGCCAGCCCATTAGCTCATCGTCCTGCCACAGATTCAGAATCGCCATCCATTTCTCTAGACGCAGTGTCTCTCTGTAGCCAAGTCTTTGCTGAGCTGGAGTTCTCGCTCCATTGCGCTCCTGCCAGATCCTCTGGCAATACTGGTCTAGTACGTTGGACACCTCTTGTGCGGTCATCTTACTGGGGTATAAGTGCCTGGCTGCTTTAAACCGTCTTGTTGCTTCTTTGGTGATATCCGTCTGTTCCATTCTTGGTCTTTCTGTAGAGTCGTCCCACCTCTGCCAGCCAATTGTCACAACCTACAATGATGATGGAGTATAGAGGTTCATAGTACTCTTATCTCCTGTAGGTTTTAGACCTAAGATTTGGGTGACTCAGACCAATGGACCTTCCTTGCGGATGCAAGAGCATAAGTCCCAGCTTTTGGTAGTGTGCCTGGGAAAACCTGGAAGGGAGTCAGAAACGATCTCCTCTGCCAGCATATGCCCCTGGGTCAATAATACACCTGCACACAAAGTCTTGATGAAAATTATGAACCATGTTTTATTTTAGAACAGCATATTTAACCACATCACACAAGAATGGGGGAAGTGGCTACCGTTATCCAGCCCCAAATGACGTCTGGCCAATCATGAAGGGGAACTGTGCGTGAACCAATAGTCCCCTCCGAGGTCCGCCCACTAGGCGAGGCCAACTAATTAATTTGGGCTTTGAATGTCCAGGGGAAAGCATGTCTTTTACTCTCCTGTGCCCATGCTATGAAGGCTGAGAAGCCTTCAGGCCATCCCATTGTTTCTGGGTGCCTGCCTGTCTGCTCTCCAGCTGTGAGCTTCCCATTGTTAGTTCTATGCTGGATACTAGCTAATGGGATTAACAGGCCTTTGGGAACAAAGGAGGCGTGGCTGTATTCAACGGCTTCCCCTCTACAATATAATGACATACTAATATAATAACATACATTCATATTTACAAATACAACACACAATGTTTCACACACATACAACCAACACATCCCACCAGCTCCTTTACATGACACCCATTACAATGAGCCTAAACATGGAAGGGATGGGCATATGCTAAGGGATAAACTTATAATACTTTATCCCCTAGACCACAACAATATATCCATAACAAGTGGGCCCCAAACCTTTTGTTCTTCCACATGGCAACAGCATGTGGAAGATAACCCAGCCCAAAATGGCCACTGCTGCCAGTCACAAAATGGCCCCAGCATAGTTCACACCAAATCCAATATGGCCACTGGCTGATTCATGACAGTTTATACCTAGGATTTTAAGTTTTCTCTTTAGAGTGTTTTCGATATTAAATGAAGGTAAAGGGTGCATATATATACGGTATATATATATAAAGTTAATAATGTGTAAACATTATGTCAAATTATTATTCTACAGTTGAAAATATATATAGCGTGAATACAGATGCTTGAACTCATAAGGCAGGTTATTTGATATAAAATAACTTAACTATGTAATATAAATTATGAGAATACAAAAGGAGGGATAGGGAGAGAAAAGAGCGCCAACCCCTGGTGCAGATCAATTGGATCACCAATTCATACAAAAAAAGGAATAGTTCAACTCTTCCCTTGTTAGACCTCAAAGTATTAAGGGACTATAATCACTCTTGTCAAGTTCTCCATGCAAGCCAGGTGTCTGGCAGGTCTCAAGATTTGACGTGGTCTTGCTACATGCATGTTTTCATATGAAGTCCATGCGTAGTTGATCAGTGTACGTGTCAGTGTTAGATAAATTAAGTATTGTCATTTTAGGAACAATGGTTATAAGACCAAGTTGGTCAACGCCCAATATCTAAATAAGTCTCTCTTTATTGGCTCATTAAGAATAAAACATGTGAGAGAAAGAGTTTTCTAATTTAAAAACTGTATTATTTATTGGTTACATAAATATAGTAAGAGATGTGTTAAAATACAATGTACAAAATATCTGTGATGAGAAAAATAGTAAATACAATGTGGGTGATAAAATAGATGCGTTTCTTCGCTATCCTTGCGGCTTCTTCAGTATTTAATATACACCCTTCTTGTTACAAGATTCGGCTTGATCTGATGTAAAAAAAAAACTAAAAAACTTTTTTACAAAAAAATGTGAATCCTAAATAAACATATGACAAGAGCCCAATATTATTATTTTTTTGTCTTCTATAATTAATTCTGCTTTTTGTTTTTTAAATATTCAGATGAGATCTCCCTGTATGAAGGACTTGGTAAGTTATATATGTTCCAAAAAATATATATAATTTGAAAAATAACATCAGCAATCAAAACTAAATACAGAAAAATATTCGCAATGCATAACCATAGTAACAGTAACAGTAATCGAGGCTGGAAAAATATTACTGGTCCCTCAAGTTCAACCTTTTTAGATCTCCTATGATCCTTGTATTAAGTAAATTGTTCATTGATCCAGAGGAAGGCAAAAAAAATATGAGAAATGATAAATTCAGAGATGCAAGTCGATACTAATTATAGTAGTTTGCAACCACATAGTAGTAACAATCTACTTTTTTATTTCAGTACCCCAATTCAATTTTACTGAAGGTAAGTGAACTATCTGACTATGGGGTCTATTGCATTCATTCCTTAAAAAAATCAACTATGGGTAATTTTTTCCTATTGGAAGATTCACATTGGCACAGCTAGATTTCTTATTGAGCCAAGTAGGCAGCAGCATAGAGGCACTTCCCTGTCAAGGGTGTCTCATTTCACACTTTAAAAAGTTTCTTTGCATAAAAAAAATGAAATAGTCCAGCTTACACTAACCAATAAGGGACGAGAGAGTTACAAGAGGGAGGAAGCTGCTTTGCCTATGGGTGCCAGAGATGTAGAGTATTTATCCGGTGGAATTAAATTGTGTGTTTTTCAGATTAACATCTGACCCAGTTTAGTTTGCCCTTAGACAAGTTTTATACATCCAGACCTTAAAGCACATTTTAGCCCATAGAAGTCTGAACAAGAGTTGTCAGTTTAATCAGTACTCTGCTTCGTAACAGATGTTTTCTTATTAATAAATTGTAAAATAAATAAATAACAATACTTACTCAAGATTTAGGCTTTATTTATTTTTCACCACTGGTGCAGTTATTTTGTTATTAAGATTCCTCTTCTTGACCTTGTTAGTACTGCAGCTGCAAATTAATATGTACCACAGGCCCTTTGTGTGCACTCCTGTGTATCTTACTTAGTCATGTTATGCTGCTAGTAACAACATGACCATCTTTGTCATCAAACGAGTATGTGACACACTCCAGACAATGCATGTGTAGGCCTGTATTGTATATTAATTTGCAACATAAGAAAGTAAGTGCTGATCTACAGGCTCTCTACTGTAGTCTTTTGACGTCAAAACGTAGACGGCCTATATTAGTCCCAACCGCCTGTGTGTTGCAATAGAGATGAGATCCACACTTGTTTTTATTAGATAGACCATTTATTACCCTTACAGTTTACCTTGATCTGTAAATCTTTATATTAACACGTCTTTCTAACAAATGAAACATCGAATAGAGAAATGTACGTAACGATCTATAACAAGACTAATCAGTTTCTGACTTTTATAGACTTTCTGTAATGTGTTAGTTCTGTTATATCAATACATCTATATCAATACATCTAACAGTACACTCTTATTTAATGTATAACCATCCAATGATGATGGATTTAAAATTAACATATTTAAAAATAAATATAAAAATAGCACAAATGTAGAAAGCGATGGCCATGCAACTTACAAGCCCATTAAAATGTACTAAGTCTTGTCTAACATATCTTGTGCTTGCCCTATATTTACAGATCGTATTCCTTTCTTCGAGTCCGATGAAAAAGACTATTATGACAGTGAGTCTAAGAACTAAAGCAAAACATTTTTAGAAAGGTTAAAAAAAAAATAATTAGAACCTTTTATTTTCAACTATCGTATTCAGTTTGTATTTACTAAAGGAAGACATTTGTCATTTATTTTAAAGGATTAGTAGCCTGTGTGGGACCTTGCATCCATATAATACCAATACTCAGTTTTATTTTGAGGTTGCTACACTGTCGTACAATTTAACAAAAAGATTAAATGGAAATGTAATTCCAAGTAGAATCAGCAAGGAGAACTCTAGAAATCCAATATGAAACCCTGCAGACCGAGTTTGCTAAAATTAAGATTTTTTTTCCAAAAGCTTCCTTGCTCATGGCTCATGCAGTTGCTTCACAAATCATGTGCAGTTTGTCTTGAACTACAGTGTACTTTTAATCAACAATAGAACGGATCATAAATGAGTAGACACATTAAACTTCAATTCTTATTTATTGTGTACATGTGATAACTCTAATAGGCTGTTGACACAAATAAAAAAATATACAGTGTAATAAATTACATTATGTTTCTTTTTTTTAATTATATAATTTAGGTCCACTCACCTATACTATAGTAAAAGCAACAATTATTTATGGTCTTGCAAGCTGAAAGGTACAAGTATGACATATTTTTGGTGCACTATTATGGCACTTTCCTCGAGTTATAACAAGTGATGTACACCATGCCAAGGCATACAAAAAGTACCATGGAGTTCCTTAACAAAAAAAAAAAACTTGAAAAATATCTGTACACGTTTCATCTTCTGAAATACTTGTTAGATTTGAAGAGTATAAATCAATCAAGTAAAACTAGAAAAAAAAGGCAATTTAAGAATATATTTATTAAAACATAACTTTTAGTAGAACTGAATATAAAAACAGAATATATGATTATAATCATGGTCTGCATATCAATTATCCCCCTTGGTTATCACCCCCAATTTAATGACCAATGTAGTTTAGGAAATCTCAGTAATAATCATAACTTATATGGCACTTTTCTCCAAGCTGGACACAATGTGCTTGACAGTACTTCCCCAGATATTGTGTTACCTGAAGGTTTGGGGAAAACAGAGACGTTTTAAGCTTTGCTTTGAAAATGCCCAATGATGAGGAGTCTCAAGGTATTATGGGGAGAAGATTCCACAGAACTGGATCTGCACAACTAAGCGCTCTAGCATCACATGATGCCAGGGGGACTCTTGGTACAGTGATGAACTTGCTGATCGATGAGCATGGTAAAAGGTGAAGGGAGCTAAGAGATCTCTAAGTTATCTGGAATCATGACCATTTAGTGCTTTGAAGGTCAAGCCAAATTGAAATTAGACTAATAAAACGAACAGCAGTGTAACCCTATGGCATATTTAGAGAAAATTCTATCATTTAGCAAACTTCACTATTGTATAAGTCTAGACACATCAGTAAACATTCCTGTTCAGTGTATGAAAGAGGTGTGTGCAGAACTAGGACATAAGCCTAGTCACTTTGTGGCTAATGCAACAATAATTAATTATCATGAAATAGTGATATTTGGCTAATATTTTTGTTTATTTGCAGCTTCAGATTCAATCTTTGACTTTCTATTTGATGGTAAGTATTAAAGAAGTATTATAATGAAAATAATTTCACAAGTAGTGACATTTTTCAATTGTTCCAGTGTCTATGTTGGCACAAAGACTAGATCTGCTGATTCTTTTGAGACTGTGATAAGTCAACGCCATCTCCTGCCATCTGAGATATATTTTGGCTTCACCTAACACAAATGAGGAGAGTAGATCTGCTGTTTGGAACGTGTTCTTGGGTACATGATAGTGTACAAGTAGGACATATATTATAGTAAATATCTCTGAACCTGGTAGACAAATATACTAGATAGATAATCTTCTAATATTGTGAGATGCAATACATAGTTAGATAGTTACATAGTTACATAGAAATTGAGGTTGAAAGAAGACTTTCAGTCCATCAAGTTCCACCTTTTAAGATCTCCTGTGATCTGCAATATATGGATTAGTTATTAATTAATTAGTTGTTAATTAATTATTAATCAACCATTTTTTTATTTTATTATTAATTAATTAATCCAAAGGAAGGCAAACAGTGTCAAACGGAAAAAAAAAAATCCTTCCTGACCCCAGATACTAGCGATTCTCCCTGAATCAATACACTCTTTCTAATTATCCAGGATAACCCTGAATTCCCTTCTTAATTAGAAATAAATCCAGTCCCCTTTGAATTCCTTCACATTCCCAATGTGTTTCATCTCATAAACACTTTTTTCAACAATTTTGCTCAGGGATATGACAATACAGCCATGGTGTGGTTTATATTGACTTACATTTTTGTGGCCAAACTAATAAGGTGCCATTAATTTGGGATTTGGTGGGCCATCAACCATCATCTAACCTAAATGTTAGCAATCCCCACTCCATTAACTTGTTCCAAAAGCTGTGCACTAAACAAACTGATGTTGATCAAGCATTTTAGTGTAAAATGGTGATAAATAAGAGTTTCTGAAGAATAAATAATCAATTTTTTTCTCTTTATATTTTTAGACGAAAGTATCAGTGAAAGCATACAGTTGTAATATTTGTTATATCTATAGGAATTGTCATAGTAAGTTTAATACTTAAGGTTATATATCATGATAATTGTTATTCTTTCTTTGATATATTTTCCAATAAAGATTGACATAAACAATCTATTTTAATGGACCAATATTTAAATTAACTTCTAAGGTATATTCTTGATTGTGGCTGATGCAATAATATCCTATTGCTGTATAAATACATTATTACCATGGACTTTGGTTACTGTTTTTTTAAATATTGCTATTTGTTGTTGCTTATATTTTTAGACAAAACAGTTTCAGATGTTCCAGAAGATGGTAAGTAACAATTATTCTGAAAAGAAAGAAAAGTTTCATGAATAATGAGTAATATGCTATGGTCAGTGGGGAAATCAGAAATTGACCATAAGGCAACATGTTAGTCTATAATTTAATATACTCTTCACCTACTAATCAATTATAATATAGTTGTCAAACTGGGAGACGTCGTCACGCTTTGTGAGGTGCGTAGGACTTAGCCGATGAGCGTCAAAGGCGCTCAGTGCTGCGTGCCTCGCGAAGTAAGGTGATCCGTTAAACCGTAGCACTTAGCCCATGCAAGCCTCGCAAAGCGAGGCGAGCAGTTAAAATACGAGACAGGGGACTTAGAACAAAAAAAGATACTAGATGCAAAAATTCACGAGATTAGCGGCCGAACAAAAAACCCGAAAAACACACTGAATACACCCAAAAAATTTACAAAAACATCACAGACAGCATGGGGCAACAGCCAGGACGTCTGTGAGTGAGGTGAACGCGAATGTAACTGAATTTAGACGATTTTTGCCACTCGAAAATCGTCTAAGCAAGGAAAAAAATGGCAGCTGAAAAAAATGAAAACGAGGCTCCACGACCCCGGATTGCACAAAACACTGCAAAACGGTTAGCACTTTACACATCACACTACGAACTACAAGATACACTCTTCCAAATGCCGGAAAATGCTCACGGCCCGCGAAAACCAGTGCACACTGCGTACCACTTTACACATCACACTACGACCTACAATATATACTATTACAAAAGCCGCAAAATGCTCACGAGACGCGTACCACCTTAATAACATTACGACTATACAATGCCACTTTACACAATAAACCAACGGCTTTACCTCGCCCACACAGCCTATTTAGAATGCACACTTCAACCATTCATTACACATTATAAGCAGGGCACTAACACTTATAATGTATATTCTATGCAGATGCAAAATACAAACAGATTGTTAGCTCTTCAGCCTATTGCTCGCTGCATATATCAATTATAAATAATTAAACTATATTAATTTATTCAATAAATCATTAATTATGACTTAACTACATTTACATAGAAATACATATCTCTCTCAGAGGACCAAAAGTACACAACAGGAGAGGCTCGCAATGAGCGCTGAAGAGCCTGAGGCTCGCAATGAAGGCGCTCAGCGCAAGCCTCGCAATGAGCGTCAATGGTCCTCACAGTGCAAAACGGTTTCAATTATGTCTCAAACAGCTATCACATGGCTTCAAATTTTATTGCCCATCATTTTTGACGGCCAAGTCGCTAGTCCATTATAATATACATTATACATTATACATCTTAGTCTAGGCTGATAAAAGCATGGTTACCTCCTAGCCTAGGTCATACATAACTAAGAGTAGCTATATTGTTGTTGCTGATTAGTCATTCAGTTATGTTCGACTCTCCATGAGCCTATGGACTCCAGCACTCCAGGTACATCTGTCAGCCACTGCCCCTCTGAGCCCCATCAAGCTCATGTTCATTGCTTCATTGACATGATCTATCCATCTCTGTTGCCCCTATCTTTGTGTGGTTACAGTCTTTCCCAGCAGGGAATCTTGTCTTCTCATAATATGGCTAAAATATTTGTGTTTCAGCCTCATGATCAAACCTTCCAGTGAACATTGTGGCTCCATTTCCTGTAGTGTTGATTGGATCTAATTGCAATCCAAGGGACACTAAGCAGTTTTCCCCAAACAAAGTAATCAATTCTACATTGTTTATATATATATATATATATATATATATATATATATAAATATATATATATTGTATATATATATAGAGAGAGAGAGAGAGAGAGAGAGAGAGGGAGAGGGAGAAAATTCCTTCCTGACCCCAGATACTAGCGATCGGATTTCTCCCTGGATCAATACACTCTTTCTAATTATCCAGGATAAGCCTGAATTCCCTTCTTAATTAGAAATAAATCCAGTCCCCTTTGAATTCCTTCACATTCCCAATGTGTTTCATCTCATAAACACTTTTTTCAACAATTTTGCTCAGGGATATGACAATACAGCCATGGTGTGGTTTATATTGACTTATATTTTGGTGGCCAAACTAATAAGGTGCCATTAATTTGGGATTTGGTGGGCCATTAACAATCATCTAATGTTAGCAATCCCCACTACATTAACTTGTTCCAAAAGCTGTGCACTAAACAAACTGATGTTGATCAAGCATTTTAGTGTAAAAGGGTGAGAAATAAGAGTTTCTGAAGAATAAATAATCAATTTTTTCTCTTTATATTTTTAGACAAAAGTATCAGTGAAAGCATACAGTTGTAATATTTGTTGTTATATCTATAGGAATTGTCATAGAAAGTTTAATACTTAAGGTTATATATCATGATAATTGTTATTCTTTGTTTGATATATTTTCCAATAAAGATTGACATAAACAATCTATTTTAATGGGCCAATATTTAAATTAACTTCTAAGGTATATTCTTGATTGTGGCTGATGCAATAATATCCTATTGCTGTATAAATACATTATTACCATTGACTTTGGTTACTGTTTTTTTTAAATATTGCTATTTGTTGTTGCTTATATTTTTAGACAAACCAGTTTCAGACGTTCCAGAAGATGGTAAGTAACAATTATCCTGAAAAGAAAGAAAAGTTTCATGAATAATGAGTAATATGCTATGGTCAGTGGGGAAATCAGAAATTGACCATAAGGCAACATGTTAGTCTATAATTTAATATACTCTTCACCTACTAATCAATCACATATATAGTTGTGAGCATGCGAGCCAGCCAGAGCCGTTGCTCACGCTTGCGGGCTCACATAGAGAGCCCACGGTGGAGCATCCCACCTCGGCTGTGCTGTTCAGGAGCCCTGTGGATGAGTCCATTGTTGGGTGTTACAGGGGGGTAGGACACAGTGAGACCCTGAGACCCACACAAGATTGACAGCTACCCTGTCGCTGAGTGGTAAGTGCTGGCTCCTGTCCGGCCCTGCCCACCCCCGGTCAGTTACCTTCTCTGTACTTCCTGCTCAGTCTTCATCACCACTTCACAGGCAGACCGCATGTCATACCCCTGCTCCATGGCTCGGCCCTGGCAACTCATGAAAGACATCCACACACACCCCCTCTGCCTCCAGCACGGCCCAGCTCCAGCAACAAGCGAGTCAAAGACAGTGCCTGCCGCCTTTTGGCTGAACTCACAAAGGCTCCAGACTAATAGCAACTAGCAATGGAGCAGTTAAACCTGGCCTCTCACTACTTTCTTGCATGAGATTCATGTAAACTACCTCTCCCCCTCAGCCGGGCAGGTCCTTAACGGACCATAAATCACAACCAGCTGAGAATTCCCATACACTTCTTCCACTAGAACAATTTCAGCAGCTATTTTCTTTTGTTTTCGCCCTGCATATAACCCACTCAACTCGACAGGTCCTGAAAGAACTATTAACCAAAAACACTGCACCACTAAAATTCTATTTACTTTGCTTTCTCCAGACTCCTACTTAATTCTCTCAGCCTTCCTCCTCTCCACAGGCCACGAAAGGTCCATAAATCGCACTGTAAATACCTATACATTTCTTTCAGTGCAGCAATTCATTTCAGATGTTTTTTCCTTCGAGTTTTTTCAGTAATATGACTTTCTAAGTAAAGCACCTATATGTTATATACTGTATGTGACAGAAAACTACATATAATACATATTGACATTCACACATAAGAGCTCCTGTAGATAGACAGATAGAAATGTAGATAGACTGACATAGGTAGTTATATATATATATATATATATATATATATATATATCACATATATAATTGGGAGCATACGAGCCGTTGCTCACGCTTGCGAAGGCACTCAGTTGCGAAGCGAGGGCCTCAGTTGCTGGCATGGAGCGCCAAAGGCACTTCTTGCCAGCAACTGCGGCCCTCGCGAAGCGTTCGGCGCTCCTTGCAAGCAACTGCGACCCTCGCAAACTTTACCTTTATCACATATATAGTTGTGAGCATACGAGCCGTTGCTCACGCTTGCAAAGCGAGGGCCTCAGTTGCTGGCAAGGAGCGCCGAACACATACATAAAAAGCTTACCTACAGCAAGAGGGAGCATCCAGGACCTCAAAAAATGAAGTTACACCTTCGTTTAACTCAAAATAAAAGAGTTTAGACACTAACAAATTCTCTAAGCGAGAGAAAAAAGGTCTGCCAAACAAAAGGAAAACGACGCTACAGCACTCTAAACACGAGGGCTGCGGGCGAGGGCCTCAGTTGCTGGCATGGAGCGCTGAAGGCTGCGGGCGAGGGCCTCAGTTGCTGGCATGGAGCGCCAAAGGCGCTCCTTGCCAGCAACTGCGACCCTCACAAACTTTACGTTGTAACGCAAATAACATACGAGACACATTAACACTCATTACGACCTCGCAAAAATCGTCCGCAACTCGCGAACATGAAAAAAATCAAAACACAATAAATACACACAGCACATCCATAAAAAGCTTACCTACAGCAAGAGGGAGCATCCAGGACCTCAAAAATGCAACTCACACCTTCATTTAACTCAAAATAAAAGAGTTTAGACACTAACAAATTTGCTAAGCGAAAGAAAAAATGGCCGCCGAACAAAACGAAAACGAGGCTACAGGACTCTAAACACGCAAAACACCACAAGAAAATCGCAAAACGCCACAAAACACCTACGGATATTCCGCTAAGAAGTATACCACACATTACCCGCCATTTCATGACAATGCGGAAGTACACGACTACGCTAACGGTTTGGTCTTGCGCACGCACACTATTACACTGCGCACATTCATGACGCTTACACAGCAGCTCCACACCACTAATGATGCAGCAACATCAAAACAGACTACCAGCTCTTCAACACAATGATTCCTGCATATATTACTTCACAATAGGTATAGTACTTTATTAATCTATTACTTATTTTATTATTATACACCAAATACCATTAGCTCACTACCAATTTCATTGCCGTCATTTTTTGACGGGCAATTCGCTAGTTATAATATAGTTGTCAAACTGGAAGACGTCGTCACGCTTTGCGCGGTGCGTAGGACTTAGCCGATGAACGCCAAAGGCGCTCAGCGCTACGTGCCTCGCAAAGTGAGGTGAGCCGTTAAACCGTAGCACTTAGCCCATGCAAGCCTCGCAAAGCGAGGCGAGCAGTTACAATACGAGACGGGGGACTTAGAACAAAAAAAGATACTAGACGCAAAAATTTACGAGATTAGCGGCCGAACAAAAAACCCGAAAAACACACTGAATACACCCAAAAAATTTACACAACAGGAGAGGCTCGCAATGAGCGCTGAAGGGCCTGAGGCTCGCAATGAAGGCGCTCAGCGCAAGCCTCGCAATGAGCGTCAATGGTCCTCACAGTGCAAAACGGTTTCAATTATGTCTCAAACAGCAATCACAAGGCTTCAAATTTTATTGCCCATCATTTTTGATGGCCAACTCGCTAGTCCATTATAATATACATTATACATCTTAGTCTAGGCTGATAAAAGCATGGTTACCTCCTAGCCTAGGTCATACATAACTAAGAGTAGCTATATTGTTGTTGCTGATTAGTCATTCAGTTATGTTCGACTCTCCATGAGCCTATGGACTCCAGCACTCCAGGTACATCTGTCAGCCACTGCCCCTCTGAGCCCCATCAAGCTCATGTTCAATGCTTCATTGACATGATCTATCCATCTCTGCTGCCCCTATCTTTATGTGGTTACAGTCTTTCCCAGCAGGGAATCTTGTCTTCTCATAATATGGCTAAAATATTTGTGTTTCAGCCTCATGATCAAACCTTCCAGTGAACATTGTGGCTCCATTTCCTGTAGTATTGATTGGATCTAATTGCAATCCAAGGGACACTAGGCAGTTTTCCCCAAACAAAGTAATCAATTCTACATTGTTTATATATATATATATATATATATATATATATAGATAGAGAAAGAGAGAGAAAGAGGGAGAAAATTCCTTCCTGACCCCAGATACTAGCGATCGGATTTCTCCCTGGATCAATACACTCTTTTTAATTATCCAGGATAACCCTGAATTCCCTTCTTAATTAGAAATAAATCCAGTCCCCTTTGAATTCCTTCACATTCCCAATGTGTTTCATCTCATAAACACTTTTTTCAACAATTTTGCTCAGGGATATGACAATACAGCCATGGTGTGGTTTATATTGACTTATATTTTGGTGGCCAAACTAATAAGGTGCCATTAATTTGGGATTTGGTGGGCCATTAACCATCATCTAACCTAAATGTTAGCGAGAGAGAGAGGGAGAGGGAGAGGGAGAATAATACATTTTTGTGTTAATTTGTCTAAAAATAAGTTAAAATCTATTTCCTGCTCAGAATCCTACCACTACTAGTGTAGATAAATATATCTAAAACTTACCGTAGGTGCCGGGAAGGGTTTAGAGGAGTCCGACAGGTTGTTTCCCAGAAACATTGGAAGGGAGCCCATAGTACTAAATGCTGATAAATGAGTCTTTCTAAAGAATAAACAATCCACGTTTTTCTCTTTCTATTTTTTTTATTGGAAGAAAGTATCGGCAAAAGCATACAGTTGTAATATTTGTTGTTATATGTATAGGAAAGTTTAATACATAAGGTTATATATCATGAAAATTGTTGAATTATTTTCAAATAAATGTTAACATAAACATAAATATTTAACTTACAAGGGATATTGTGCCTGTATAATTACATTATTACCATGGGCTCTGGTTACTGTTTACTTAAATATTGCTGTTTGTGGTTGATTATATTTTCAAACACACCAGTTTCAGACATTCCAGAAGATAGTAAGTAACAAATATTATACTTTAGAATTTTTTTTCATAATAATAATAATAATAATAATGGTATTTTAGGTGTAAATCTTGCATTCAGGGGCATCACCTCCCAATCATCAACCTATGATAAGTTTGGCAATTCCGCAAACGCCATTGATGGCTCTAAAAATACCAGATATATGTCAGGACACTGTTCTCACACTGACCTGGACATCGAGCCCTGGTGGAGAGTGGACCTCACTGATGTCTACAATGTGACCAAAGTGAAGATCATGAACAGGGGAGACTGCTGCAATATACGGATTAAAGGGGCAGAGATAAGAATAGGAAATTCCCAAGAGAAAGGCGGAACAAAGAATCCCAGGTGAGTGACCCACTATCATACAGCTGGAAAGTACAGTTTTTTTTTTTTATTGCATAATTCCTAAGTTATATTATAATGTTTAATGTTTAAAAGTTAAAAGTTAATGTGGGTATTACATATATATAAAAAATACCTGCACATTATTGTATGTTGGACTTATCATTCAGATGTGCTAAAATTGCATCAATGGATCTTGGAGAGGAGGAAACGTACATTTGTGGGATGGTAGGACGGTACGTGACAGTGACTATACCAGGAAAAGCCGCCTATCTTACCCTCTGTGAAGTCAAAGTCTTTGGCCACCAATTTACAGGGAACTACACAGGTAGGTTAAAATTGTGTATGTATATTAAAGAGATATGGAAGTTTCCTGGATTTTACTAGGTATATAATATCTGTTGTGGACAAATATCTAGATCAGATTCTTTCTTAGTCAACCGAAACAATATTCCAGGTCCTCAAAACAACTTATTTTTCTATTTAAACTGACTGCCATGAAAATGCAGCTCGTTAGTTTTGTGCAAAACGTTTCAAATGTGCATTCTACCAGTAAAATAGAATAACCTCTTATGTAGCATAGAGAAATCCAGTAAGAATTAGTGAGAACATAGGAGTGAGTTGCAAGCATTTTTTTTTGCATGTACACAAAGGACCAGTAAAAACCAGCCAAGGTTAGTGAGGTCATTATCTTGTACATATCAGAGCAGACTACCAGCCGGACATAGAATTAGTTACATTAAATGAATTACATTTAGTAGGAACTGCAAAAAACAGTTAGTTGTACACAATATGGAGTTTTAATGCAAAACAGAGTTTACATACCACATTATTATTACCCCCTTGACACCAAGAGGTGTCAACTAAATAAGCAAACACTAGATAAATACAACAGTATTACAATAGGGCACGTTCTTGAATGCTGTTAGAAGCATTGCAAACCTAAAAAAGAAATGATTCAAAAAGTTGAATCTTTAAACTGACTCCATAAGGATCTTGTGTCTCAGAGGGAGAAAGCTCACGTGAAACAGAATATGGCAGGGATTACTATTCCTGTAGAGCCAAAGAGTGGTTAACCAAGTATGATCTGTGTGCCATGTGATGTTCCTGCAACAAACAGGGGAGTTCTTAATAATGGAGTCTTTTGCATGAAGTTCACAGTCCAGGTAAAGAAACACATCTTTGAATGAGGGATTTAAAAAAAGACATAGGCAAATAAAATGACAAACAGCCACATTAAATTTGAAGCTTGTATCTGCAACGTGAGACCCTCAACGGCTGCACGCTTGAAGAGTTGCGGATTTACAGTGCTATTAAATTAGAACAGGCTGCGAGTTACGGGTTTGAGAGGCAAACCCGTAAACAATCTTTCGCTCGTAGGATGTGATGTCGTGGACATGATCAATTAGTCTAACTCATAGTTACTAGTTGGGATGGAGCCAATGGCTAAAAGAGATCGTTAAAATTACGTCACTGGATAAATGGAGGTGGGATTTCCAAATTCTTACAGGGTTTAATTCCGAGCTACGATTGGACCCTCATTCCAGATGAAATGCAATATTGATAAAGCTGTAAATATGATATTCTATCCCATGCAAGTTACAGTATATGTATTAACACATTAATTGCAGGGATCGATATAACAAACAAAAATTATACATGAAATAAACTATTTTTCTGGGCCGATTTGCGGCCTTGAGAATGTTGTGCTATTAATTCTAAGACCTAACATCACTTTCCCTTTTAATATTAGTACAGTGGTGTGTTTTTATTTGCATTTCAAGCGCTACGTATTGGACTTTAGCCCCTTGCGTGTCCTCTCCAGTACTCGTTGGGCTTTATTTACTGAATAAGTAGTTCCTTCCTTATATCATATTTACAATTTCTTGACCCAAAATGTACAACACAGTTAATAAAAGGTTCTGTGCTGCTTACCTGAGTGTAACCTCGGAGAGAACGTGATTTTAGCCAAATTATCCAGATTCGGGAGTCACCTCCCAAATCATCCCAGGCTTTCCCAGCTCCCACACACCAATGAGTCCCTATGGAAAATTTCCAAAAAGTGGTCCGTCCTAACCTTCTTACTTGGCCATGGGCAATCAGTGTGCAGGAGTTGAGACCACTGGAGGTCACTGATTGGTTAGTGCGAGAAACCAGAAACTTTCCTTATCCACCACTCAGATATTTTTTTTTCTGTGCAGTATTTTGGATAATGTAACTAAATGTATCATTATAGCACTTCTTTAAGGTGTAGGACAAATACTATTGATACACTATTTCTTGATAAAACCATATTAGTTGTAGTTACAATTGATGGGTGAATTTATCAGAAACATCATTTGACTTAGACATTTAGCAGAGTAATTATATTTAAATATTTGAAATCTGATTTCCATTTACAATTAATATGATCTTATAGCATGATTTTGAAAAAAATAGTATTTGATCTAATTCATTAAAACGTAATATGTATAAGACCTATTTTGGTATATTTTTGTAATTTTGTAGGTTAATATATACAGCCCTGTTTTTTTAAATGAGTAGAACTATGTTGGTCCAAATAGCTACTGTAAGCATAAATAGGCCTGTGACTTTTCTTAAAGTGACAGGGAATTCATTGATAATGTTATTAGTTATTTTTTCACCCATCTGTCCACAAAGTGTTTGAGTACAGATTCTGCATGGACCAAAAATCACAAGCATGCTGCAATAAAAATTCTTGCAACCAATTATTCCTTTGAATTATTTAGACATTATAATGTCAAAGAAATAAAACAAATGTAGAATTCATTATTGCAGTAAATCAAAATATGATTAGTAAGAGGGAGCATGTGCTTTTGCGTCAATTAAGAACTTGAATTAATGTGTCTAGAAGTTCAATGTATCTTGCCAGAGACTTAAATCAACAGTTTGAGTGCCATCATTTTTAAACAACTTTAAAATGTTGAAAAGAGCTTCTAATGAAAAAAGTTTTACATATTTTCTTTTTTATTTTAACTGCTCTACATGATAGTAAAATCAATCCATAGAAATTAAGATACATTTTGTTCATACTAAGGCATAGAATATGTTACTGTGGATTAATTTAGCAAGAGTTTTATGAACAAGGGAATATCCATGGAAGTCTACTGGACTTTGAAATAGCCAAACTTGTTAGTAAACAGAGAAGCAATGTGATCTAGACATAAATCAATTGATGAATATATCCTAATACAATAAAAAATATAAACTTGTTGTATTTTTAGATGTCTCCATATCCCCTGAAGACAGTGAAGAAGCTCATGGTAAGTGCCTACTCTTGAGATCATTATTATACAGTATATTACTGATGCATGCTGGCACATTACTTTTTGAGGTTAACTGGTTGGGTTCAAGGATATTTAGACTGAAAATCTATTTCAATAACCATCTGCTAAAGTTAAACATGATGCACATGAAGAAAATCCTGTGTATAACCCAGTGGTGCATCTGCAGGACCTGGGTTGGAGAAAAGAAGAATATTGTGCTTGCTATAACTCCCCAGTAAACTCTATTTAAGGAGGAGCTAGTTGTAGACATGGCCAAATTTAGAAATAGCCAAGCAAAGCAGCTGCCTTGGTGTGCTTCCCTGGGAGGGGCGCCTCATTTGCAAAACAATACATTTCCATTTGTTTGTTGATGTTGTGTGCATAGATCCTGACTTCTCTAGCCAGGTGCCATGAGAGAGTTCTTTAATGGGGAGGAGGAAGAAGTGGTTGTGAAGTGGCTTGTGTACCCACAACTAAGAAGTTAGTGCCTAGGAGCTCCAGATATTTAAATCTGACCCTGGTTGTAGATCAACATACATAAAAGAATATATAAAACCAATGGCCAATAATATAGTATATTACATGAAATAAAAAACAAATTGCACTAACATAAAATTACACAAGGTCAAACTTATGGGACATGAAAAAATATCCACACTGGTCCAAATCTGATAGGGGGAGGCTGACTAGGGTCTAGATGTCTGAAGTACTGGCTAACGCGTTTCATATACAACAGGTGCAGAGCACTGGAACTCACAACATGGTCAGGCCCACTGGTAAGGCCAGCAGCCCGATTTTATGGGGGACACTTAATTTATGATGGAGGATGGGAGAAGGTAGCAATTTGCGTTTGTATATTCATAAAGTATTTATTTTTATCTTTAGATGAGAATTGTTTTCTTTAGATGATTGTAAAAAACGGCCTTTCCGGTAACATCTCAGGGAAGGAAGGGCTGATGTTAAGACTTAGCATTATGGTCCCCCAATCTTATTTCCACTTTTAATTAACATAAACTTAATTTTTTTATAAAGGTTAGGTTTTAAGCATTATTTCCTGTATCCAAAGGAAGGTGATATAGGAAAGTGGCCACCTTGTAAGTGTTGTTGAAAAATTTCCAAGGACAATATTTATAAAGAGGAATTTTTCCAGTAATATTAATCAAGATTTCAGATTTATCCTCATAAGGTTTCAAAGGTCCAATGTGTTAGTAGAAGGAGAAGGAGCATTAGGAATACATAATGTTAGGGTAATGTTCTTCTCCCATTCTCCCTTAGACTCATGCAGAAAACTAATGTTCCCTTTCTAACTCTCACTGTTGCCATGGCACCAACACCACAACACTTCATTCAAGATTCTCCCCATCAAAGGTGTCATCATAAAGAGTTAGTTTAGATAATTTTTTCATTAAATTTCAACTTTTTAAATGAATAAATATAGAGGGTATCAATATTTCCAAGCAATTTGATATGACACAATTATTACAATGTATAGATTAAAACAGTTTCTTGAGTTCAATGATCAATTTATAGACGTTTCATGCAGAATTGTGTTTATTGAAACAATGGCAAAATCAAGAACAAACAATGGTATGTAGTTAAGCTTGTAAGCTTTGATTTTTAGATACAATATATGAGATATTTATTACAATCTATTGTGAATGATTGGATGACAGTTAGTTTTAACATATTTTATATTCTGTTAGCTCAATATAGAAATCAATAAGAAGTGTATAACATCTTATTAAACTTGGATTAGCAATCTATCTTAAAACATTCTGTACTTGGTTGGTCCAATATAGGAATATTACAATACTTAAAGGATTGAATAACAATTTATTTTAAAACATTGTATATTTTGTTAGTTCAATATAGGAATTAGTCAGCAGTATTATCTTATTAAGCTTGGATTAACAATCTATTTTAAAACAATCTATATCTATACAGTATATTTGGTATTTATTTTCAGTGATATAGCATGTTACTTTATGAAAGCAGTAAATAGCAAAATCAGGTATAACAACCTATATGGCAGCCAGAATATATACTGAAGCACTATAAATCTACTTAGGTTATAATGTATCTAAATGGCACGCTAAATAACCTTTATATTTGGGTATTGGATTATTTGATAATGGGGTTTATGACAGAATTGGTTACGTTTAATTTATCAAAGCAATCAATCTAATCAATAATGAAATAAAACAGTTTTGTTGATTGTGTTAAAAAAAAAAGGTATATATGTTGAGAAATAAGTAGGTTTTGTGTATAGGTGTCTTTAATATTTGGTTTTGTAACAGAGTTAAATGGTTATAATATTTAATAGTCAATCAGTCTGTTTTAGGGATAATGGGCACAGATAGAAATATATTGATTAACACCTATGCCAGAGATTGACAGTCAGAAAATAGTACAGAGAAATGACCCATCAGAACAAGCATTGTTAAATAAAAAGTTATAAAATATAACTTCTTAATAAAAATGACGCAATAAAAGCATTGATAGCAGAAGTATAGCTGTGAATTGATATACTGCCCTAATTTAGTGTATGCAGTAAATACCTGCATATTAGATAAACCCTTTCCCCTTCATCGTCACAGGGTTGGTTTCCACCAATTACAAACGTGTTATGTGAATATGTTTTTGTCCGCTGGGGAGCAGTCTGGTTCATATTTTAAAATTGATTATTATGGAAAATATGGGACCTTTGTTCCAATTATTTTTGCCAAGTATTTTGGGTTATAGAATCGCCTATTTTGCGTCTATCTATATCTGTTATGATAAGCACTTGGTTGGAACAATGAGAATTGAGGACGAGTGAGCATCTATCTTTAGACAGGTTGTATTCTCAATGCCTCTGCTTAGCTATCTAAAATATTTCGGCCTCGGATCAAGCCTTGCTAGATACAAGATGTTTAATAGACTCAAAAAAATTATTTTGTAAAAAGGGAGAATGGTTGACCTTTCACCTGTTAAAAGAGCACGCCATTCGTATCTGTATGTGTTTACAGTGGTAACAGCAAAATCAACAGACAACCATATAATGTAGGAGAAAGATATGTATTATCCCTTTTTTGTCAGAAAAGTTACAACAATATTTACCATGACTATTTAATTTTTAATCACCCATATTCAGACCAAGACATCCTTAAACCTTAACCTATGGTTTGGCATTAGAAATCAATCCTCTATTTACCTAAAAATATGTATTTTTGCATTGTTTTTACAGCTTTTCAGCAGCCCTTGCGGATTATCAATGTATATGTATGAGACCTGTCTAATGTGTTTATATTGATTAATGGTGTGCTTTATATTTTTCTAATAGCTGCTGCAGAATTGTATAATATTCTAAAGCATTCAAATGCAGGTGAGTACTGGCAAAAACCAATAGAGGTACAAGGCAATAAAGGAAATGAGGGATATACTGATTTTGTATGCTGTCCTAGGCCCATTTAGGTTTGTGCACCTCCCAAATACCCAATTACTCCTCGATTTACTAAATCGTAACCATAAGTTGACTACACCTATAAGGAAAATTTTATGTGTTTATGTAAGTATACAGTAAGTCAGAAAGTGCCAGATACTGTTACAGACAGAATATTCTCTGCATATAGACACTTCATGTATATTCTATGGAGTTGTATAGGAAACTAAACATTTATATATATATATATATATATATATATAATGTATATACATATATAGCGCATTTTTTTATTCCTCAGCACCAAACATAGCTTTACGCGGGGATACCAGCCAATCCAGTACAGACGAAAATGGCGAGTCAAAGTATGCTGTCCATGGCTCTTTGCTACCAACTTCTCAATGTGCAAAAACCAAAGAGGAGCTTAGTCCATCTTGGACT
This sequence comes from Discoglossus pictus, assembly GCA_027410445.1. Lineage (NCBI taxonomy): Eukaryota > Metazoa > Chordata > Amphibia > Anura > Alytidae > Discoglossus > Discoglossus pictus. The sequence goes on along the minus strand of CM050169.1, from coordinate 47,944,903 downwards.
CTTGATTTGAAGACGGTGCAAAAAGTGTTCTCCATAGCAATTACCAACCAAGGAGACTGCTGTGCAGAGAGTCTCGATGGGGCAGAGATTCACGTGGGAAATTCGGCTGCTGGTTGGAAGAAGAATCTAATGTATGAATTCTACACTGTTAAGCCTAGCAATTCTTAATATTAGTGTCAGCTTGTAGTTTATGTAGCTATGGTGCTTTGATTAAAATCCATGAAAGCTGCACCATTACTGTGGCCCACGTTAGTGATCTTATAAAAGGGTCTCTAAAGAATAGCTTCATTGGAAATAAAAGCCTTTATTGTGCATTCAAACAATTACTTACTGTTTTTCAATGATCCCTTGGGTTGTATGCGTTTCAGATGTCTCTATTCCCTGAATGATGTATTATGGCTGGGGTGGACCAGCCCAGGAGGAAGGGCTAAATTAAAACACACATAAATAGCACCTGGAGCTGCTGGCCATGTACACACTTCCAAGTCTCCACACGCTATCATATGGCAGTTATGTTATGCCCATATGGCAGTTATGTTATGCCAATTTAGATGGCTTTCCCATCTGGGAAGCTCCAGTCCACATGCAATACTTCATTAAAAGTGCTGATCTGGAGCTTCATTCATAATTCATAACTCATCATTCATAATTCAAAATTCATAATAATTGTTTAAATACACAGTAAATGTTTCATAAATGTATGTTTTTCTTATCAGACCCTATCTAATTATTCTTCAGACACTAAAGTGGCTCTTTAAGAAAATCACAATAACCCTAATTTAGGACAGAATGCCCATTTCCTACGGTTTTAATTCTAATATATTTCCTTTTCCAGCTGTGGAACAGTGTCCTCCATAGGATTAGGAGAGACTTTCTCATTTAACTGTGATGGGATGGAAGGCCGGTATGTGACGATCGTTATCCCAGACAAAGTCACGTCCCTGACCCTGTGTGAAGTGCAAGTGTTTGGCCTCTCAGTGGACACCCCGAGTAAGTCTAGAAACATACAAACATTCTCATAAGGGCTCATATATATACCTTTAACAATAATATGTTATTAGAAAAAGAATGCATATGAGGGCCCTGGGGGAATCCATTATACGTTATTGTATGACAGTATAATTAACATTTTGGAGAGCCATGGTTGCATTGTGGTAGTAGTAAAGGAATATTGCCAATAATTGCTTGATCTTTTGCAGAACGGGTTGTCTTTGAAATATAAACAGACAATTTCTCATTTTTTTTATTACCAGGTGGAGACTGGAATGGAAACCTTGAATTGCAGAAAAAAAATCATGGAGGTAATATTATAATGTATTAGGTGTATTAGTAGTTGAAAAATAACACTTTATATTATTTTTTTTATGTTTTATATATAGAGAGAATTGCCCTAATAATACATTTATGTTCACATTTGAATGTCTAAAAATAAGTTTAAAAATGTATTACCGGCTCAGAAATACAGTTATTGTTCTGCATTCTGGGAAACTGGGTGAGGACATGCAAATCAGTCCACAATTAATTTCAGTCTTTAATATGCTTTATAGCTTAGCATAGCATAGGATGAATTATGCAGACCTACCCACAGACAGCTGTTTTGATCTAATGGATCTCATTAGTGTGGGGCTGGTACCTAACTCGCCCTATAGATTTGTGGGAAGGCTATGAACCTCACCATCATTTAACTTATACATAGTAATTGAGGTTGAAAAATACATCTACTCCATCAAGTTCAACCTTTTAAAAATGTTTCTGATCTGCAGTATGCGGATTAATTGTTAATTGATCCAGAGGAAGGTCAAAGGAATGATAGAAGCCTCCACCATACAGAGTACAGAAAAAATAGCACATTTGGACATCTAATATATATATATATACAAATATTTTTCTCATTCATTTTTTTAATTAGTATTAAGTTAATGTTAACCAAATATTCTGTACATATTTACTGATAGGTGACACTAATATATTTTTCCATTTGTCTAAACAGCCAAAAATATGGCTCCCCAAGGTTTCCCATCCCAATCCAGCAATTATGGAGGCAAGAAAACTTTAAAAGCAGCTAACGATGGATCTCTGTCTAGTAATTACATGGCAGATGAATGCATTCACACACAGAAAAGCTTTCAACCTTGGTGGAGACTAAACTTAAAATCCAGAATGCAAGTTCACTCTATTGCCATCACTAATCGAGAGGACTGCTGTCGGGAGAGAATTAATGGCGCAGAGATTCGTATAGGGGACAGCGAGGAGAATGGAGGAATTAGCAACCCCAGGTAATGAGGACTCACTGATCAAATAGTGAAGGGCTTTTCGCTCTTTAATCCAAATACCATTTCAAACATGGTTCCTTTTAGGCATATGCCTGCTATATTACACAGCTTTAAGCAAAGTACAGGATGGTACCCACAGACAGCACTGTTTTGAGGTTACTGCCTCTTATTAGAATGGGGCCAGTTCCTAGCTTTTGTAGTAGATTTTGTGGGGAGGTAGTTTATATTAAGTTTAATAGACAGGAATATTTTAAAACCCAGAAAAAGAAAAAATGCTGCTAAATTATTAAAAAAAAGCCAGAACTAAAGAAAATCCTTATGGATCATGCCAAGCGTAATTCAAGAGGAAAAAATTGCATTGATAGAACACAAATACTATCCCTGTCAAAATGTAATAACTCTATAAATCATAACTTCCCAGAATAATCTCTGTTAAAATAATAGCTCTATTATACTGATAGAGATTTCATCAGGGATATGTTGAGTAATATTAAGCAATCCTCATATGCAATAGTATGCTAATCCCAGGATTACTGTATAAATATAGCACTTATTTAAAACAAAAATATATAAAACCAAAACAATGCAAGGATCCTATCTTCAAAAGAAAAATATAATATAACACAGAATGATCCTGCAACAGTAAGAGCCTTGAATTCAATATACTTGCAGTATCTTTGCTGTTCAACTGGGAACCTCACTAATCTGGCAAATCATTTGGTAAATCACAGCGCTTATCAGTGGGGTGCGTTTCACTGATGGTCCTTTTCGCTTGCTGTCAAGCTTCCTCAAAGGCTCTATAATGCTGTGTATTCACAGGCTTTTTATAGCCCAATACTTCTGGTATCGTTGCGTCACTACGTCATTACGTAACTACGTCAACACGTAATGATGGCACATCGTTTCAGTGTCAAAGGGTTGCTATGCATGTAAGCATCTCTGTGCTAACAGTCAGTCAGGATCTAAACATTACTATACTCATATATCATTTGGCCAAACTGCCACAACGACCTACCCTGCCCAGAAGGTGATAAGGTCATAAAATCTCCAAAGATAGCGACACATAACCAAATGTTATAAGTTCTATTTATTGGTACCAATCAGTTACATACACAAAGGGATTTAAATAAAAAAATCACATACCCAATACATGCCCATACTATAATTAGCTACAAAAATTGTCTAATACATGCCCATACTATAATTGTCTACAATAATTTCAAGGACCATATATTTAATAAATAAAAGTGCTAATTAAGTTAATGAAACATAAATAGGAAATATTCAATTAAAAAATATTGTAATAAAAATAAGGTATATTTATTTATTGTGTTTAATTATTTACCTTTTATGGAATAAATATATAAATAAAAATATGAAGTTCAAAAATGTTATACCTATAAATTAATTAATAAAAAAACAATGAATTGTGCGTTAATATTGATGTGACTGATTATATTTAATTTAAAGTGCAATACTAATGAGTAAATTAATACGTGAAAAACATGATTAATTGTGTGTTGATACTAATATACTTTATTCTAATATGATTATTACCGTAAATATTTAGAGTGAAATACAAAGGGTACCGACATAGAGCCCTATAAAATTCCAAGCCAGTAACGCAACGTGAAGCTCACAATGGCTGCAGGCTTGACATTTGGTCGAGTTACGGTGCTAATATATTAGAAAGAGATGCAAACCCGTAAACCATTTGTTGACCAGCAGATTTGCGGGCGAGAACGTATTCAAGCAAGCAAGCCCATAGTTCTGGTTTTAGATGGAGCCAATGGAGTGACTTAATTGCAATTTAATAGCTAAATTGAAAGCGTAGCGGTTACCGGCTTGATGGATCAAAGGATTTACGTTCGCAAAGTTCAACGCTGCTCATCCCCTAGGCTTTTTTCAGCCTTGCTGCGTCTTAACCTGCAAGTCGTCTATGGCCTGCTTTACGGGGCTAATTTAATAGCAGTAAGCACTAAGATCTACGTTACTTGCTACGTTTTTACTTGTAGCCTGAATTTAACAGGGATGATAATGAATCAAGATAAACACTATGTGTAAGCAGCTGAGTAAACCAATAAAACCAACTCATTTGAATAATATCTAATGTTTAAATAATATAAAGAACTTCTTTTAAAACATAATGGTTTGAGAAAATTAGATGATCGTAATGTCTAGGTAGCTGAATATCCCTCTTCCTTCCCTGTCTCTCTTCCCCCCTCCTCATTCTCAACCTCAGTCCTCATCCTCAACCCCTTCCTCAACCTCCCTCCTCAACCTCAACCCTCCCATCCTCAACCCCCCATCCTCATCCTCCCTCCTCATCCTCAACCTCCATCCTCAACCTCCCTCCTCATCCTCAACCTCCCTCCTCAACCTCAACCTCCCTCCTCAACCTCAACCTTCCATCCTTAACCTCAACCCCACCATCCTCAACCCCCTCCTCAGCCTCCCTCCGCATCCTCAACCCCCTCCTCAACCTCAACCCCCATACTCAACCCCCCTCCTCATCCTCCCTCCTCATCCTCAACCTCCCTCCTCATCCTCAACCTCCCTCCTCAACCTCCCTCCTCAACCTCAACCCCCCATACTCATCCCCCTCCTCAACCTCCCTCCTCAACCTCAACCCCCCCATCCTCAACCCCCTCCTCAACCTCCCTCCTCATCCTCAACCTCCTCCTCAACCTCAACCCCCCATCCTCAACCCACCTCCTCATCCTCCCTCCTCAACCTTCCTCCTCATCCTCAACCTCCCTCCTCAACCCCTCTCCTCAACCTCAACCCCCCATCCTCAACCCCCTCCTCAGCCTGCCTCCTCAACCTCAACCCCCCATCCTCAACCCAGTCCTCATCCTCAACCCCCTCCTCAACCTCATCCCCCCATCCTCAACCCCCCTCCTCAACCTCCCTCCTCATCCTCAACCTCCCTCCTCATCCTCAACCTCCCTCCTCAAGCTCCCTCCTCAACCCCCCTCCTCAACCCCCTTCCTCAACCTCAACCCCCCATCCTCAACCCCCTCCTCAACCTCCCTACTCAACCTCAAGGGGGGTTGAGGTTGAGGAGGGAGGTTGAGGATGAGGAGGGAGGTTAAGGATGGGGGGCATCCTCAACCTCCCCCCTCATCCTCAACCTCCCTCCTCAACCTCAACCCCCCTCCTCAACCTCCCCCCTCCTCATTCTAACCCCCCCTCATTCTACTACTCTAAATACCCCCCCCCCCCCTCTCCCTTTCTTCTCACTTACCTACATCTGAAGCTCCTGCTCCAGCCTCCGCTCCTTCCGGGAGGTGGCGCGCATGTGACGTCAGGTCATTAGCATATAACGGGTGCCGGCAAGCTTCTGGCATTAGAAAGCATACACCTTATGTTATGAGTCTGTAGTTCTGAAGTGCCTGCCACTGTACCTGAGATACTTAGTACTACCTCCCTATTGACTATACTACCCCTCCCCATCTCCTCCCCTATGAGTTGTTAATTCATCCCTTATACCCTCTACACTTTCTACCCCATTACTTATATCTAGTCCCCCCCCCCCCCACCAACTAGTTCAAAAACTCCTCCAGCCTTTCTACCATCCTATCCCCTAGCACAAAAGTTCCCTCATCATTAAGGTGAAATCCATCCCTGCTGTAGAGATTGTACCAAAGTGAGAAGTCAGCCCAGTGCTCTAAAAATCCAAAGCCCTCCTTAGTGCACCACATCTTTAGCAACGCATTAAACTCCCTAAGCTCCTTCTGCCTCCCTGGGCTAGCATGTGGCACTGGTAGTATCTCTGAAAATACTACCTTGGAGGTCCTTGCCTTCAGCTTATTACCTAGTTCTCTAAAATCATTCTTTAGGACACTCCATCTTCCACTAGCTTTGCCATTGGTACCAATATGTACCAAAACCACCGGTTCATTTCCAGTCCCTCTCAACAATTTGTCTACCCGATCCACAACATGACGAACCCGAGCACCCGGGAGACAGCAAACTGTTTGATTGCTGGGATCTGGGTGACAAATCACCCTGTCTACCTTCCTAATAATAGAGTCCCATACCACCAAAACCTGTCTGTTGCTCTTCCTATTCTGCCCTCCCACTCCTCCAGTAGAACTGTTCTCCCTGCTGTTAGAGGGAACAGCTCTATCTGGCATTGCCATTCCTGAATGGACATCCCCAACAGTTTCACTCAATCTGACAAATCTGTTGGTGTTTGCCAACTCAGAACTGGCCTGCCTCCTCCTGTTCCCCCTAATTCCCCTTCTAACTGTAACCCAGCTACCTCCATGCTAGGCCCAGCTAAACTGTGCTCAATGAGCACCAACTCACTTTCCAGTGGAGCAATATCAATAAGTGCTGCAATTCTCCTCTCCAGTTCCCAAATTTGAGCTTCCAGAGAGGCAACACGCTCACACCTGCCACAGAGGTATGGACCCTGGATCATCTGTTCCAGTAGTGCATACATATGGCAGGATGTACACTGAGTAAGGTTGCCACTGGACTCACTCATAATTACTATTATTGTCTACAAAAATGTAGTGGGAAAAATAAAGAATATAAAATAATATATTTGTATAAAGTTTTGTAAAAATATATATATATATATTTTTTTTTTTTCTTTATTCTTCCTCCTTTGCACTATAAATCTGCCCTCCCTTTTTTTTGAACTCCCTCCTTTTATTTAAACTCCTACACTTTTACTATAATTGCACTTGATACTAGAAATGTTTGCAAGCTCACAAGTACGCCCCTTCTCCTGTTTATATTAACTTCTGCCTTCTCACCTGGGCACAATTAGTGCACTCTGCAATTTATCAGTCTTTACTTGCAAAGGAAAATCCACTTGATGTGCCCATGGCAGTACCCCTTATTTGATGGTACCATTGCTTATCAAATAAGAATACATTTCTTGTGAGAATAAACCTGAGTAAGGTGATGATGAACGTGTCAAATTCTTTTTTCACTCTACCTTTCATACCTAGGTTGTGTTCCACAGCCATTATGCCCTGATCGTGTGGAATGCTGGAATAAAGGTGTTCCACATCGATGGACACTAATAGTGCCTCTTGAGGATTGTTGATGCCATCTAAATGTTTTAAAACATCCAGCGTGTTTTTCAAACAGGATGGTAATATTTCTACCAAATCCTTCCGATAATCATCAACATAAACACTTATCTTCTCAGTTAAACTGTTGTTACTCAAAACAATCGCGTGCCTAGGTACTAGAATTACCTTTTTATGTACCTTTGGCAAGGCATAAAATGTTGCGATGGTGGGATACTTTGGGAACAGAAAATCACTTTAATTGATCAATTTATTGTCTCTAGCATTACAGAGAATTTTTTTTTTTTAATTCATTGCTAAATTCACGTAGTGAATATTGATGTAGTACCGTGTATGTCAATTTATCACAGAGTGGTTTGAGGGGAAACATGTAAATGTGTTGGAATGTCCTTGTCAAAGCCCAGACCTCAATCCAATAGAAAATCTATGCTCAGACTTAAAGATTGCTGTTCACAAGCGCAAATCATCCAACTTGAAGGAGCTGGAGCAGTTTTGCAAGTAGGAATGGGCAAAAATCCCAGTGGTAAAATGTGGCAAGCTCATAGAGACTTAGCCAAAGCGACTTGGAGCTGTGATTGCCGCAAAAGGTGGCTATACAAAGTATTGACCTTAGGGGGGGTGAATAGTTATGCACATAGACTTTTTCTGTTATTTTGTCCTATTTATTGTTTTCTTCACAATAAAAAATATAACATCTTCAAAGTTGTGGGCATGTTCTAGAAATTGAATGATGCAAATCCCCAAACAATCCATGGTAATTCCAGGTTGTGAGGCAACAAAACACACCAAGGGGGGTAAATACTTTTGCAAGGCACTGTATATATGTATAAAGAGAGAGAGAGAGAAAGAAATGTGTGTGTGTGTGTATATATATATATATATATATATATTTATACATCTCTTTCTCTCTCTCTCTCTCTTTATACATATATAGTTACTGTATATATATTTAGACATTCAAATGTGAACACAGATGTACTTTTTATTTACTGTACTACTGTACGGTGGAGGGCTTCTATCGCTCTTTTGCCCACCATATTATAAATTATTGTTGTGGTGAACTACCTACTACATGGATTGGATACTCAGCCTGTGTTTATTCCAACCTTGGCTTTGCATTAAAGCTGTGTAATAATACAGCATGCATAAGCTTAAAGGAAGCCATGTTTGATAATGGCTATGGAATGAAGAGCGAGGCATTTGTGACCATATTTGTGTCCCAGCTCAACTTTCCAGAATGCAGGTGTAATAACTGTTTTTCTCGGAACTCTGAGCTTGAAGCAGGTTTTTTAACTTGCTTTAGACATTCAAATGTGAACACAGATGTACTTTTTATTACTATATATATATATATATATATATATATATATATATATATATATACATATACTGTACAGTGGTACCTAGGTTACTGTCGGCTCCGGTTTTCACTGTTTTCGGTCCTCAACGCATCACAAGGGGTGAAATATTGCTTGGACCCTTGCTTGAAAGTCAACAAACTCTCAACACCATGCATCCTGTCTGTGCAAAAGCCAATTTGCATCCTGTCTGTGCCTGTAAGAGTGGATCTGCACCCTGTCTGTGTGAACCAATCTGCAGCCTTTGTCTGTAAGTGGCAATGTGCAGCCTGTGCCAGTAAGTGCCAATCTGCAGCCTGCCTGTAAGTGCCAATGTGCATCCTGTCTGTGCCTGTAAGTGCCAATCTTCATCCTGTGTCTGTAAGAGCAAATGTGCAGCCTGTGCCTGTAAGTGTCAATGTGCATCCTGTCTGTGCCTGTATGTGCCAATGTGCATCCTTTGCCTGTAAGTACCAATCTGCAGCCTATGCCTGTAAGTGCCAATGTGCATCATGTGCTTGTAAGAGCCAATGTGTGGCCTGTGCTTACAAGAACCAAAGTATAGCTTGTGCTAACAAGAACCAAAGTGTAGCCTGTGCCTATAAGAACCAAAGTTCTAAGCAATAACCTCTCTCCTCTTTCTCCTCCTCTGCATCACCACCATCCCATTGGGCCCTCAAGTCCTCTCAGTACAGTTAAAATTAAGTTAAATTATATGTCAATTGATATAATTATTGTTGTTTGTATATGTCTGCTTAGTTTTAAGGTTTTGTATATACACATATACCAGCAACCAGCAGACATGCATTCCAGCCATAAATTACTATTGATTTTGATTTCTCTTTGAGTTTGGCTATAATTAGGCAGGAAAACTGCCATAGAACTAGTTTTTAAAATAATAAAAAATAATGTTGGTCCTTGGAGAAAGCCACAATACATCAGTGAAGGTTGCATTTGTGAGAGGGGCATTTACATTTATGAATGAGTAGAGTTTGCCGTTAAGAGCTTGCTTCTTAGAAGGGAGGGGGTAAGAGTCAAGTAATAAAAGCTGTATTGATGTATAGTGGGCTTTTGGGACAGTATCCAGAACGTATTCTGTTTACTACGGGATATTTCTTCCATCAGAATGACACTATTCTGAACGGCTAATAGCTCAATGTGTCTGGTGTGCTATGGTTATGGAGAGTCAGCCACAACTGAACATCAGTTCAGATACTAAACAGCATGCCCTTAACTTTGTATTTTTCAGGTGTGCTGTTGTTTTCAGAATGGGTTATGGGGAGACTTTATCATTTGACTGCAAAGGGATGGAAGGCCAATATGTGACGGTTACCATACCTGACCGTATGGAGTATCTCACCATATGTGAAGTTCAAGTCTTTGCTGACCCTCTGGATATTCCACAAGGTAATTAATGAGTTTGTAGTGTTTAATAAAAAATATTATATATGTGTTTGAAAAATGTAAGACTTATAGCATGATTTAGTAGTGAAAAAACTCCTAGGCTTGCTTTTAAACTGAAAAAAATAAATAAATACATTTGACGGCTTTGCTAGACACTGAAGGCATCCATGATACTTTGGTGGAAGCTGTGTGTGTGAGAGGTGTGTTTAGTGAAAAATGTATCTCCTAAGCATACAAGTAATTTTACAAAGTGACCACAAGCTCCATTACACAAGGAAAACATTAATACAGATATGTGCACAGTTTTGGATTCATCAAGAATAAAAATTACAAAAACTGATATGTTTTGTGTTTTGGCAGGTGAATTAATACCACTGAACACTTCAGAGACTGGTGAGTATTAAAATAATTACATGGAAATGCCACCCAAATCTACAAACTGGACAGTCCCATACAACTCTTCCTGACAGTTTGACATTTGTGTAATTATTAGTTATTTAACATATTAATTTGAATATTTTTATATGTAATGCTCTTTTTATTAGTAGATTTCATATATAACACTGTGTAACCCGAGTGGAAAGAATGATTTCACTTTGTACTCTATTGCCTTCTCAGGACACAGAATCCCATTATCTGTGAATATATGTTCTGTATTCAAAATCTGTATTTAAAATCTATAGGTATAATTCACAATCTAACAGTATAAAAAATTTTCACAGGTGGGATAATCATATCTCCTGTTACTCAAGGTAAGTACGTCCTCATAACATAAATAAACTTACAAAGGTGTATTAGATCAGAGTTTCCTGCTTCCAGCCCTCAAGGCACCCAGAGCACTAGTAATTAAGAATATCTGAACCCGATGAATTAATCATATCTTCTGTAATTCGGGGTAAGTATGTCTTCATTGGGTTCCCTGGTGGTCCAGTGGTTAGGATTTGGTGGTTTTCAGCACTGAGACCTGGGTTCCATTCCAGTCAGGGAACCAAGAGATCCCACCACCCTGAAGCCGAGCAGGATTGGGCCTGGTCAGTACTTGGATCAGAGACCACCTAGGAATACCACTGGAGAAGGAACTGGCAGCCCACTCCAGTATCTCTGCCTGAAAACCAAGTGGATAAGCATGACCATGGATATAAAGATGTACTGGTGTATTAAGGATGTCACAGAGAGTCTGAAACGACTGAACAATGCAAAAAAATTATGTCTTCATAATAAATTGAATGAATAAGTTTACAGAAGTATATTAGATCAGAAGTTTCAGTTTCCATTCCTCAAGGTGCCCAGAGGGTTAGTAATTAAGGATATCTTAACCTTAGAACCATAGGTGTATGGGGCAGGTGAGAGAATTTTGGGAATATCATCCAGATTTTGCAATATATGCTTATGAATTTGTAGAGAAACTTTTGTGCAGTTTTGTACACAATGAGCTATATATACCCCCCCCCCCCCCACAGTATAATTTTGCCTTTACACCAAAGCATAAAACAGATTGTTCATTGGAAATCATTGAGCTGTTGAGTAACCCATCTGTACTCACTATGGCTTAACAGGGGCTAAAGAATTGATATTGGTAACATTGAGCCCCATTCAATTGAGGTTTTGGGCAATCCAGTAGTTTGTTAGTGAGGTCCCAAGTTAATATGCTATTCAATTGGCATCTTTTTGTGGGCTCCAAATGGATTAAAGCCCTAACTTACAGCCTCCCAAAGCCTTTGATCTTTCACTTTTGCAAGAGTTACGATGGCTAAAATCGCAAATCGCTATTCAATTGCTCAATTTCCCCAAACCAGCAAATGTTTTCACACCCGGAAATGGCAAAACATTTTGAAAATCCTACGAGTGCTAGAGAGGACCCGCAAGGGGGTTTAACCCCTTTCCGCAGCACTGTAAATGCAAATAAAAAAATCAATACTTCACTGTAAATAACGGGGAAAGCTATGATAGACTTTAGAATTGCACAACAGTCTCAAGCCCGCAAATCGGCAGTATATAACATTTATTTTTATGTTTCATTTTAGGGTTAAATCGATCTTGGGTATAAATGAGTTAATACATATCAGGCCACTCATATGGACTTGTTTTCATAATTTCTTATTTTGCAGGTTTGCGAGTCTGATAGCATATCGGACCCCCGAACTTAATTGATTGACATGTAACCTCCATGTTTCACTACCGTAATAATGACAGTCTCATTTTCTATTGGCTGATTTGAAATGGGAGGTTGCTTAATTGACCAGTGCATGCTTTACAGTTTCGGGTTTGGGCCAGTAACTTGCGAGCTTGAGCAATTGAATAGCATCGTAATCAGAGACGAACTGGAGCCCGCAGACACAAGGCCATCTACAATGGCGTTGCAGGCTTGAAACTGAATATTAAAACTTGAATTTTGAAGTTTAGTGTTTGAACTTCAGTAGATTGTGGGACTGTCTTTATCTGGTGTCTTGATAACATTTTTTATCTGCCTACTTACCTACAGTGGCTATTGCAACAAAAAATAGGCCAGCCTCCTGGACATACCCTCTTTCATCTCCTAGACATCTAACATGGGGAAGAAAGAAGCACATCTGCTGGAAGCTACAATACTATGTTCAAATTGAATGTTTAAAGCTTGTTTGATCACTACAGTGGTCCTTTCAGGGGAATGGAATTCTGATTAAGAAAAGCAAAATTGAAAAAATGTAATTTAATTTGAACCTGAGACTCCAGCTTCATTGTCAGCCACTTAGCTCACTATGATATTCTTCCAACTGATGTCTTGAGAGCTAACACAAATAGGTTGCTACATAGGACATATAAACTGTCACTAGCTGCAAACCTGCTTCTAATTAATGTTCATTACCATTGTGCGATGCAAGAGTCATCAGTGATTTAAGTATAGAAGCAACACACTGAAATCCCTAACACCTATAGATCATAACTCAATGAATTCAACATTCATTCTAATAAGGAAAACACTTTTTCCACCTTTTTTCACATGTGGTCTTTTAAACTGTATTGGTATAGCAAATGGTATGCATTTTACTTTTATTTAATAAATCATTTTTATTTCTCTTGTTAGATCTTGCAGGCAAATCTCTGTTGTTCCCAGCAAAAAGTAGCAACAGTTTTGTGAAATTATATCCAGCAAAACCAATGGGGCTTAAAGCCTTCACCATCTGCATGAAGCTGTCTACAGATGGCATTAATGATCAAGAAACCATCTTGTTTTCATACCGTACGTTATTTTATGATGAGTTGAACCTCTGGATCGAGAAAGAAGGTCATATTGGATTCTACATGAGTGGAGAAGGAGTCAAGTTTATACCTATGGATACCAGTAGAGAGTGGAATCACCTATGTCTAACTTGGGAATCCAAGCATGGTCGAAGTGAGATATGGATCAACGGTAGACGCTCAGGCCTGAGAATTTACCAAAAGAAACACACTGTGCGCCCCAATGGAATTGTTCTGCTAGGTCAAGACCAAGACTCATTCGGGGGTTCTTTTGATAGATCCCAAAGCTTTGTGGGAAAGATCAAAGATCTAAACATGTGGGACAGTGTCCTCTCATTGAAGACCTTTAGAAAGTTATTCAAGGGTAAAGAAATCCAAAAGGGCAACGTATTTGATTGGCGTTCTTTATCATACGAAATCCATGGAAACGTAAACATTGCCTGAAAAAATAAATGCTTGACGAAACTAATGGTGGTGCAATTATAACATTGTAGGTGATGTTAGTAATACTATTAATTTATGTCCTAAAAAGGTGTGCATTAATAGTATTCTTGATTTTGGCATTCATAAGAAACTAAAATATGTTTGCCATATGCTTCATCACAACTAGAAATCTGTAACCCAATTAATAAAATTAAAGTTTTAATGAATGTAGGTAGTGTAATTGTTTTGATTCGCTAAACTTACCTAAAAAGAGATAATATCCAAGAATTAGATACAGTGAGACATGGAAAATATCTTTATCAAATTTATAAAAAGATCTTGATGATTTCTCCACCTTTGTTGAATATTATTTTAATAAATCCAGTTGGGAAGCACTAAGCATATCTTTAACATTTTATACACAAAAAGAATAGTGGCCCTCAACTGGGTTGCAATTATCGAAAGCTTGCCGAGGTGTTATACCAGCCTTCAATACAGCACTGGTCACAGTTCAGATTAAAACACACAAAGTGCAGGCAAATAAAAATTCAGTAAGACTTTATTCAAATTTCATGAAAATTATACAATGAGTTTATTTGTGGAACAAAAGGTGCCTCTGACAAGTTTCATGCCTGTACGGTCCTTTAGTCAGATGAAATGATTATTTTGTTTATTAGAAAAAAAAAATATTTCACTGTATGTAATTGGATAGCACCATTTTAGGTTTATCTACTTTTATTTACATTTTAATTGTGACTCAGGGGCACATGGAGGGTGCACATTCCAAACCATATTAGCACCATCTTATGTTTATATATAACTTTGCTTAAAATTTTAACAAGTTAATTAATTGGTCACCAATCACAAAACTAAAGAAACCGCTAATTAATGTGATAAATAAGGATCTATTTGGGTGGTGATCATACAGGATCACATGAATTGGCTGCACAGCATCAATAAAAATAAATGTACTGTACTAGTGTATTCCATAGTAAAATTCTTCAAATATCAGGATGGCAACATAAAAATCCATGCCCACATACATACATTGTCCCTTCACAAATAAATGGGGAATTGGGACCACCTTCACACACACTATAGAGCAAACAGGTTAGTCCTAGTGACTCTTTGGCACCAACACAGTAGATGGAGCCTCAAAAATAAATTAATAGACTCTACCACAAACATAAAGTCAAAACTACAATTTTGACTGTGTGATGGTCCATTGGGATTCTTGGAAAAAAACAAACATAGTCAATAAGTGATACAGAATCTTTCATGTGATAGTTTCTCTCTTGACAGTCTTCAATAGACAATAACAATTTATTTTTGGACCCAGATGCTTATTCTTATTTTAACTCTGTAATTCGATTTTTATACAGATCTTAATAAAATTATTTTTTACTTGCACTCCCTTTTTTCAGTTTCATCAGTTTTTTTTTTATGAATACTAGCTACCTGCAAGATTAAGAGTGAGAATTGACCACAAATATAGACAACTAGCTTAAATTTTTTTTAAAAATAAGGAATTCTGCAACATTGTATACTTTTTAATGGCAAAAGATTGATGGACATTAACTTATACAGGCTGGTTCAAATAAGTTAGGATAACATATATTCATATATTATTTTAATAATATATAGGACAACATATATTAATTAGAAACGTATGGCAAGCAACTACATGCACTATAGGACATATCTTAAATCTATACATATTATTACACAACATACACTCTTCCAAAAATAAAATCATTCATGGTGAACTGGGAATGATCTGGATGTGTTTTAAATATATTTTTAACCTACATGTTAAAAAACATTTAAAACACTGAAAAGAGTAAATATAAAAAAAATCCAAAAACTTAAAAAAAAAAAAAAAAAACCTGTATCATGCTTTATATCCCTTAAAAGGAGGGGATCTTATAGTGTAAGGAATAACGGGGGGTTGAGAAGAAAGTGGAGAAGTGATTATGGAAATTCAGAAAAATGTAAAAGAGATGGAGCTAGATAGGAAAAGAAAAGTGCAGATGATGTTGAGGGAGAATTGGTGTTGGAGATAAAATAGTGGAGGTAGAAGTGGAAATAGGGGGTGGTGGGAAAGTGAAGAGAGGGAAAATAGAGGGGTGAGAAACAGGAGAGATCAGAGAGGGAATGTCAGCGGGTAGTATATGTCACAACCCCTTCTTCATTGGCCTTGAAAAAGTGAAGGAGACCAATCCTACCCGCAGGTTGACCAAGTTCTGCATCCCTGCAAAAAGGACACCTTAATCGAATTCTAGACCAAGTTACGGGGTTCCAGGACAAGTTGCAGTAATTAATTTATGATAAAAAAATAAAACCTATTAAGGTTAGTTCATTCTCTGATTGAGCACCTCTGACTCCAACTGTTGTTTTCTTTAAGCAATTTACCCTTAGGGATTCATCTCCCTAAGAGGTAAAGGGGCCTCCAGACATGGACCCCTTGCTCACTGTGCCTTAGGGAGTTCAGCTGCACCTCACTGACTAGTCCCAATGAAGGCCAAAACGTTTGTCTGGGGTTTGCTGTTTCTGCTGTTCATGTTAGAATTGCCTGGCATTTTTGGGCTGGGTCACTCTAGTGAGTGGGACCAAACTGATATACTACAGGATATTTCTCCCTGTGAAGGGCACAAGTGAGCTAAAAGAGGGTACTCTCAAAATGGGTTATCATGTCCATAGAACTAACCTATTAAGGTTAGTTTGTTCTCTGACTGAACACCTCTGACTCTGTTGTTTTTTGTTTACAAAAAACTAAATGCCATTCCTCTAAATGAAACACAATATGCATAAATGTCTCAAACAGAGCATAATTTTTATTGGTCAGTTCAATCTTTTAATACAAATTTTTACAAGCCAACATCAAAAATTAACAGCCCTAACTCAATTAGGTTTTCACACCTCTTAGTACTTTAATTGCTCTTAGTACTTTAATTGCCCCACGTGGGCTGGGACTTCAACCAAGAGCCCAGCGCCAACCTGTCTACTTCCCCGGCCAGGTGCCAAGGAGTCTATGGCCCCAGCTATCAGCTTCCTCCTATCAAGATCTGAACACAGCAGGGGGTGGTTAGGATGCTGTGGGCCTTGGAGCCAGAGTAAGCATTGGGGTCCACTTCAAATGGGGGCCATGAATTGGGGGTAGTCAGACATAGGGGTCTCAGGAAGGAGGTCTCACACTATTCTGTCAACCTAGAGGATGGTGGTAGGCAGGCTAGCAGGGAAAGAAAGATGGCTTGGGCCCTTTAAACCTAAAGTAACATTTGGTTAGGTGTACCTACTCTCTAGCTGATCTGCACCGGGTGGTTGTTGGTGTGTAGTCGTTCAGTACCATCTGACTCTCCGTGACTCTATTGACCACAGCACGCCAGGGCACATCTCTCAGTCACTGCTCCTCTGAGCTTCATCAAGTTCATGTTTATTGCTTCAGTGACCTCATCTATCCATCTCAGCCTCTGTCGTCCCCTTCTTCTTGTGCCTTCAATCTTTCCCAGCATCAGAGTCTTTTATAGGGAATCCTGCCGTCTCATAATATGGCCAAAATATCTGAGCTTCAGCCTCATGATCCTACCTTCTAGTGAACAGTTTGTCCTGATTTCCTGAAGAATTGATTTATTGGATCTTCTTGCAGTCCAAGGGACTCTAAGCAGTCTTTTCCAACACCACAATTCAAAGACGTCAGTTCTACGGCACTCAGATTTCTTTATGGTCCAGCTCTCACATCCGTATGTTACTATTGGGAATACCATAGTTCGAACTATGCAGACCTTTGTTGATAGTTTAACATTTTTACTTTTTACAAGCTTTTCCAAGCTTGCCATAGCTTTCCTCCCGAGAAGCAAACGTCTTTTAGTTTCCTGACTACAGTCACCATCTGCATAGATCTTGGATCCTAGAAAAATAAAATCTGTCACTGCTTCCACTTCTTCCCCATCTATTTGCCAGGAAGTGAGATTGCCGTTTGCCATGATCTTCGTCTTCTTAACTTTGAGCAGCGGGGCATCTTTTGCACTCTCTTCTTTTACCCTCATCAATAAGTCCTTTAGTTCCTCCTCACTTTCAGCCATCAGAGTATTTTCATCGGCGTATCTGAGGTTGTTGATATTCATTCCAGCAATATTGATTCCGGCTTTGGATTCATCCAGTCCAGCCTTACGCATGATGTATTCTGGATATAAGTTGAAAAAATAAGGTGACGATATACAACATTGTTGCTCTCCTTTTCCGATCTTGAACCATTCTGTTGTCACATGTTCGGTTCTGACCGTGACTTATTCGTCAACATACAGATTCTTTAGTAGGAGGATGAGATGATCGGGTGCTCCCATCTCTTTAAGGACATGCCACATTTTTTTGTGATCCACACAGTCAAAGGCTTTAGAATAGTCTATGAAGCAGAAGTAAATGTTTTTTTGGAACTCTCTTGCTTTCTCTATTATCCAGCGGATCTCTTGTGACACTTCCTCTGCGGAACCCGGCTTGCACATCTGGTAGTTCCTGGCCCATATATTGTTGGAGTTGAGCTTGTAGAGTCTTAAGCATTACCTTGCTGACATGTGAAATAAGTGTAATTGTTCGATAATTGGATCACTATTTGGCACTGCCTTTTTTTGGGATGTAGACTGTCCTTTTCCGGTCTATTGGCAATTGTTGAGTTTTCCAAATTGGCAAGTTGGCATAAGGCATAAGGCAAGTAACACTTTTACAACAGCATCCTGTAGAATTTTGAATAGTTCAATTGGTTTTCCATCACCTCCTGCAGCCTTATTATCAGCAAGACATCCTAGGACCCATCTCACTTCACTCTCCAACATGTCTGGTTCCAACTCATTGGCCCGATTATTGAGGCCATCACTGCTGTTAAGATTCTTCCTGTATAGATCTTCAGTGTATTCTTGCCACCTCTTCTTTATCTGATCTTCTTCTAAGTCCCTACAATTTTTGTCTTTTATCACACCCACTTTTGCATGAAAGTTGCCTTTTAAGTTCCCAATTTTCTTGAAGAGATCTCTTGATTTACCAATTCGGCTATCTTCTTCAATCTCTTTACATCACTCATTGAAGAATGTTTTCTTGTCTCTTCTTGCTATCCTTTGGAATTCTGCATTCAGTTGGACAAATCTTTTCTTATCTCCACTACCTTTCGCTTTCCTTCTTTCCTGGGCTACTTTCAAAGCCTCATCAGACAGCCAGTTTGACTTCTTACTTTTCTTTCTTTTAGGGATATTCTTTGTTGCTGTTTCCTGGATAATGTTGCAAACTTTGGTCCAAAGTTCTTCAGGCATTTTATCTTCCATGTCTAGTTCCTTAAATCTATTCTTTGCGTCCACTGCATATTCACAAAGGATAATATTTATTTTGTATCTACTTGGTCTGATGGTTTTCTCTAATTTCTTCAGTTTATTTTCCACTTTGCAATAACAAGCTCATGGTCTGAGCCACAGTCAGTTCCAGGTCTTGTTTTTGCTGACTGTATAGAGCTCCTCAATCTTTGGCTGCAAAGTATATAGTCAATCTGATTTCTATGTTGTCCTTCTGGTGATGTCCATGTGTAGAGTCATCTCGGAGGCTGTAGGAAGAGGGTGTTTGCTACGACCAGAGAATTCTACTAATTTCTGACCTGCTTCATTTTGTACTCCAAAGCCAAATTAGCCAGTTATTCAAGGTGTCCTTTGGTTCCCTACTTAGCATTCCTATCTCCTATGATGATAGTAACATCTTGTCTTGGTGTTATATCTATGAAGTGTTGAATGTCTTAGTAGAACTGGATAACTTCAGCCTCTTCAGCATCCGTGGTTGGAGCATAGACTTGGATCACTGTGATATTAAATTGCTTGCCTCGAATTTGAATTGAAATCATTCTGTCATTTATTGGGTTGTAACCAAGCACTGCTTTGGCCACTCTTTGATTGACTAGGATGGCTACTCCATTTCTTCTGTCGGATTCTTGACCACAGTAGAAGATCTGGTGGTTGTCTGATGTGAAATGTCCTATTCCAGTCCATTTAAGTTCACCAATTACCAGGATATCAATGTTTAACCTTGTAAGTTCATTCTTGACCACATCTAGGTTGCTTTGGTTTATCTAACATTCCAGGTTCCTATTCTGAATTGGTCTTTGCAGCAGCTGACTTTCCTTTCCCCTTCAGCTTTGGCCCAACCACTTTATTAGATATGGTGTTACTTGTACTTGTCCTCTGCTCTTCCTCAGTAATGCGGTAGGCACCTTCGGACCTGAGGGGCACATCTTCTGGTACCATAACGTTATGTCTCTGGCTGTGCCTGTCCATAAAGTTTTCTTAGCAAAGATACTGGAGTGGGTTGCCAGTTCCTTCTCCACTGGACCGTGATTTGTCTGACCTCTGCCATGACCTGCCCATCTTGGCTGACCCTACATGATATAGCTCACAGCTTCATCGAAGTACACAGGCCCCTTTACCATAACAAAGTAGCAATCCAGAAGGGTAGCGATATTTTAATTGAGTCGGAGGAGTGTCAGCTTAGGGAAGGCAAGGGGCCCTGGGGTGAAATCAATTTTAGTGGCTGGCATATGCTTCCACAAGTTTTCTAACAATTTGGGCTCCCTATAGAATGAATGGAGGGTCAGGAACAATGACTAAGGTCAAATATTTCTTAATTTGCAGTTAACCGCAAGACAATATATCAAAAGGGTATCACTTGCAAAGTACTTAGCACCATTAGACCCTTGCCAATGGAAAGTGTTTCAATTACCTTGTTAATTATACTTGATGGCTCAAGCAGTCCCATGGATCTTCAATGGAAGTCTATGTAGTCTATTTAACTTCTTTATACAAGAAATTTTATTTTATTAGGATACTATTTATCCTGGAAAAACGCAGAAAAAAAATGAATAAAAAAAGTGCATGCTAACTTTTTAACTCAATGCCAAAATTACAGTACTTAGAATATTGTAAATATGGAGATAATAGGTTCTATTTTTAATCAATGTATTCCCAGACTTATATGGTACTGTAATAATAATTATAGGCAAATCAACTC
Organism: Discoglossus pictus; assembly: GCA_027410445.1. Lineage (NCBI taxonomy): Eukaryota > Metazoa > Chordata > Amphibia > Anura > Alytidae > Discoglossus > Discoglossus pictus. The sequence continues at coordinate 47,924,161 of CM050169.1, read as the reverse complement.
TCATATATCAGCCTATACTGATGGTCCTGTAAACACAGGATACACTGATAATCATAGAGTTGAAAAAAGGATTTGAGATAAAACAGCACACAATATATATGTTAAAAACAAACTATCGTGGAAGCCCAGCCATTCTATGTCTCCCAAAAATAGGGAATCTATTCAGTCAATAAAACAACTTTATATTAATGCAAAAAGATATTACATAATAGTAATAGGGATATAATTGAATAAACCACGTGAGTGAGAGGGTGATAACATATAGCAAACAAAAATATTTGCGATTCAATTCCCTCTCTCCACGTTTCTTTGTCCCTTTGTAAAAAGTTGAAAAAGTTGGAAAAAGTTGACAAAAGACCCTTTAAGCCATATTAGGGAGATAAGAGGCCGTTCCACTAAAAAAAACTAGGTGCCAACGGTCCGTTTCGTCCTTTTACAGGACTTTTTCTATAGCTTTAGAAATAAAAAGTTTGTTACAGAATATGATTCATAAATTCACACAATTGGAAAAAGAACATTAGAAGGTTGTTGTAATGTTACATAATATTGAGGCTGCTATGATTATGAAGGGAGGTGTAATGAAAACAAAATATTATGATGTGATGAAGAATTGTTTTGATAAATGGGCAGATAGATAGTCCCAATACCACCCCCCCCCCCCCCCACACACACACACACACAAACCTTAGCTTCCCTCTCCCTAAATAAAGAAGATATGAAAATGTTAATTCAAATTGAGGGTGAAAAAACATGACTTCATACAGTTGTATTTGGGATTACCCAACCACCAACCCTTTACCCATACATAATTACACTTCACAACATTTTGCGTATAAAACTGGCCACATCTTCTTTAATAAATTAAAGTAATTATCAAAAACCATAACCATTAGTGCTTGCCCGTCTGACTCAACAACCACCTCTCAGGGAATCCCATGCCTCTAGAGCCTCATCCTTATTTACCAACAAAAGAGGGCAAGCACTACCCCCCTGCTGCTGTGACAAACATAACTGGTAATTCTCACAATTTTACCAACTATTTCCTTGACATTACTCGACATTTTCAAGGAGGAACAGAGGGAAACTGCTCTTCTTCAGCCCCAGTAGCGTGTGTGAGCCTCTGCCCCTTTCCCCCTCCCCTCACACTCTCCTGCAGAGCCCCACCCCTTTTACCCTGCATTTCCACCAATACCTTTTTAAAATTGTCTATCACCTATTCCTCCTTAGGCCATGGCCCATCCCCTTCCACTTTGCTCCGTTGTGGGGTACTTGACCTCATACAGTTGTATTTGGGAGTACCCAACCACCATCACCCCCATAAATAACCATAATTACCAGTTACCCATAAATAATTACATTTCACACCATTTTGGGTACAAAACTGGCCACAGCTTCCTTATTAAATTTAAAGTAATAACCAAAAACCATAACCACTAGCGAGTACCTGCCCAACTCAGCACACCACCTCTCCCCGTGCCCCTAGAGGCTCCTCCTTATTTACCAATGAAAGAGTGTAAGCACTATCGCTACATACTTCAATCATCTTGCAAGCACTTAAGTACCAAATGCCTTAGTAACCTAATCACCGGCATTGACTGGGTTGGCAGGGGTGTTAACTACGGTGACTACCCCCATTTTGTCACAATGAGATAGCAAATGCTGATCTCTTAGCTGATCACCACATATGAAATTTGTGACAATTGGAAATAGTTCTAGGAAAACTAGTTTTTTTGTTAAATCCAATGTATTCCACTTTGCTGGCCATACTTCTGCGCACCACCGACCTCTGAGCTAAGCCCTAAACCCTTCACTACCTGCTGTGTCTGTAAACAGCTCTAACTTTATATTGCTGGTAGCTGGAGCTGGAATGATGCACTTACCAATAAAGTTTTCCAGAAAATCCTGCCAAACCTTTAAATCTGCCCTCATCTCGCTATTGATCCGTATGAAGTGATGAGGTTTCTGCACTCCAGCCGTTGCTAATGACATTCTCCTAGAGAAGACTTTCGCTGTGGTTATTATTCTACATGCAAAATGTTGTTTTCCCAAGAGGGATTGCAACACCTTTAGCAGAGGCAGAGCTACTGCCGGCGCAATCGTGCAACCGGTGCAAGGCACAGAGGCCCCTGACCTCTGAGGGGCCCCCGCAATCCTCCAGTGGCCCCTGTGGATCCCCTGGCTCGTGCAGGTATTCTGTGGCCCCTGTGACCCCTGCGGATACCCTGTGGCCACCGTGAGTCATCTATGGCCCCCATGGATCCCTGTGGCCCTGCAGATCCCTGTAAAATCTTGGAGTTCATGTGGCCCCTGTGGCCAGCTTGGATCTATTGTGGGTCCCCTGTGAAACGTATGCCTCATTATGGCCCACTGTGGCACCCCACAGGCCCCAGGTCTTGTGCCCCCCCCCCCCCCCGGCCTCCTGTGATCCCCCTCAGCCTCCTGTGGCTCTTTCATGGACCTCTGCTTCCTCTCTCAGCCCCCTGCAGCCCCCTGGGGAGTGCAGCATCGGGTATGTAAGAAAGTATTTATATAGGTATATATATATATATATATTTATTTATATATATATATATATATATATATATATATATATATATATGTGTGTGTGTTGATGTATATGTAAATGTATACGTTATATACAGTTGTGCTCCAAAGTTTGCATACCCTGGCAGCAATTTTGAAATTTTGGCATTTATTTTGAAAATATGACTGATCATGCAAAAAAAAATATTTTATTGAAGGATAGTGATCATATGAAGCCATTTATTATCACATAGTTGTTTGGCTCCTTTTTAAACCATAATGATAACAGAAATCACCCAAATGGCCCTGATCAAAAGTTTACATACCCTTGAATGTGTGGCCTTGTTACAGTCAGAAGAATTGTTTGGAATAAAAAGAAAACCCCACAGGTAACCTCAGGAGAATTAGAGGCTGTTCTGGAAAAAGACATTGTGGTTGTTTCCAGGAGCACAAAACAATGTTACTCGAACAAAAATGAGCTGCATGGTCGAGTTGCAAGAAAGAAGCCTTTACTGCACCGATGGCACAAAAAAAACAGGTTACAATATGCCCGACAAAACCTTGACACGCCTCACAGCTTCTTGCACACTGTAATAGAGCGTTATGGTCACAGCCATAAGTGCTATGTTTGGAGGGGGGTCAACAAAGAATCCCATCCCCACTGTGAAGCATGGTGGTGGCTCACTGAAGTGTATTTTTTTTTTGGGGGGGGGGGGGGGTGAGCTCTAAAGGCACAGGGATTCTTGTGCAAATTGATGGCAAAATGAATGCAGCATGTTATCAGAAAATACTGGCGGACAATTTGCATTTTTCTGCAGGCTGCTCATGGGACCCTCTTGGACTTTTCAGCATGACAATGACCCTAAGCACAAGGCCAAGTTGACCCTCCAGTGGTTACAGCAGAAAAAGGTGAAGGCTGTGGGGTGGCCATCACAGTCTTTTGATCTACCCCACCCTTGGTTAGATCTCAAACGTGCGGTTCATGCAAGACAACCAAAGACTTTGCATGGCCTGGAGGGATTTTGCCAAGACGAATGGGCAGCTATTGCACCTGCAAGAATGAAGGGCCTCATAGACAACTATTACAAAAGACTGCACACTGTCATTGATGCTAAAGGGGGCGATACACAGTATTAAGATCTAAACCTTACATTATAAGCCAGGGTAATATCCTTTCTAAACTGACCAGGGTCATTGCTCTTGGTAAGGGCCTCTGACTGCTGTGTGTTGCCGCTCAACTTCTTGAAGCAGCGAAATACTGTGTTGGGTAGACCGCACACAGAACACTTGTGCTTAAATTTACACAATGATCCCCACTTGCATGAGCTCTCATTGAAGAGAAAACAGCAGCCTTTCTTAACCCCAGTGCCCCAAAAGGAACAATCCGCTCGAAGTTGGGTGACTACCTTCATCCATATCCCTACATCCCTGTCATCCCATCTCATTTCTTTGCGAACCACCATCTTCTGTCTAAACTGCTCGTCGTATGACCACCGTATGTTTTTTGGATGCTGTCAATCTAATCCTGATAGCAGAATGTCGCTTCTCCCCCACTATACTGAAAGTAATAGAACCAATTTGAGAATGTTTTGGGAATCCTTCAGAACCTACGCTTCCTTTCTTCCTCCTCTTTCTTACTCTCATCCTTAGAATTATCCTCCTTCAATTCAAAGTGTTGATCTAGGGGCAACAATGCAAAATCTCTATAAACTCCCTCTTTCATATATTTTCTTTTAGCTCTTGTGCCACATGGATTCTACATAGACTGGGAGCTCCTAGGGCTGTATCCGCTACTATCAATGACATTGAGGAGGCTTGGTCACTCTTCCCGGCGTCCACACACGCGTTGTCCTTCCCGCCCACCTGCTCTGATTGCGTGCTACTTGCATTAAATGCTGGCGTCACTAAAGGTATTGTTGGGGCCCAAGCCTGTGTCACTGACTTCGCTACCCTACCCTCTATTCACCTCCATTTACCGCCACTAGTGGGTGTTGAGGACCTCCTCCTTACTGATCTCTGAGTGTCCATGACTTTTGACCCTCTGTTGTAAATGCCATGACTGTTGTCCTCCTGCAAAATCACTGCGCAGTTCAGTGTTGATGATTCCTGGAAACCTGGAACAGTAGAAGTTAAATCACGGGAAGTTCTAACATGAGAACTACTACTTCTCCTTCCTCTGTGAACATCATCCCTGTGGGTGGATGAGCACCCTTTCTCCTTGTTAGGTGAGTGACGGTAATTAATTCTTCTCCTCCCAATCTCTGCCCCAAGTTCTCTCTGAAGGTGATAAAGAACTACACGCTGACCTCTGATAACCTGCAGTAGACGTCCCTACCCTGGGTTCTCGCTCTCTGTGCTGTCCACATCAACAGTATACTGTAATGATTTTCCTGCTTGGCTACTAGGTCCCTAAATCATTGGGTTACTCTGACCACTAGTGATGTCGCGAACATAACATTTTCGGTTCGCGAACCGCAAACGCGAACCGCCGCAAATGTTCGCGAACCAGCGAACCCGGCGAACCACCATAGACTTCAATGGGCAGGCGAATTTTAAAACCCACAGGGACTCTTTCTGGCCACAATAGTGATGGGAAAGTTGTTTCAACGGGACTAACACCTGGACTGTGGCATGCCGGAGGGGGATCCATGGCAAAACTCCCACGGAAAATTACATACTTGATGCAGAGTCTGGTTTTAAGCCATAAAGGGCATAAATTACCTAACATTCCTAAATTGTTTGGAATAACGTGCTTTAAAACATCAGGTATGATGTTGTATCGATCAGGTAGTGTAAGGGTTAGGCCCGCTTTACAGTGACAGACCAAACTCCCCGTTTAACGCACCGCAAACAACCGCAAACAGTCCATTTGCACAACCGCCAACTCCCCATTTGCACAAGGTTGGATACCAAGCTAGCCATGTCCCGTTCCTTGTCCTCACTGATGTAATTGAAGGTCTCTTCCTCCACCCAGCCACCAAGGGTCCCACAAAGGTGACAACAAGCCCCCTGGGACGCCTGCTGTGTTTGGTCTTCCACCTCCTCAAAGCCACCTTCCTCCTCTGACTCCTCTTCTTCAGACTCCTCTCACTGCGTTGCCTCTCTCTGCATTATTATAAGGTGTGTTAAGTAGTACTACTCTTATCAGTTTAATACCTGTTACAGCACATATCAGGGGGCGTGTATAAGGCCTGGATTTTTAGAACCGGGAGATGGAAAAAGATGCTTTGTTGGTCGTATCACTTCAATTTTGGGGCATGGCACGTGCAATCAAAGGTGCCACCAGATAGGAGTGGCGTGTTTGTAAGTACTACTCTTATCAGTTTAATACCTGTTACAGCACCTATCAGGGGGTGTGTATAAGGCCTGGATTTTTAGAACCGGGAGTTGGAAAAAGATGCTTTGTTGGTCGTATCACTTCAATTTTGGGGTACGGCACGTGCAATCAAAGGTGCCACCAGATAGGAGTGGCGTGTTTGTAAGTACTACTCTTATCAGTTTAATACCTGTTACAGCACCTATCAGGGGGCGTGTATAAGGCCTGGATTTTTAGAACCGGGAGATGGAAAAAGATGCTTTGTTGGTCGTATCACTTCAATTTTGGGGCACGGCACGTGCAATCACAGGTGCCACCAGATAGGAGTGGCGTGTTTGTAAGTACTACTCTTATCAGTTTAATACCTGTTACAGCACCTATCAGGGGGCGTGTATAAGGCCTTGATTTTTAGAACCGGGAGTTGGAAAAAGATGCTTTGTTGGTCGTATCACTTCAATTTTGGGGCACGGCACGTGCAATCAAAGGGGCCACCAGATAGGAGTGGTGTGTTTGTAAGTACTACTCTTATCAGTTTAATACCTGTTACAGCACCTATCAGGGGGCGTGTATAAGGCCTGGATTTTTAGAAACGGGAGTTGGAAAAAGATGCTTTGTTGGTCGTATCACTTCAATTTTGGGGCACGGCACGTGCAATCAAAGGTGCCACCAGATAGGAGTGGCGTGTTTGTAAATACTACTCTTATCAGTTTAATACCTGTTACAGCACCTATCAGGGGGCGTGTATAAGGCCTGGATTTTTAGAACCGGGAGATGGAAAAAGATACTTTGTTGGTCGTATCACTTCAAATTTGGGGCACTTTGTGACATTAGCTTCTTACGCTCAAACATGTCCTTTACAGGCACCTGACTATGGGCAGATGAGCAGGAACTGCTCAAGGCGAGAGACGGAGTGGCGGATGGTTGAAAGGGGGCAAGGAGGACAGCAGTGGTTGATGTGGCTGATGATGCTTGACCAGGAGGAGGATGGCGGCTTTGAATTTGTATGCTGCTTGTACTCATGTGTTGGTCTGGAGTCACCCAAACATTAGGTCTCAACTTGTAGAGGATAAGGGAACCAGGCTACTCTAGACCTCATTCATCATTACAGGTTTTGACAGACTGGTACTATGCGTGCAAGCTACTGTGACAACAGATATGAGTGGCACTGTGCACTTGCAGAAGTTGGCAGAGTAGACGCTGTAGGTCTGACACACACGCTTGCAGACAACTAACTGCTATGCAATCTATTACAGTAGAAAAAAATGTTTTTGTTTTAAATGTACACTACTGTTACACCAGATATGAGTGGTGTGTTAAGTAGTACTACTACTATCAGTTTAATCCCTGTTATGTGCCTTTTTTTTGGGTTTGGTTGTAGAAGCCACAGTGCAGCACCAGAGGCCAGAAAAAACAGGCATGTACACATGCCTGAAAAATTAGGTATTGTTGATCTTGCAGCGAGCAGAGAAGAAGGTAGGCGTGATTCAACGCCCCGGCCCCGCATACCCACACTCAGAGATTGAGGGGGGGGGACCTGAGAAGTCCACGGGCCGGAGATATAAAGGGGGGCCATCCCAAATAAGCACACAAGCGGGGACAAAGGTAGTGAAGGGGACATAGAGGCCCATGGACTGACGGTCGCCATTTTGGCAGGAAAAGGGCCCAGCAATTAAGCCAAACTGACCCAGCACAGGCAGCTACTTGAGTCAAACGCTGTACAATTACCCCTTAATAAAGCTGAAACATGCAGCAGCAGGGATTCTAAACGGCCACACGGGGACAAGGAGGCTAACAGCCCCCACAGTCTCTGCACCACTCTTTTTAACAGATAACCCAAGGGGCTAACCAGGGACCTTGCCCACATAAATAACAGAATTTTATTGGAGGAATTATTAGTGTCTTTACCCCCCAAGAGAGGACATAATATACAGTATTTTTAGACTACCTGATGGCCAAACCTCCTTTAGCCCCAATGCTATCCAAGAAACATTTCAAAACTTCTATCAGACCATATATTCATCCCAATCCCGCTCCAGCAGATCTGACATAGAGTCCTTCCTACTACAGCAAGAAGTCCACAAAATACCTGTACCTCAATTGGACAGCTTGAACCTAGACATATCCAAAGAGGAAGTTAAATCTACAATCCAAGATCTTAAATTTGGCAAGTCCCCAGGGCCAGACGGTTTTACTCATCTGTACTATAAGAAATGTGAGCCCTTGCTTACCCCCGCACCTAACATCTTTGTTTAACGCTATACTAAATGGAGAACCTATGCCCCCTTAATTGAATCAGGCCGACCTCATAGTCTTTCCAAAAGAGGGTAGGGACCCTTTAGAGGTTAAAAATTATCGCCCCATACCCCTGATAAATGTGGATATCAAGATCCTAGCTAAAATTATGGCCAAACGAATATCTAACTTTTTACTGGACTAAATACACAAGGACCAAAGGGGTTCATTCCTTTCAGAGAGGCAGGAGATAATGTTAGGAGGGTTCTGAACGCCCAGTTCTTGGCTCAACACTATAACAACCCAGTTTGCACTCTAGCCCTAGACATAGAGAAGGCTTTTGATACGGTGGAATGGCCATATATGTACAAAATGCTAGATAAGTTTGGATTTGAGGGACGCTTTCTCAACCTGCTCAGAAGGTACTACGACTCACCAGTAGCTAACTTAAAGATACCAGGGGACCATAAGGCCAAAATCCAAGTACAGAGAGGGATCAGGCAGGGATGCCCACTCTCCCCACTGCTCTTTGCTCTTGCCATTGAACCCCTAGCGCAGGCAATCAGAACCAACCATGCCATCCAGGGGGTTCAAGTAGGACACCATCAGTTTAAGTGTTCACTTTTTGCGGACGATTTGCTTTGCACCCTGACCAAGCCCCTTCTCTCTATACCAGCACTCATGTCCACTATAAAAAACGTCAGCTAAATCTCGGGCCTCCAATCCTTGCAAAAGGATATTTCTCTTTCAATAGAATCCTGCTTACTGGGGATACACATAAAAAAATTATCTCAATCGTAGAACAAGCTATTCCAATTAATGGCTTTAGCATTCAAAATACACATAGCTACCCGGGCCCAGATGGATTTACAAATCTCTATTACCAAACTTTTATAGACTTGTTATTACCCCACTTAGCCACACTTTTCAATCAAATTTTAGAAGGCTCTCCCATGCCACAAGAACTAAACCATGCAAATATGATATGTTTCCCGAAAGAACGACGAGACCCATTAGAACCTAAAAATTACTGTCCCTAAACGGGGATGTAAAAATGTTGTCCAAATTAATGGCAAACAGGATTTCTCCCCTCCATAATCCATAAAGACCAAACAGGGTTTATCCCCCATAGACAAACGGGGGACAATATCAGACGGACACAAAATTTTATCTCATGGTCATCCCAACATCAAATACCCACATGCCTTTTGGCGTTAGATATAGAAAAGGCCTTTGATACGTTGGAATGGCCTTATTTAAAAGCAGTATTACAGAAATTTGGGTTTGCAGGCAAATTTATGAACTTGATAGATACATACTACAAATCCCCGTCAGCCAGATTAAAACTCCCAGGAGATCGCTTACAACACATAAAGATTCAAAGGGGAAAAAACTAATTTTTAGATTTATTTGGAATCATAAAGCCCCGAGGATCTCAAAAAATAATATGTATAGACCAAAAGGGAAAGGGGGCCTATCGTGCCCAAATCTCAAACTGTATTACAAGGCAGCGCAGCTGGCTTTCATTCCTCTGGCGCATTCTCCCACACATCAGCCGCTCTGGGTATTTATGGAAAATGTAAGCATGTCACCTTATACATGGGATACAGTAATATGGATTCCAGGCCTGTATACTTTTTTGAGAAACTTGAAAAACCCGTTGATTAAGCACTCATTAAAAATATGGACGTAGATGAACTGGACACAAAAACTGGACACTCGGGTATCAGATCTTACCCCTATCGTACCCAATCCCCACTTTAAGATACATCTTCCGGAAAACTCTCTCAGTTGGTGGAAGTCTCAGAACCTACTAAGGGTTGGTCCATGGTGGCATGACGACAAAATAATGACCTTTGAGTGGGTGAGAGATAGATACAATTTACCCCTGGCTGAACACTATAATTTTTGCAGGATACATCATTTTATATATACGATAAGTAGTAGGGGAACCCCCCCAAAGAAACACCTGGCTACTCAAAAAATGTAGGGATTCCCCCTTTCAGCCTGGTACTCATGTATGAACTATTTAATGAAAACTCATGGGCAAACACACCAGACTATACCAAAGCCTGGGAGAGGGATTTGGGCACCGAGATGGCAGACAGCACATGGGATAAAAGTTGGCGAGGCTTAAGTAGGGGATCTTTAAATTATAGTCTGCTTGAGACTTCAATAAAGGTCCTACACAGGACATATATTACTCCTTTTAAGCTAAATAAATGGTATCCAAAACAGAGCAGCTCATGTTTTAGGAACAGTGGTAATGAGGCTACATTTATTCATGTCTGGTGGGAGTGTTCGGCAGTCATAAGACTATGGAAAGAAACATGCTTACTAGCTTCTAAAATGTTTAAGATTCAGATTTCTGCTAATTTAGAAAACTGCATGCTGGGTGTTCCGCATGTCTGTCTCTTGCCCGCTCAAAATAGGCTATTAAAGTTCATCATGTTGGCCACAAAGAACCATATAGCCAGACAATGGAAATCGTATACCCTACACTTTCGGGTGGTTAAAAATAAATTAAACTTTATCCTTATAAATGAACGCCTTACCCATTTAGTAGACAACTCCATGGATACATTTTGAGATATATGGTCTCCGTGGCTGCAATTAAGGGATAGCATATCATCTGGAGAAAATTAAAGAAATTTAGGTCCGGAATAGGGGCTCTACTAAATGGGAGAGGATATTCTCAAGAGAACGGGATGGATGGAGGTGTGTGTGGATCCTTAGAGGGGCGGAGGACGGAGGTAAGTACTATATTTTACATCATATTTATGTAAAAAAGGAGGATGTTTGTGGACCTTTCCCTTTCCCAACATGGTAAATGTTAAAACTAGTTATTTTGTTTTTCCAATTATAGTCGGATTCAAGACTTAAAGGGAATCAACTTAAAACAAACTGAATTAAAGCTATATTAACAACTGAAAAGTAAAAAAATATATATATTTTTAGGCTACAGGTACAACCAAATCCAGATAACATACTAGCCCTAGATATGGTATAAGCTCCAAGATTATGGAATGGAAAGGGGTAAACTGAGTATTAATAGAGATAAGGTAACTCAGTGATGTATTAACATGTATGGATATATATGTAACATGGAAATGGTTGTTTGAATATGATATATTACCTGACCTAATAAAATATTTTTGAAATAAAAAATACACATAGCTAGTAGTTGGAAAACCCCAAATTAAAACTTTCAGGAATTAATAAAAAAAATCAACTATTTACTGCTCAACGAGAGATTAAACCATGTAGTCTTGGATAGAATCACCCAGTTCCAGACAATTTGGGATCCCTGGATAACATCCCCATTTAGTGCCCCCCTAATATAATAAAACATTTGTTAATGGTTGAAGCGACTCGGGGGGAAGGACCGAAGTGGGAGAGCCCTGGAGGATACCCTTCAGAAGCAACCGGCGGCAAAATCATCCGAGGAAAGGAGAGGTCGCCTACTGAAGCCTGCCATAGGGTAACCCAAGGGCGATTGAGCAGGTTAGATATTGTAAATAATAAGCTACTGCTGGAGTGATGATAGATAATAGGACTTTGGTGTTAACTGCTGATATACTCTTTACTTTTGTCTGTTTTACCATGTCATAGGTTTCTCCTAAAAATTGCAATCACAGTAAAAAAAAAGAAAATTTATTAACCAAAAAAGTAAAAATGAGAAGGCCTAGCCAGCTAATTTTAACAAAATGTCTTCATTGTAAAAATGTATTTTTGCACAACTCTTGTGTTATGCAAGACTGTTCAATATGCTTTCTTTTTCATTACATGCCGTACGCCTTAAAAAATTAGGCATTGTTGCAGCCGCTGCTGTTGCAGCGTCCAGAAAAATTGACCTTTGTTCCCCAGGCAGAAAGTGCCATAAAACATTGCGTCTTCTTGAACCCTAGTTGGTGGCGGATAATTCACGCAAGTCATTCGGCATTCACAGATAACATACAGCAGCGTGTGGACCAGTTTTAGCCGAAGGCAGCTCATCTCATCAGGCCTTTTTCAGTCGAATGTATCGCCCAGTGTCAGTCCCTTCGGGATCCATCCCTCATTCATCTTTATAAAGGTGAGGCAATCTAGACTTTTTTGCCCTAGGCCACTTCTCTTCTCGGTGACAAAACCTCCTGCTGCACTGAAGGTCCTTTCTGACAGGACACTTGAAGCGGGGCAGGCCAGAAGTTCAATTGAAAATTGGGATAGCTCAGGCCACAGGTCTAGCCTGCATACCCAGTAGTCAAGGGGTTCATCGCTCCTCAGAGTGTCGATATCTGCAGTTAAGGCGAGGTAGTTTGCTACCTGTCGGTCTAGTCGTTCTCTGAGGGAGGATCCCAAAGGGCTGTTGCGATGCGTAGGACTGAAAAAGGTCCGCATGTCCTCCATCAACAACACGTCTTTTAAACATCCTGTCCTTGCCGGCGTGGTCGTGGGAGGAGGATTACTTTCACCTCTTCCCCTGTTATATTGCCCTTGTGCTGTGACATCACCCTTATATGCTGTGTAAAGCATACTTGTTAATTTGTTTTGGACCTGCTGCATCCTTTCTGACTTGCAGTAATTTGGTAACAAATCAGGATACTGTGAGGACCTTCGGCGCTCATTGGAAGGCTTGCGCTGAGCGCCTTTGGCTAAGTCATACGGACCACGAAAACAGCGTGATGACGATTCGTAGTTAGACAATTATAATATGTGATATATCACCCGAGAAAAACTATGGCACCACTTGCACAATAGAACATATCTTAAAGCTGTACATATTATTTCAGAACATAAACTCTTCCAAAAATAAAATCATTCATGGTGACCTGGGATAATAGGAAGAAAATAGAGGAAATATACATGTTAAAAAAGAAAAGTCTGAGGAATAGAAACTTAAGACTCGAAAAAATTGTGAAAACAGTCCTAGCCCAAAGTGATCTGATATTGCAATGCAGTAGGGGGTGTGGGGTCTTCAATGCCATCACTAATGGTGCCTCTTTTTAAAGGAGAGAGAGACTGGATTCTTTCCATCTTTCTTTGATTTTAGCAATGAATTCTAAAGATGAAACCTGGTCTATGATTAATGCAAAGCAGCCTCATCTGGTAAATGTACCCAAAGAAAATATTTACAAATCCATTGGGCTTAGATCCAGTAGAATGACATGACTGACTCAACCTTAAAGAGCTCTGATTTTAATTGATGTTATGGCCTCCATTTATATTTTCATACTATGGGAAAAGTTGTGTGGTTTAGCTGGCTGAGACATGGACATTTGACCTTGAAAAGATGGGAGTTTATAGTGCAGAGTAGATCAGTGAAGAGAAGAGGGAGGTGTAGACGTAATAAGCAAATTTAAAAAAGGTGGAGTTAGACAGGGAAAGAAAAGGGCAGATGAGAGGGTCTCGGTGACCAGAAGTGAGGGAGAATCCATGTTGAAGATAAAATAGTGGAAGTAGAAGTGGAAAATTTGGGGTGGCAGGAAAGTGAAGAAAGGGAAACTAGAGTGGGTGAGAAAAATAATGACCAGAGAAAAAATAGACGGGAGGTCAGAGGTTAGTATAGCAAGAGGAAAAAAGAGGATACAGAGAATGGGGTGTCTATAGATTAGGATTTCAGAGGGGAGAGGCATAGATAAGGAAGAAACATAAAAGATAGAGATGAGATTAAGAAGATGAGAGAGCTGGACCAGATGTGATAGAGAAGATGAAAGATACAGAAAAGCAGAGATATGAGAGAGATGATGGACAAGATGAGAGATAGAGAAGATACGACTGACAAGATGAAATCGAGACTAGAGAAGATAAATAGGTAGAGAGATAGAGATGAGAGCGCGCGCAGAGGAGAGAATACATATTTTACATTTTGGGAAAGGAAAGTTGGATTCTTTAAAAGGTCTCAGGTGAAGCACAGCAGTTTTTTTTCAATTAAATATCACCACTGAATATTGTTGTGGATCTCCATATTATAGCTTATAATGCAAATAGCATGGTCAAAGGTTTCCTATTGGTCATTGCAGTTGTGTTGTTCCGATTCCTTAGTTCCGGAATATTATTGCTCTGAAATGAATTTAGAAAATATCTGACCTGGGATGGAGAAAACTTATTTTTAATCAACCTCTAGGTTTGAACTTATTCTAATCTCAATTTGTATTACTCAAATTGAGCTTTTTACACTTTTTTTTTTTTTTTTATTAATCTTCCTAATCTCAGTTTTTTAATTGGGGAAAATAATAAATTATGATACTTCTGCTGGACAATGGAAGCATCCATTATCCTTTAGTGATGATTGCATGTGTGTGAGCGAAGGCTGTTCTACAGTCCTGGAGAGCAGAGACTGTATCTACCAATACAAGCCGCCAACTTCTAAGCAGAGTGAGAACAGGGCTGGTATCAAATTCAATGATATTCGCTTAGCCAACAAATTGTGCTCACCACTCCCTCAAGTGATAGATAAGAAAACTAAAACACAATTCAGCCTCCAGCTTTCAGGAAATAATACATCAAACATGGAAAATTCTATTGAAGGTTCTCACAAACTGTGGTGAATTGGGGGTCCCCATTGCAACTTCTCTATTCATTTAAAAGCCAGAAATATATATAGGCAGCCAGTTCTGCCCTCTATAAAAAATATTATCTTCCTCTGCCCTAATAAAATTAAGGATCCATCTTTTATATAGGTTACTACTGGGTGCAGAGGGCCGGGTGCTTTGCACGTGTAGCTCTGACACTGCCAGGTGTAAAGAATAATTGCATCTAAAAATTGGACATCAAGATACACGGATAGGCCCAATCGATTTTATAAAAAACAGCACAGGGTTGACAATTGTCGAATAGGTTATATCACCTGTGAGAAGATACAGTATGCAAATACATGGCTTAGCATGCTTTGTAAGGTTGGGAGAGGATTCTAAATGCCAGATAACATTGCAGGTCTTTGTGCTGGCCACCACAGAGACAAACAAGCAAACTGTAATCATAATTTATCATATCAAAGGACCTAATTAATATGTATACTGCTCATACACCAACATGGCATTTCCTATTGATTCACTTCAGAAGAAAAATGGATAATGCGATGTAAAGAGCATGAAATTCTGGCTCAAAGAATAACGTGAAAAAAGAGTAAAAGTTATGGAACTTGACAGAAATATTAAAACAAATCTCTGAAATAGAAGTCTGTTTAAAAAAAATGCACAATATAAATTTTGCAGTTAACTGTTAGATTAAGAATGTTTCCATAAAATATAGAAAGACCGTAAAAAAAAGGATTTTAGTCACCAGATTCCTCCCCCTATTAAATTAGTGCCATAATAAACATCATCTACACAACATTTATTTTAAACAAACTTTACGAAGACAAATAAAAAAAGAAATAAAGGGATCACTATAATGTTCTAACAAGATCTAGATGTTTCAAGTTTGCATTAACCATTTTGCTATTAAACTAGCTGTTTAATATTCTGTCATGTTGAAAATGTTCATTAAGCCTTTGAAAAAGCTGCCATGGTGGCGAAACGGCTGTTAAGTATTCACCTTAGCAATAAAGCCTATCGAAGCATTTATTACAGTTATATAGCAATGAAGGTTGAAAAAGACTTTAGTCCATCAAATTCAACCTTTTTGTCTCTCCTCTGATCTGCAAGATGCATTTAGAAATATATAGCATAGGATGAGAATAGCTCTTCCTAGATATTATGGCATATAAGTTGGTTAAGAATAACTGTATAGAGTTTTCCCTAAGCATGATTTATGTGTGTAGTTAAAAAAATGCTTAATTAATTATTAATAGTGGACTTACAGGAGCAACAGTATGTCTAAGGACTTCTGTTTCCTTCTATTAGTAAGCTATGAAGTATCTAATAGAGAGACTTCCCAGTAGGAGGACCCATTGTAGCCATAAGACTTGCCTTTCCTGCTATCCCTTTCAACATTACATTTTCTTTCTACTTGTATGGATATCTACTTGCATGAAGTCCTGAGTCCACTATATATTTTAAAAGTGGTATTGTTTAAAAAGTAAAAAAGTTGTAATTTTATGGATTCTCTATTTTTGATATAAATAATAGAATATGAATTTATTTCAGCTTCAAAATATCATATTATCAGCCTCCAGTTGAGCTCTGCTGCCCAGGAAAACAACTTTAACACCGTAAGACTCCATCCAAAAGAGAATATTATCTTTATATAATCTTGCGCCTGAAAATTCAGCAGCTGCTTGCTAGACAGAGTCTGAACTATGAAAATAAGTTAATGTCAAATACATTTTTTATTTTTTTAATTATAGACCTGAAAAGGACATTTAAAAGTAAAAACACTTCTGAAGGATCCAACCTCTGAGGTATTGATTGAAGAAATTCCAACCAATTGCAGTTGTTTATTTTCATGTGTTTTTTTTTTTATTTCTTCAATAAATGGTATCTTACTTTAAAAAACAAATTCATTTTGAAAAAACAAAACAGCTACAATAAAATTGCTTTTCTTTAGGCCATTCTCAAGTTTGATGCATTCTAAGGGCTCAAGATAAAAGTTCTTGTTTTCTACAATCAACTTTCTTTTTTTAGATCCTAATATCATACTCCGGTTTAGCGCTAATAGGTATTATACACCACAGAAATATCCCTTTCACAATGAGTACCGCCATAGTATGAAACAGATTTTGGTGGGAAATATTCTCAAACAACCACAGGACTAATTGTTAGAGATGGCAGAGAGGAAAATGATGAAATCTGCTATATTTACAAGACCGGATACACAGACGGAGGTAAAAAGGCAATACAACAATCATTTGGTGTGTGTGTGTGTATATATATATATATATATATATATATATATATATATATATATATATATATATATATATATATATATATATATATATATATACATACATATACATATATATATATATATATATATACATATACATATATACACACACACATACATATATACACACAATTGTATAATTGGAAATTACTGTAACATTTCTACATATTACATTGAAGCCTGCGTGATATTACATAGTATGAAAATAGACTTCAAAATTTCTTCAGATCCCAAATAGCAAAGTCTTACAACCTTCCACACCAGTTATCAGACATCATTTAAGTTGATCTTAATACATCATCTGACACCTTTCCTCATCATTAGGAAGCTACAGATGTATTTGGAGAAGTTTCATATGGTTTTAGATGGTGCAACGTCTACTTTTACTCTCAACTTTAAAGAAGGCCTTCCATCTCTTTCATAAAAGCTTCATACATATCGTCCTTGGTTTGCACAGGAACAGGCGTCCCAAGCTTGGGTCCTGCTTTAGGCATTGGCCTTACGATTTCATCTTCTGCTTTCTTTTGTGCTGTAGCAGCCGCCGGTCCCTTGTTCTCTCTCCGGACACGTAGAGCAGTTGGTACAAACCGAGTAACTTCAGCTTTGGGATTTGTGATCTGCGGTTTGGCGCTGATGGTGGCCGTAGCTTTCTTCTCAATGGTGGCACCGCTTTCATCGGACTTTGGGCGCTGTATCAAGCTGGGGGGTGCACTTAGCACGCCAGGGTTTGCTAATGTTGTTGGGGGGAAAAGCCCTGGGGGTGCAGTACCAGGAGGTGGTCCCATTGGAGGACGCATCATGGGACGGGGTGGAGGAGGCATACCTGCAAAAAGAAAGAGTGCATTAGCGACCGGGATGTATCTTTGCTGAGGGATTTAAAGTCCAAAACCATAAGAATATTAGATCTTTTCCTAAAAAATCAATAGTTACTAAAAAATGAATAGTTACCTGGAGGTGCTGGAGGAGGAAGACGAGGTGGAGGACCACGAGGGGGTGGGCCTGGTGGAAGGCCTGGGGGAGGACCTGGAGGAGGACCAGGTGGACGGCCTGGTGGTGGGCCTGGAGGAAGCAGCCGTGGGGGTGGGCCTCGAAGGCCAGGGGGTCTCAGGAATGGAGGTGCACCTGAAGGAAAGAAAGACAAACATATAGTTGGTTAAAGAATACCATAGTTGGATTAATAATATTATATACATCTTGATTATCCATTACCTGGGGGTGGACCAGGAGGCATGCCTGTTGGGGGTCCTGGTGGTCGAAGAGGTGGAACAGGAGGTGGTCCTAGTGGTGGAGGTCCTGTCATGATAGAATGAGGCATCTGTAATGGAGGCGGGGGTACAGTGACAGGTGGAGGCACAGACATTTGGGACTTTGTGCTGGTCTCCGTTTTACTCTCTGTTTTAGATTCCTCAGGATGCGGAGAGCCCTCAGAATCTGAATCATCTTCAGATGACGACGTGGAGGAATATTCCTCTGCATCCTGGTCATCATCTTCTTCAGCCAACTCCTGACCTGCAGAAATAAATATTAAAAATATAAACTACTAATGGGCTCAGCTGTTGTGAATTTGTTATTACTTATTCACAAAAAGGGCACTATCACACTCTCAAAGTACCAGTCTCATTTATTTGTGCATAAGTATGCAAGACCATCAAACAATTCTAAATTGTAATTCTTTCTGTACTTATAGAATTTGCTAGTGATCTTTAATGCAAGGTTTTCCAATCTTTTTATATTTTTGAAGTCAAAAAAACAAACAAAAAAGGTAAGAGTATATTTCATATATTTTCCAAAATGCTTAACACTATCAAATTCAATGTCTAAAATATAAAGAGATGGTGGTATACACATTTTTCTACATACAATTATTGTAAGTACTAAGGCCCTCATTCAATTGCGATTTGGCCAATTGAATAGGGATCTAAATAAGTACATAGCATATTTTTTTTTAAAGAAGTTTTTGGTTAGTGAAAACCTTGCTTTTGGATAGATGCTTAGTAACTAAAAAATTATTTAAAAAAATTATTTAAAAAATAGAGCCGTATTCAATTGGCCAAATTGCAATTGAATGAGGGCCCATGTAAGCTTTGAGGTGCCAGTTCTCTGCACTTTCCAGTAAGAAGGAATCCTTCTTACTCTTAGTATAGACAAGTGGTGGGCAAGTTCGGTCATGGAGAGCCCCACACAGGCCGAGATTTGAGGATAGCCCTGCTGCCTACAGGGGAGAGAATCACTTTTTTAGGCATTGATTTCCGTCTTTATAGTTTAGTAATTCAAGTCTAAAACAGAAAGGAATGTAATGGTAGCTTTCACTACTGACATACAGCCCTAGTTCAAAAGAAGCTTATTAATTATACATTGATCATTAATTACATTCATATTCAATGATTTATAAAAGTAATATTCAATCAAGCTTGTATGGAGCCATATAAGTGTTTCTTTGATGCAAGAATAAAAATACATTGTGGGGTAATTTGCATGTCCCTGTTCAGTTTCCATAATCCCAGCAGTTCATAAAACCTGATCAGGAAATAAGTTTAACGTACTATTTAGACATTCAAATAAAAACATAAATGTATTATTCACTTTCTGTACCACTGTTCTATGTATGGTGGAGGGCTTCTATCACTCTTTTGCCCACTATAAGCTAAATGATGGCTTCCAAATATAAATTACATATATACGTAAAATATCCAATTTGAAAACGAATAGTTTTTAAACTTGCTTTTAGGCGTTCTATGTGATGATGTAGAGCAGTATTGATGAATTCCATGCCCTCTACCGAATTGGGTCCTTTTAACTAGAAGCTTAGCAACTTGTGCGAAAGTTGATCATAACGGATAACTACACAGATGACATTTACCTGCCATACGCAACATCATGGCTTGTAGTGGTGTCAGATCCTTAACGTGCTTCTTCCTCTTCTTGCGAGTCTTCTCTGGAGCATCAGCAAAGCGCACACTATGAGCTGTCAAGAAGAGAAAAGTCAGAAATCAGTGTGCATGAATAGTACAATATATCTCAGTATATTAAATATTAATATTTTGTTTGTTGGAATCACTGCAAAGAAACTTGTAAGATAAGTATTCACACTCCCAACACATGTTTCACCATTATAGTGGCTTTGTCAAAGTTGGTCAGTTTCTTTTACAATGCACTAGTGTATTTACAGGATCTCTTTGAAATGTTTTTTGGACCCCACCTGCTTTCTTATCTCCAATGTCCTTCCTCTCGTCTCCATCGCTGTCCTTGCCTTCTGACTGGATGCTGTCACTGTCATCATCGCTGCTTCCTTCATCGTCTTTGTCCTGCTCCATCTCATTATTGTAACCTTCGTCCTCACTGGAACTAGAGCCGTCATGGTGGCCTCTGTGTCCTGTAAAAGAAGCGTCAAAGGATCAACACTAGCACTTTGTCACAAATAAAGGCTTGAAGTAACTGTTATATAGACCAGGAATACAGTGCTTGCCCCAGGCAGTCTAGTTGCTATAGAATACAGGGCTTGACAAATCCAGGGAGGAACAGTGGATTTAGATAATATATGCATTCACTTCTGGTTATGTTGTCTTCAAGTAGCCCCTTGACAATAGTACTGAATGGCAGTGTACAACCCCATAGTAGGATACCGCTCCCATTCAAGCTACAGACAGACTAGAGATCGAAATTGGAAACTCCCATGACCTAATCAGAGTCATCTTAATTGAATACTTTCTCTAAAATACTTTTATGTTCTTGTCATGCATAACTTGATGATGTTATTTTCTTATAATTCACTGCATGTGAAAATTTTACCAAATGTCTTATTGTATAATTCAAGCGGGCTTCACTGCATACTTAGTACTTTTATGTAAAAACAATAGAATATTCTAAAAGATGAATTCAAGATGCTTACCTCCGTCAGGGCTGTACCTCATCTCTTCTTCCCTCCTTCTCACAATATTATCCAGTGCAAATCCAATCTTGCGCCCATACATATGCAGCACCTGGGGTGGAGGAGGGCCTGGAGGTGGCCCAGGAGGCTTCTTCCCTGGTGGTAAACGAGGAACACCATGCCCTGGAGGGTATGGCATTGAGACACCTCGACTGGTAGGGCAGAGAATGAAAAACAAAAGTTAGATGTATGTACCCATGTGTGCTTACAATCATTGTGAAAATAATATTTCATTGTATGGGCTGACAGGCTGTATGAGCGAACTATTTTATTTGGCTTCAACAGCTGGCTATGACTTGTAGCCATCCATGGGTAAAACTAAAAAGATTTGTTATGCCACATGAGAAGATATTTTTTGGTGAACAATCACAACTTGCTTTCCTAAAGGCACAATGTTCCAACATGAATAAAAAAATTAAGTTGTAGACAATATATTGTAGGTATGAAAAAATATATATATATTCCATTGTCACACATTTATTGAATTTTATCCACCCCAAAATCACACATTATAATTGATCATCACAAGTGCATATTTCATCTTGTTTCCTACCCATAAGCGGAAGTCTTCTTCAGGATAGAGGGAGGCTGCGCACCTGGTAATGGGATATCTTGAATCAGGATATTGGAAGGAGCGTGAGGCAGGTCTGGTAATGGGATACTCTCCACCTCAACATGTTGAGCATTCTGAAGCAAGACCAAGTTCATTATTAAAACCTGTTCTAATTATTAATACTTTGTTCTAATACATATAAATGCTCTCTCAAAAGTACAATCTCAGACCTACACTATAAAGGGCTAAGAAAACATGTCTACAAAAGGTAACATAAGCTAATTTGTCCTTTTATTTGCAGGACTAAGTATTGTCCTAACAACTTTGGCATTGTTTATTAAAATAGACAGTTAATTCCGCACAACTTGGAGCACCCCACTGTGAAGTTCTCCTAAAAACATGTTGAAATACTTTTTCGATTTTTTGAAATAGATGCACTTTTCACAGAAAATTGAGTCACTGGCAGTGCCCCCTAGACAGGCCTACAGCAACAGCTCTGTGCAGAGAAAGGACTGCTGGAATTGGCTAAAGGAGTACCGTTTATATAGACTCCTGCATTCCTGAAGTTCAGCGAAAAACTATAAATCTTTGTGTTCACAGAGTCTTCACCTTGGTGTCCACAGATGTTAATCATAGAACAGTCAGGAGTGTGTTTGTAAATAGACCTAACACCACCTTAGATATTTAGCTGTTACTGTAATGGATAAAAAATAGATAATTTTAACATAGAATCCTATGCTTTCACATCATGAAGTGCACTTACAGTGAGGTAAATTGCCCTTTAATAAAATCCATATTCAATGACTTAAACAGTGAATAGTAATCTAAGTTTAACATCAGATCAAACTCCTGGCCACCTCCACCCATTTTAAGGTCAATTAGCAGATACTGCCCTCTAGCAGGGAGTGCTAAATTATCAGGCACAAGATTATAGGAACACAATACTGTATATTGGCTGGAGACTTGCTGTGCGGACGCGATTTCCTAAAAACTGTTCCTGGTCATTTACAATAACTGAGCTCTGCAGCCAGAATAGAAAGTGGAGTAAAATATAATTAATTTCTCTCCAGTTTTCTAACTTTCAAATGATTCTTTAAGACAGGGATTGAAAAATTGACATCAAGCTTAGGAATCAGACAGATTGTGTTCTCGCTGTCCTTTTAGGAAGAGAAGCAATATATATGTTTTACATTTCACTAAACCAGATTTAAAGGAAATCTTTAGGCAAAATATTGATTTATATAATTGGTTTAAAAGGCTTAATTAAAAGAATGACTTTCAATGTAATAGTAGCATAATGTTCACTTCTATAATTAAACAATCATGTTAGTTTATGGAGCCTCTCCATTTCTTCCTAATTTGTCTCCTGCAAGCTGCCATCTTTCACCTAAAGCCAAAAGGGAGGGGCTTCAAAATACCAGTGTCTTATCAAAAATAGTGACTATGATCACACATGTAAAAGGTAGCAACAGGCATGTGAATAAAAACAGGAAGAAAGGGGAGGGCTACAGAAGCTGAGAAACTGTTACTCTCTGGCGCATTAGAAGTGCAAATTTTATATGACATTGAACTGAGGAGGATACAATTAAGTAACCTTAGAATCTTGGAAGAAAGATTTTCCTAAATAATGCTTTTAAAATGGTTTTGAAAAAATAATTACTCACACAGTTATATATGGTGGAGGGCTTCTATCGCTCTTTTGCCCACCATATTATAAATAATTGTTGTGGTGAACTACCTACTCATAATTTCCACAACACAGGCTGAGATCCCGCTCCATGCTGATGATAGTCAGTAAGCTTGAAACAGCTGTACATGGATTGGATACTCAGCCTGTGTTTATTCCAACCTTGGCTTTGCATTAAAGCTGTGTAATACAGCATGCATAAACTTAAAGGAAGCCATGTTTGATAATGGATACGGAATGAAGAGCGAGGCATTTGTGGGCATATTTGTGTGTCCCAGCTCAACTTCCCAGAATGCAGTGTAATAACTGTTTTTCTTGGAACTCTGAGCTGGAAGCAGGTTTTTTAACTTGCTTTAGACATTCAAATGTGAACGAAGATGTACTTTTTATTTACTATATATATATATATATATATATATATATATATATATATATATATATATATATATATATATACTTAGCACTGTAAAATGTTAATTCAATATCAATAATTAAATAAGATTTTTTTTATGCCATATATGTTAGGCTTACCTTAACAGCATCAAAATACTGGCTGAGTTGTGATCGTTTATGCTCATAATCTAGTTCTATTTTGCGAAGCTCCTTGTACATTTCTGGGTTTTCCTTCTCATACAGACGCAGGATACGTTCAAATGTCTCCCGCAACTTCTTCCGTTTGTCCTTCAGAACCTTCTCATTTAGCTGTGGCTGCTGCACAGGGTTAAATTCTGCAAGTAAAAATATGAGAGACCCTTTAAGTGAAACAGCAAAGGACCCGCTTGTCGCATAAAAGAATAGTATACAAATAAATATAACAGCTGGTTATTAAAAATTCAGTGTGGAGGTGTAAACTAATGGAGCTTGAAAGTTGAGGATTTTGAGCACACATTATCTATGCAGCACCTACCTATGTTTTGGTCTCTTTGTTTAAGACCATTATTTATCAGAGTGGGGACAGATCAAGAAGAAGAGCATGACTAGTTGAATAAATGATAATAGTCAAGGAGATGATTAATTGTTAAAGGTATATGAAAGTGAGCTGGGTTATTAATGCATCTGACAGAGGAGAATTTATAGTGTCTGAAAAAATTTTTAACATGAAAAAATTCTAAAGTAAACAGTTAAGCCGTTAGACTGAAGTTTGCTGAATTTCTTGCATTTGCAAACTGTTTTCTCTCAATGTTGACACCCCCTGAAATTCCCAGGGGATATTAACATACATAATACATTGTATCATTTTGGCCTGGGGATTGTGCAGACATGCCCAGTTAGCACCTGTAGTCTGCCTTACTGTGGGAAGTCACATGATTTCCGACACTTTCCTTTCCTTTAGCCAATTAGCATGCGCATGTGCTGCATATTAGATATCTCATTGAAAATGAGATATCCAATATGCATATCTCAGTTCCTCAGCACTCCCCCCCTGTGAACATTCATTTCATTCCCCATATAGGGACAGTTAGAGACAAGTCCTGCATAGATACATTGGGTTTAAATTACCTAAGTTTCAAGTGGAGTCATATAACTCTTTCAATCTATTTTTTTTTAATTAAAAGTGTAATTATATTTATTTGTGTAATTTTTATTTGCATGAACTGGGACATTTTCTATGTCTAGAATAAATCTACCAACACAATGGCAAAAATAAACCGGCTTTTAAAACAAACCTGGTGAAGTGGTAGTTCAGCCTCCTAATTTCACAATCTTATTTTTTTGCTTATTCACAGATTACAAACCAGACCTGCAGAAATCTGTTTCTTAAATGCTCACTAGGTCCCTTCCAGGCAACCATTTGTCACCACGTGGTAGCATCACTGTAGTAAGAAGCTCTTCTAGTTAACTTTATGCAAGTAGCTACGATTATTATTATTTTTTTTAAAGAAATAGTTGTTGACTAATAGGAGATATAAAAATATTTCTGTAGTGCCACCCTTACTATGCACCACACAGTTGAACATTTTTTAGAAAAAAATAGCCAAGAAATGCATGGATGTCAGCAACATTTCCATATTGTTTTCTACTTAAATTTAATTTATTTACAATTCTAAAACTTTAAAAATGAATAATTATACATTGTCTCCGATCATGTAAATTCTTTCACATAAAATAAACACATACTATAAAACTTTAATTATACTTGAGAATAATTCAGTAACAAAGTAACCATTTAAATAAAACTAATCAATAGAGATAGAATCTCACTTAAAATATAAATCTTTGTCTAAATTAAAAATGTTACCGATTTTTTTAATTCACATATGACTGTTTTAATGACCATGTAGGGGGAGGATATCTAGGGCTTGAGTGAGCCTCTTACGAACTGATTGTGCCTTTAGTCACCAATTTATAAAATGTGTTCTCTAACACTTACCCATCTCATCAAGTTTTTCCATGTCTCGGATTATCTGTTTTGGATCTTTCATTTTCAGCACAGCAGCTCTCACCATCATCCTCTGCTTCTTGTTCTATAATAGCAGAAAGAGAATATACATATCAAAGAATGACTTAACTTTGAGCTGAAACTATTTAAAGTTGCTATTATTTGTTCACCGACTTATACAGTTACTTTGAAATATAATTATCATCATCAAACAATACGCTCACAATTACTTTGTGGAAATAATCTGTAAATAGATATGTTGCAACAACTGTGGCTCATGTTAAATTACTTAATTGAAAAAAAAAAATGTTGTAACTTCAAATACAAAACAAAATATATTATGAACAATAACAGTCAGAAACAATGTGTGACATTGTTATTGTTAAGCACTGATTACCTTTTTCAACTCCCTCTTCCTTGCCTCCTTTCCTAAAAAAAGGGGATGTAAATACCAGAATTAGAACAAAACAAAAAACAAAACAAAAAAAACAGCATCATTCATAAACTGTCCTCTGCTAAATTGAAACAACATATTCTTGGCAGCAATTAATTAATTTGGACTTGGGGATCAGGCCAGATTTGAGAAGTGAACAAAACGATCTTGCCAAATAGACAAGAGAATATTTTCAAGTCATCTGTGTTGGGATTATACAGTGTATATATATATATATATATATATATATATATATATATATATATATATATATATATACACACACACACACTAGCAGCTTGCCCGTCAATGGTGTTTGTTTGCGACATTAGTTTTGTTGGTGTTCCAAGATCGTTCGGCGCTCATTGCGAGGCTGTTGGTTGTTTGTGTGCTATGAGCAGCGCTGGCGGTCTTTTTTTGTATGCTAATGTATATTAATTTATTATTCTATTAATTATTTCTTTACCTATTTTGAATATATGCAGGAAGCATTGTGCTGAAGAGCTGACAATCTGTTTTGATGTTCCTGCAGCATATAATGTAGGTTTTCACTGCTGTGGAGCTGCTGTGTAAGTGTCAGCAATGTGTGCAGTGTGTAGTGTAAATAGGCTGCGTGCGTGAGGGGAAGCCGTTAGGGTAGCTGTGTCCTTCCGCATTGTGTAAGTTAGTGTTGTGAAATGGCGCCTAATGTGTGTGGTAAGCGGCTGTGGCTGATTTTGCATCCTTGTTCTTGGACCTCGTCCGGCTTTTTCGGAAAATCTTTATGTGTTTGGTGGTGTTTTGCGTCTTTAGAGTCCTGTAGCCTCGTTTTCGTTTTTTTCGGAGGCCATTTTTACTCTCGCTTAGGGGATTTTCGGGTGTCTTAACTCTTGTATTTCGCCAAATTGAGGTGTAACTTCACTTGCAGAGGTCCTGGATGCCGCCCCTTGCTGTGGGTAAACTTTTTATGTGTTTTTTGTGTGTATTTATTGTTTTTTAATGTTTTCATGTGCGCGGGGTTCGGGCCCTAAGGTTGTATTTTTGCGAGCTCGTAATGGTCTTTTTTCTAAGACCCATGGCTGGTATTTGTGGTTGCGAAGTCTGTAACTGTTGCGGTCGACGTGGGAGCATCCACCTCCGCAAATGCGGACCCTAGCGAAGGCGCTCGTTGCCAGCAACTGCGTCCCTCGCATATATATAGGTGATATATATCCCTTGCATATATATAGGTGATTATATATATATATATATATATATATATATATATATACATACATACACTAGAATATTGCCTGTCAAAAAATTGCGGGAATCAAATTGTAAGTGAGCTAATGCGGTTTGGTGTATGGTAATGAATTAAATAATACATTAATAAAGGAATATACTTTACCTATTTTTAAGTAATACATGCAGGAAGCATTATGCTGAAGAGCTGACAATCTGTTTTCATGTTGCTGCAGCATACAATATGTGTTTTGAGTGCCGTGGAGCTGCTGTGTAAGTGTGAGCAATGTGTGCAGTGCGTAGTGTAAATAGTGTGCGTGCGCAAGTAAAATCCGTTAGGGTAGCTGTGTACTTCCGCATTGTGTAAGTTAGTGTTGTAAAATGGCGCCTAATGTGTGGTACGCAGCTGTTGGTGATTTAGCGTCCTTGTTCTTGGACCTCATCCGGCTTTTTCTGAAAATCTGTATGTGTTTGGTGGCGTTTTGCGTGTTTAGGGTCCTGTAGCCTCGTTTTTTTGGGCGGCCATTTTTTCTTTCACTAAGGTGATTTTCGAATGTCTAAACTCTTCAACTTGGATTTAAATTGAGGTGTAACTTCACTTGCAGAGGTCCTGGGTGCCCCCTCTTGCTGTGGGTAAGCTTTTTATGTGTTTTTTGTGTGTATTTATTGTGTTTGGAATGTTTTGAGGTTCGCGGGGGTCGGCCGTTAAAGTCGTAATTTTGCGAGGTTGTAATGTTTTTATTTTCTAAGTCCCGCGTCTCATATTTGTGTGATGTAAGTCCGTAAATGTTGCGAGGTCCGCAGTTGCTGGCAAGGAGCGCCTTTGGCGCTCCATGCCAGCGAGGGCTGCAGCGTTAGCAACAACTTCAACACCAGGAACATCTTTATGACCATGGTCATGCTGATCCACTTGGTATCCATGGAGGAAATACTGGAGTGGGTTGCCAATTCCTTCCCCAGTGGGCCACAGCTTCCTGGTATTCCTAGGTGGTCTCCCATCAAAGTATTGATCAGGCCCATCCCTGCATGGCTTCAGGGTGGTGTGACTTTGTGGTTCCCTGACCGGAATTGAACCCAGGCACCGAATCCTAACCACTGGACCACAAGTGAACTATATATAGGAGTTATTTGGGGGAAAACAGAAGCTTCTTTGTAGAATGTTTTGCATAATTCTAAAAAAAAGTCCAAAATAAATCACACTCTAAACATAAGGGATTACACAAAGGAGATACCCCCAAAAATATAATAACTTGCTACATTAAAAATAAATAATTGTGTCTGCCTTTGTCTCTGATATAAAGTTACTTACGTGCTTGATCTGTGGGGTTCATGAACTTCCCACTCTTGGTGGACGAAGTGGATCTTCGCCCCATTTTTTAGCTGATCTCTTCTTACTGCCCACTCCACTGAGAAATAAACAGTAACCTGGAACACAAAAACACACAATGTTTATCTATTTAAAATTGTGAGTACACACCTAAAAGTTTATTTGTGATACAATCTAGTCAATTTGGTCCCACAAGGGTCCCCAACAAGCCAGGATTTCAATATCCCTTTGCTCTTAGATAGATAAAGGGAAATAAATGCATCTGGGCTCCAGCAGATAGATCATTAACACAAAAGCAGATAGAACCAGAAATCCTGAGCTGCTAGCGGTCCTCGTAAGGACAGTCACCCATCACTGATCTAATCCAATCAAAAAGGTATAACATTAATGATGCAGCTTGTACATCCAACAGTGACTACGTGTCATTGCTGTGTTTTGATGTCACAAACTTAAAAGGCTACAGTTATGCCATAGTAGGAGGCCAATTTAAAATTGTGTGTTGACCATTAATTTAAAGGGACACGGAAGGTCTCTGGGTATACAATATCCCTGTGTATATATTTATCTACTTTATTTTATTAAGAAGGGCTTAGAAGTTATATTTGTACTGACTAAAATCAAACAAATAGTCTCTGTATGTGTCTGCCCTTTGTAGCATATGAAGACACAGACTCTGTAAGGCTGGATGTGCAGTGTAGTGTTCTGGCCTATCAGGGAGCAGGTCTCAGCAGAGTGATGGTCACTGATTGGTTAGTATGAGACACAGCAGAATAAAAGAGAAATATGCACCCCCCTAGACTGTACAACCAGGGACAACTCTCCTGTAATTGTATGTTATTAAGGCTCCCCATACAAAATATCTTGCCATTTCATAAAAAAGGTAATAATTATGTTTTGTTACCTGGCCATATAATGTAGAGGATTGTTTCTAATCACACAACAACCATTGTCTACGTATTTGATACCCATTCAATGCTTTGGTTATCTATAGACTTGCTGATGATTTTAGACTTGCTTTGAAACAATAACAATGATCTATACCCGTCGCACCCCGAGACCTCATTTGCTGGTCCTTGTTGTGGTCGTTCAGTTGTGTCTGATTCTCTGTGACTCTATGGACTGCAGCATGCCAGGCCACTGGTTGTGCTTATCCATAGGGTTTTCTTAGTAAAGATACTGAAGTGGGTGCCAGTTCCTTCTCCAGTGGATACGTCTGACCTGTCTGCTATAAACTGCCCGTCTTGAGTGACTCTAAATGATATAGCTCACAGCTTCACGGAGGTACACAAGCCCCTTCACCACAACAAGGTAGTGATCCAGAAGGGGACCAGTCCTTAGGGACACTAATACCCCCCCCCCCCCCTTACCCCTTTCTGGGTTAAGAGATATTCTTTGTATTAATTGGTGCTGTCTGAGTTGCTAAGATGTATCAATATATTGTTCTTCGGGAGCAGTTCAAAACAATGCTGCTGAGAAACAGTCTGTGATTGGCTAGTATATCTAGTACCAATAGAAACACTGTACGTATGAGCCGGGGTGGAGCTTTGCAGGGACTGTTTGGAAGTATTCAGTTATAATTATAATCACAGTTGTTCTGTGACCACCTGAGAGTAGAGTACTGAATTCTGGTAGCACATGGAAAACTATTTGTTATCTTAAAGGGCCAGGCAGCTGTTATATTTTTTTCTGACTATTTGTTGTAGGTTTGGAAGCAATAGCCAATGCCGGGAAGGAGACAGACAGTGTTATCAGGGGTACAGATAAAGACCTATATCAGGACAGGCTGTTGGGCAGATCCTCGCCCACCCCTAGACTCCTGACAACGTATACCTGCTGATACCCGTTATATTAAAGTCCAAATGTAAGTTTTAAAAGCTTCATTGGTTTCTATTATTTTGCATACTTATTTTATTGTCATTAGCCCATAAATAAACAAATTAACCCGACTGTATGGATAGTGCTACAGTGGTACTTTAAATATTTCAAATATAGCAATAATTGAATGCAATGTGTTTATTTATTTGAGTGCAGATAACAGCACATGCTTGTAGCCACACGTCTTATACACATAGTGGGATATATAGCAGCCTAAAACAGAAATATACACGACTCGTGCAAATAATCGCAGTATTAACCCACACACACAACAACCAGCTCGTTATAATCCGTCATAACGTTACCTCAGTTACTGGTCCCTTTACCCGCCGCTCACATCACCATACTGGATCAGGTATGATCAGCTTCCGCTTCCGTATGCTCTCATCTTCACTTCCGGTTCAATGTTTGTGGAGCGAGAGATGGTCGCCATCTTGGTACTTCTCAAAGCGGCGACCATGTTGGTGCGCTTGTATGTCATAAAATACGAATTGTACCCATTGTGGATATTGTTTAATATGTTATCATTATATAGTTGGTTTACTTTTAGGCTACAGAAAGCTATTTTCAGTGAACTTTCGAGTAAACGCTTTGCAGTGAGAGTTTATGTCGGCCATCTTGTTACACCCTATCAATAAAGTGTGTGTCGGCCATATTGTTACTCAACACCAA
Organism: Discoglossus pictus; assembly: GCA_027410445.1. Lineage (NCBI taxonomy): Eukaryota > Metazoa > Chordata > Amphibia > Anura > Alytidae > Discoglossus > Discoglossus pictus. The sequence continues at coordinate 47,893,221 of CM050169.1, read as the reverse complement.
TGAAACTTCATAAGCCATGATTTACAGGTTTACCCAATAGAAGATGATCCGCCATCTTGTTACACCTTATTACTTGCAGCACATCACGTTAATTTAAAGAAACATCAATAGGGGGCGAAATGAGCATGTGCTGTTAAAGGGACAGTGCAAAGGTTATTGCAGGAATATAGCACACACATAAATAAATATAAGTAAAAAAAAAATAATTACAATTGGTTGTTATTAAATAACCAGTGGAAGTGTTAGATCATGTGTTTATTAGAAGCATATATTACATTAAAACGATTTCCCAGTCTCCTAATGACTTTGGTATATCACATTTTTACACAGCTTAAACTAGTTTTCTTTTTGTAACTATTCTTGTTGCTTTACCAATGTCAGACATTTTGTTTCAGTTCCTAAAAGGATCAGAAATCTGCGATGAGTGGGAGAGACTGTGGATCCAGATAAGATGTCGGGTTTGTTGAAATCAACTTGACAATATAACTCTGCGGCAGAGTAAGAACTGATAGGATAATGTTTCCCTGAGGAAGCCTAGAAGTTGAACTAAACTCGTTGCATTCATCTCGGGCTCAGTCATATTCCTTTAAAAGCATTTTATTGAGTACATTATTAATATATTGAATTTTCATGTTAAATATACAACGCCTTTAAGGACATTAACGAAGTATAATATAAGATGTATTCAACACATTGGACTGGATTTTCAATTCTAAATTGTATTGTATATTGAAATAAATGTCTCTATAAATCCACATTGTTAGGGACGCTCCCTTTTGTTCTCATAGTTATATTGTATTTTATTACATTGTATATTGAATTATGGTATTTTCTTCTAACTTACTTTTTCTGAACAAAAGCTTCTCTCCTCAATGTATAATAATCCTCAAATAATAATAATAATGTTTTAAAGTTTCTCTCCTATCTTGTCCTTTGTTCCTTTGCTACAAGGTATCATTGTGTGTTCCATTTGTTTATTTCCTTGCAACATAGTTATATTACCATGAGGCCAATTATTCTAAAGTTAATTTGGATATAGTGACTAGGTTGAGCACCATGAACACGCACGCATATCACGATTTATGTAGCTTGAGAAAACTTCAAATATTTGTAACAATTTAACAATATCCTAAGTCAATGAACTTAAAGTATTTTTAGAACAAAACTATTGTTTTAGCAGATATTGTTTGGTCCTGAAGGATTCCAAAGTCGCTGATGACTTTGAGCTTACAGTTATATCTAAGACAGAGAAAAATAATTAAGTATGTATGATGGAGCCTGATACCTACATACTGCTATCATAAGGAGGGACCAACTGGACGACCAATGAATGGATCCTATCAGGTCCGCAGGAGGGACTAGCTGGACCAGCCAATTAATGGATCCCACCGGTTAGGTCAAGAGGAGGGACCAGCTGATACGGCCAGTGAATGGATCACACCGCTAGGTCAAGATGAGGGACCAGCTAATGAATGGATCCCAACGGTTTAGTCAAGAGGAGGGACCAGATGGAACGGCCAATGAATGGACCCACCGGTTAGGTCAAGAGGAGGGACCAGACAATGAATGGATCCTACTGGTTAGGTCAAGAGGATGGACCTGACAATGAATGAATACCACCGGTGTGTTTTGCTATTCTTATATACTGGAAGGAGGGAGTAAGATTTGTTTCTGGCATACATACAAGTACAAGTTGCCTTGTCATGACACAAGCAGTAAGTATTATCATCATGGCAGCTTCCATGCTCTGCTAAAAGTAAGATTAATCTGAAAATGCCTATATGTTCATGGCTTACATAGTTGATAATGTTGTTACTTTGTTTCATATTCCACAAACATAACATTTTACACAAGTACGGTATATATTTGCCTATATATAATAGTAATATTTTTGTTATATATACTGATACATGTAACACAACACACGCATGTTTAGAAGGGTATTGTCCCTTATTAAAGGGGAACATATTAATATATCTTTCACACAGGGCCAAAGTACTGCTGATAGGCATGATTGAAGCCAACCCATTCCGATAGCTGGTCACAGGGCCAATAATTTTCACATTGTTCCATTTTCAGTTCCAATTGAGACTTCACCCGTGGGTATAACCTGTCAGTAAGAAAATACCAATCAAAAATTGTTGGACTATATTAGAGGCCAATATGCATGCATTATTTCGTTTCACATAGGTTTGCCCTCTGTAGCTCATGAATAAACAGGCTGTGAAGTTCAGTGTTTCAAATTAGCCTGTCAGTGACCTTTCTTAAGCAGCATGTTGCCACTGATTGGTTACAAAGAGACAATACACATTCTGTACTTAGAAGTATAGTGTCTTCATGAGCTGCAAGGGGGAGAAATAAATTAGGAATATTTTAGGTATAGAAACCAGAGCTTATAAGAACTTTTTAATAAAATAAAGGATTTAAAGGTTAATAATTACACAGGGGTATTAAATACCTAAAAAACAACCAGGAACCTTTGATATCCCTTTAATTATACAGATTTTATTTCATTGAACAGGTCAGGATGGTTCTATATCTGTTTTGTGCTACTTTAATGTTAGTTTATAATTTTTTGTAAAATTCTAGATTATATAATTGTTATATGCAAGAAAAATATATAAATAATACACGTTTCCAACATCTTTTCTCTGTATTAGAAATGTTGTTATTAAAAGGACACATAGGATTCTATAATGTACAGTGCCTTGCAAAAGTATTCACCCCCTTGACTTTTTACCTGTTTTGTTACATTACAGCCTCAGTTCAATGTTTTGTTAATGTGTATTTTATGTGATGGATCAGAACACAATAGCCTAAGTTGGTGAAGTGAAATGAGAAAAATATATACATAAAACTATTTTTTTAGAAATAAAAAACAGAAAATTGGCATGTGCGTATGTATTCACCCCCTTTGTTATGAAGCCCATAAAAAGCTCTGGTGCAACCAATTACCTTCAGAAGTCACATAATTAGTGAAATGATGTCCACCTGTGTGCAATCTAAGTGTCACATGATCTGTTGTTACATATACACACCTTTTTTGAAAGTCCCTAGAGGCTGCAACACCTAAGCAAGGGGCACCACTAACCAAACACTGCCATGAAGACCAAGGAACTCTCCAAACAAGTAAAGGACAATGTTGTTGAGAAGTACAAGTCATGGTTAGGTTATAAAAAGATATCCAAATCTTTGATGATCCCCAGGAGCACCATCAAATCTATCATAACCAAATGGAAAGAACATGGCACAACAGCAAACCTGCCAAGAGACGTCCGCCCACCAAAACTCACGGACTGGGCAAGGAGGGCATTAATGAGAGAGGCAGCACAGAGACCTAAGGTAACCCTGGAGGAGCTGCAGAGATCCACAGCAGAGACTAGAGTATCTGTACAAAGGACGACAATAATCCGTACGCTCCATAGAGTTGGGCTTTATGGCAGAGTGGCCAGAAGAAAGCCATTACTTTCAGCATAAAACAAAATGGCACGTTTTGAGTTTGCGAAAAGGCATGTGGGAGACTCACAAGATGTATGGAAGAAGGTGCTCTGGTCTGATGAGACTAAAATTTAACTTTCGGCCATCAAAGAAAACACTATGGCGCAAACCCAACACATCACATCACCCAAAGAACACCATCCCCACAGTGAAACATGGTGGTGGCTGCATCATGCTATGGGGATGTTTTTCAGCAGCCGGGACTGGGAAACTGGTCAGAGTTGAGGAAAAGATGGATGGTGCTAAATACAGGGATATTCTTGAGCAAAACCTGTACCACACTGTGCGTGATTTGAGGCTAGGACGGAGGTTCACCTTCCAGCTGGACAATGACCCCAAACACACTGCTAAAGCAACACTTGAGTGGTTTAAGGGGAAACATGTAAATGTGTTGGAATGGCCTAGTCACAGCCCAGACCTCAATCCAATAGAAAATCTGTGGTCAGACTTAAAGATTGCTGTTCACAAGCACAAACCATCCAACTTGAAGGAGCTGGAGCAGTTTTGCAAGGAGGAATGGGCAATAATCCCAGTGGTAAGATGTGGCAAGCTCATAGAGACTTATCCAAAGTGACTTGGAGCTGTAGTTGCAGCAAAAGGTGGCTCTACAAAGTATTGACTTTAGGGGGGTGAATAGTTATGCACATTGACTTTTTCTGTTATTTTGTCCTATTTGTTGTTTGCTTCACAATAAAAAAAAGTTGTGTTGTGGGCATTTTCTGTAAAATAAATGATGCAAATCCTCAAACAATCCATGTTAATTCCAGGTTGTGGGGCCACAAAACACAAAAAAAATGCCAAGGGGGGTGAAAAGTTTTGCAAGGCACTGTATTAAAAAGAATGTGTTATTATATTATTACTAGCGACTTGTCCGTCAAAAAATGACGGTCAATAAAATTTGAAGCCATGGCAATGCTGCTTGGCACACAATGTTAATTTTTTTAGGACCTTCGGCGCTCATTGCAAGCCTTGCGCTGAGTGCCTTTGGCACTAATCACGTGGCTTGCAATGAGCGCCTTTGGCGCTCGTTGCGAGCCTCTCCTCACGTGTTCTTTGGCTCCTCTCTATATTTTTTTAAATACTAATTAATTAATTAATTGAATAATAAATTAATATAGTGTACCTTTTTCTGATTTATATATGTAACAATCAGTAGCCTGAAGAGGTAACAATCGCTTTTTATTGTCCTGCAGCATATAATGTCCAGTTGGACTGTTGCTGACCTGAGGATAGTGTTATGAATATCCCAACTGTGCATTAGAAATAGCCTGCGTTGGCTTATTTGTGTAAAGCGCTACTTTAGATGCATAATGTTATTAGTTGCAAGTTAGGGTTGTAAAATTGCGTTGTTTGTCTATGTGCTACGCGGTTGGCGAGCATTTGCCGTCCTTTGTAATAGTGAATTTTGTACCTCGTACATTCCTTGGTGAAAGTCGTACGTGGTTGGCGGTGTTTTGCAAGCGGTCCAGGGTCGTGTAGCCTCGTTTTCATTTTGTTTGGCCGCCATTTTTCTCGCTTAGCCGATTTTCGAGTGCCGAAACTCGGCAAAATTGACTTTGCGTTCCACTTCGCTCACAGACGTCCTGGCTATCCCCCCGTGCTGTGTGTGATGTTTTTGTTGTATTTCTTTTTGTATTTTGTGTGTTTTTCGTGTTTTTTGCTTTGCACGGTTCGGCCGTTAACTTCGTATTTTTCCTATTCCTAATTTTTTTGTGTCTCATATTTTTTTTCCTAAGTCCTGTGACTCGTATTTTTGTTCTAAGTCCCGCGTTCGTCAACTGCTTGCAGCTAAGGCGATCCCGCATTTCCTAAGTGTTTGTAGGTTTCGTGAGGCTTGGAAGAGCGCCTTTGGCACTCCTTTCTGGCTAAGTTCTGCATGTTTAATTTCCTCCACTGCTCTCCTCGCTGTGCGAGGCTCGCAGGCAATGAGCGCCTTTGGCGCTCATCGCCCAAGTGCTGCGAGTTTAAGAACCTTAATGGCCTAAGTGCTGTAGTTAACGGCTCGCTACATTTAAGTCGTACTAGCGACTTGCCCGTCAAAAAATGACGGCAATAGAATTTTAAGCCATGGTAATGCTGTTTTCCACACAATGCGAGGCTCTGCTCTCTCAGTATCTTTGGCGCTCATTGTGAACCTCCCCCCCCACCGTGTATTTAGGGACCTCGCTATGATGGTTACTGCCTTGGGTTAAGTGTTATTGGCTTGCATTAAGTGTTACTGGCTTTGGGCTCTTTATTACTGCATTTTCATCCTGTTACATCTTTTCGGCCGCCATTTTTTTCTCGCTTAGGCGATTTTCGATTGTGTAAAAATACCAAATATGGCTCAAATTAACTTGCAACCTCACTCACAGGCTCCCTGTCTCTCCCCCTGTGCTGTGTGTGAGTGTGTAAGTTAATTTAAGGCATATTTGGGGATGGCCTCCACCCCCCACAACTGCATCTCTCATTTGAAGCTTGGAAGATGACACTAAAAATGCTAAATTAGTAAACATGATTTATATATATTTTTATATTTATATCTTGAGCGTGATGTCATTTTTTTGGTGCTGGTCATAGCTCTTGCTTAAGGCTTTTTGTTTTATTTTTTTTATTACATTTTTGAGCATTTTTATCTTATTTAATGTAGCAAGCATTTGTATTAAAATAAATAATATAATAATAATATCATAATTTATAATAATTACTGTATTAATAATAATAATTTATAATTTAACAAGTCAGGAATAGGAACAATTAGGCAGTTTTACCTCTCATAGTAATCATCTGCACGTCGGTGTCTTTTAATCACAGTGTTAGCTGCTCTTCGGGTCATCTTTATATCTAAGACAAAGAAAAAGGATTAAATATGTATGATATATCCTGGTACCTATATACTGCTAGTCACAAGGAGGGACTGGCTGGACAGGCCAATAAATGGAGCACACTAGTTAGGTCAAGAGGAGGGACCAAATGGACTGCCAATGACTGGGTTCCACATGTTAGGTCAAGAGGGGGGAATAGCTTTACCGGCAAATTATTGGATCACACCAGTTAGGTTAAGAGGAGGGACAAGCTGAGCTGAACCTGTCAATTAATGGATCCTACCAGTTAGGTGAAGAGGAGAGACCAGCTGGCCCGGCCCTTGAATGCATCCCACTGGTTAGATCAAGAGGAGGAACCAGCTGGACCTGCCAATGAATGTATCCCACTGGTTAGGACAAGAGGCACCAGCTGGACCAGCCAATGAATGGATCCCGATAGTTAGGTCATGAGGAGGGACCAGCTAGACTGGCCATTGAAGGAATACCACTGGATAGGTCAAAAGAAGGAACCAGATGGACCAGTCAATGGAAAGATCCCACCGGTTAGGTCAAGAAGAGGAGGGAGTTGGGAGAATTCAATAATCGACCTGCCAGCTGGACCTGCCAATGAATGGATCCCACTGGTTAGGGAGTTTGGAGAAGTATTTATTAGATAATTGGATCGGACTATAACTAACACCGCTCCCCTTTTTCCTCCCAGGTAGTTGCATCAATAGAAAATCCTTACACCAAAGGTATTGTGGCTCAGCTCTACAGGGACAGAACCACGGCTAGTGCAGCAGGTGCAAAGCACCATGGCCCATATATATGGATACAAAATTAAAACATGTAGTGATAAAAATGAAGTATTGAAAAACAAGTTGGACACTTACCCTCTTCGCGTTGTAAAGTATGTGAGTCCTCAACTACAGGTTTGTCATCTGTGAACAGAAGAGGAGAAGCGTTGCACAATCACTCCCGTCACAAAGCAATTAATGATAAACCCTGACGGGTTACTTTGAATATTAAGAAAATTCCATTAATTCAGGGCAATTAAATAATTTCCCTTCATTTTAAAGAGACATGGAGGGTTCACGGATTTTAACATTAAATATTTCATTTTTAAGATTAAAATAAACCAGCTAAGTGTGTATTTGCATATTTAAGCATCATTTTAATTAATACATAAATCCTTGAGCTAATTTAAAGCAAAACTTTTAGGTAGATAGAATGGGCAGAGCAGTTGCTGTTGTTATGACTCCTATGTGGATTGCACACCCAAAATATTTTGTCATGACAAACGACCACTAGAGGGAGCAATTTACAAATGATGCAAACTTGTGCACTTGTGTTCAGGAATAAAAATCACAATGGGTTTCTTAAAGAACCACTGTCATCACAAAGGCCTTTTGATACACGTGTTAATGGGCAAATTGTTTATAAAAGCCCCCAAAAATAAACATAGTCACAACAAACCAACTAACGAGTTTTAAATTAGAGCTTGTTAGAGTATTGGCTCTAATGCAACATTGGGGGAGTTTACCAATCATTACATCACTTCATCTCCTGTGGAGGCACAAAGGTGATCATTTTTTAGCCTTTTTTGCATGTCACTACCCTGAATTTCTAGCGGCTTCGGGACCAATGTTCATTGAGAAATGCTATGGGGAAAACAGTTCACCTGGCCTTGAGACATGTGTGTTTAGAGTGGTTTCCATACTGTATATACAGTGGTGAATTTTTCAATCGCGTTTCTACACAGCATAATATACTTAATTTCTTGTCTGATGTCTTTCTCCATCTCATTTCAAAGTCACCAGAACCAACCTCTCCTTGATTAGCCCCTTTTAACTGCTATCTGTGGGTAGGTTTCTAGCTCTGTACTTAGCTAACATACTTAGGATCTGGTCTGAGGACTTTCTCCACGTCGTTTCACAGTCACCAGCAGCAACCTCACACTAATGAACCATATTTAAGGGCAAAACAGCTGTCTGCTGATAGATGAGCCACATTTGATGGTGAAACAGCTGTCTGTGGGTGGGTTTCTAATCCCAGGGCATTGAAAAACCCTTAACTGTATATGGTACATGAAAAAACTTCACCTGTATATGGTCAGAGAACTCTCTCCACTTCCGTTAACAGTTATCAGAACAAACCTTACATAGATAAGCCCCATTTAAGGGCGAAACGGCTGTCTGTGAGTGGGTTTCTAAACCAAGGTGATTTAAATACCCTCAACTAAATATGGTATATGAAAAAAATTCAACCCTATATGATCATTGTACTCTCTCCACCTTCATTTCACAGTTACCAGAACCAGACTAACACTAACTAAGACTAACTAAGGGCGAAACAGACTAACAGACTAACTAAGGGTGAAATAGACTAACAGACTAACTAAGGGCGAAACATTGTCTGTGGGTGGTTTTCTAACACTGTACTCTAATCCAAGGTTGTGTTTTGAAGCCTGTTTGTGCGTAAGGCACATAGCCTCATATGGAGGCAAAGAGGTGCCCATTTTGAGACTTATTTGCATGCCACTACCCAGAATTCTTAGACGCAGTGTGATCACTGTTTATTGAGAATGATTTCCATACTGTATATAGATTGGTGGACTGTTTACTTAGAGTGGACTCCATAATGTGTATACCGTGGTGGACTGTTTACTTGTTTCAGTCACATTTCTACCCACCATAACACACTTAGTATCTGGTCTAATGGCTCTCTCCACCGCTTTTCACTGTTGCCAGAACCAGCTTGAAACTAATGAGCCCCATTTGAGGGCAAACCTGCTGTCTGGGGATGAGTTGATGTACGTGATATGTTTTGAGCCTCATTAACTTATCATTACCCAGAATCCTTAGCTGCAGTAGCAACACTTTTCACTGAAAAACTATGGAAAAAACTTTCTGTTTGTTTTTTTACCAAACCTTAAAATTGTATTACATGTTTGTGGCTGGATGCTTTTACTGCTTTTATATCTTTCCTATTTTCATACAGGTGTCTAAAGGCACAGTTCATTCGATATGGTCTATCATATCCAAGAGGAGACTCTCCTGTTTTCGTAGAAGGGTCTCAAAATGCTTATCATTGGAAAGGGTCCCTCAAATCAAAGAGGAGACTCTCTTGTTTACATAGAAGGTTCTCAAGGCACTTTTCATTGAATAGGGTCCATCATATCCAAGAGGAGGCTCTCCTATTCTCATAGAGGGATCTCAAGGCACTTTTCACTGCATACAGTCTCTCAAATCCAAGAGGAGACTCTACTATCTACATAGTGGGGTCTCAAGGCACTTTTCATGGGATAGGGTCCATCATATCCAAGAGGAGACTCTGTTATTTTCATGGGGGATCTGAAGTTACTTTTTATTGGATAGGGTCCATCATATCCAAGAGGAGGCTCTCCTATTCTCATAGAGGGATCTCAAGGCACTTTTCATTGGATAGGGTCTTCTTCTCAGACACAACTATTGCTGATATCCATACACTATACTATCACTGGGAGAGGTGAATTTATCTACCCGGACAATACTACATTTTCAGGCACAATGTGCACCACCAAAGGCTGGAGATTTAGTAGACTATCCGTGAATGTTTATTCTCTTTCCATATCTGTTTGACTAGGTCCTCTTGATAGGACATTACAGAGGTCCTTTAAGAGCTTTAGAAGTGCATTCGATTATTACTTTATCTGGATACTTTATCTTTGGGTCCATGGAAAGACCCTTAGACTGAATCACATTCCTAATATACAGTGAAGATAGATCCCTTACAAAATTGCAGTGTCTCAAGGACAATAAGAAGCGCATTGTGAGGAAGGCAAAAAGTAATTAATGGATTTCACTGAAATTGTCTTGACATTTTCTTAATAATTTTCTTAATAATAAATATGTCCTTAAAGTGACATGGAATCTGTTAATCTTGCTCTACATGATTAAACAGATCAATTAAAAAAGTGGAAATACTTCATTTTCAATACTGATGCAGTATTCATTAGGAGATGGTACAAAACTCTGTTATTCCTCCCTCACTGCTGCCTGGAGATTATTTGTCTCTGTAAAATCTGAAAGGCCATAAATTACAAGCACCTTACACATTTCCATGTACTATATTTGTTGCAAAAAAATGTTTTTTTGTTTGGTTTCTCCCGATTTACTAGAGACAAAGGAAACAAATATGAAATGTATTATTGTAGTGAATAGAGTATATAAGAATGTAAAGGGAGCTTGCAATGTTTTGTCCATTCAGAACCTGAAAGATTCTAATTGTTATCACCGCAGGGCTGGATGTGCAGTGTCTCATATTAACCAATCAGTGACCATTCTGCAACTTGCTACTGAGAGGTGGTCCTTTATAGGCTAGGACACAACACTGCACATCCAGCCCTACAGAGTCTGTGTCTACATACACTGCAGAGGGCAGACCCATACAGGGACTATTTGTTTGATTAAAAACAGAGCACTTCTTAGTAAAACAAAGTACATAAAAAGTAAATAGATACACAGGTATATTATATCCATAAGCCTTCCATATCCCTTTAAACTGTTAACATACCTTTAATTACAAGGCAATAGGCAGAGAGCCCCAGTAGTGACAGGATGATGAGAGACCTCATGGCTCTTGGTTTCTAGACCGTCTTCCTGCGCTCTCTCTGCCGGCTCCTATCTTTCTATCTCTTGGTGCAGATTTCCTACTTTATATTGTGTTCTGTTACATAACACTGCGTCCGTGGCCAAATTCTTCATGCGATAGCTCACACTTTGGATACTGAGCAAGTCCCGTCCTTCACACTCCCTTGCAAGGTCACAGGGCCAGTACCGGCCTAATTCTGGAATCTGCCCTGCTATTGTTCGGTATAGGGCACCTGGACTGAGTTTAAAAGGGCATGGAAGGACATATTATAGGTATAAAATATACCAGGGTATCTATTTACTGTTATGTACTTTATTTTATTAAGAAGTGCTCTGTCTTTATTGCCTAAAATCTAATAGTCCCTGTATGGGTCTGCCCTCTGCAGCTTATGAAGCCACAGACTCTGCTGTACTTGCTGTGCTGTGTCTTATACTAACCAAACAGTGATCATCTCTCTGCAACATGATGCAGAGACATTGACTTTGATAGGCTAGGACACTACACAGAACAACCAGCCCTACAGAGTCTGTGTCTGCATATGCTACAGTACTAAACTTAAAATAGATACAAACTTTTATTTTTTAAGGGACACTTTAAGAAGACTTGCATCATACTACTTACTGTATGTTTGCTAACATCATTATACTGGTAGTGTGAAGCTCATTTCTTGTGATTCCATCTAGGAAAGATGGCTGCATGCATGAGAGAGAACAGGAAGAAAGAGAGCAGTTTCCGGTACCACAGCCCTTCTGATCTCTGCTCAGCCACTAAATCCCACCCAGGATTATACTGTAAACCTAGAAGGAACCTGCTATTCAGATAGCATCTTTATTCAGTTCTGTTAAAAAACTGCCGCTTGATAATAAAGCTCAAAAGAAGAGTAAGCCATAGTAGGATTACCCGTCTCCCCCTTCAGTTACAGGCAGACCAACAGTCCTATATGGAACTCCTCATGACACAAGCAGAGTCATCTTAGAGTAAGATTTTCTCTAACATTATTTTATGCTCCTGGCTAATGTTAGTTTGTTACATACATCACATAGACTTGTCCCCCCCCCCCCCCCAAACATACAGTCTACATATAATATGCAGGAACCCAAAGGTTCATAGACATGAATATTGAGTGCTCCGAACTTTCTTTCAACTGGTTCTTCAAGGAAACAGCATATTCTTAGCACAGTTTAGTAGATATGTGCTCATTGGACACCTCCCTCTCTCTGTTGGTCTTTTGCTTCTAGATATATTTACAAATTGTACAAAAATATTACTTTGCAAGCTGTATAAACAAATATTTTGGTCCCTAAAGATATTTAAAAAAGTAAAAATATGTACTTTATCCTCGAAAGATTTTTCCGTTTACTTCAGTTCATACCATCCGTCTGTGTAACCACTTGTTGATCGAAAGAATGGCACTTGATAATAGGAAACAAATTTGCATGGCTTAAAAAAAATATCTAAATATAAATAAATATATATATATATATATATATATATAAAACATTCATCTTTGCTAGCCTGGGTCCCTGATGAAGTTTGGATAGCAGTGAAACGCGTTGCAGAAGGCTGTGCTTATTCTATTTCCTCTTCACTATTTCTAGCACTTATATCACTAATATAAATATATATACATATATATCATCTGGCAACTCCTGCAGGTCAAAACACACGGGCCATTCAAAACTTCATTGGAGTAGTATGAACATTTCATCATAAATGACTTTCTTTTTAGTTTGCCATTAGTTTTACTCTGGGAAGGAACTTAGTCAACTTTGGGTTACAAGATTTTACTCCTGGACTCTATTTTGGACCTCCTGGTGATCAGTGACTTGTCTGGTTTAGAAAAACACCCAACAATTGCACTCATGTTCATTGGATAAGCTCACTGCTCCCAGTACAGTTTATATGTAATAGTAATTGGTTATCACATATATAGTTGTGAGCGTACGAGTCGTTGCTCACGCTTGCGGGCTCGCGTAGCGAGCCCGCGGCCCTCGCGTAGCGAGCCGCGGCCCTCGCGTAGCGAGGTCACTGGGCAAGGGCCTCAGTTGCTGGCATGGAGCGCCGAAGGCGCTCCATGTCAGCAACTGAGGCCCCTCGCGAAGCGAGGGCCTCAGTTGCTGGCGAGGTCACTGGGCAAGGGCCTCAGTTGCTGGCATGGAGCGCCGAAGGCGCTCCATGCCAGCAACTGAGGCCCCTCGCGAAGCGAGGGACTCAGTTGCTGGCGAGGTCACTGGGCAAGGGCCTCAAACCCTCGCAAAATTCACGTCGCTACTCAAAAAACACGACACACAAATTACGACACTCGCTAAATTTTACGAGGCACGCAAACAACGTACGAAACACGTTACCACACATTACGACCTCGCAAACATCGGACGCAACACGCCGACATACAAACATTTAAAACACAATACATACACACAGCACATACATAAAAAACTTACCTACACCAAGAGGGAGCACCCAGGACCTCAAAAATGCAACTTACACCTCGATTTTACTCGAAATAAAACAGTTTAGAGACTAAAAAAAAATCTAAGCGACAGAAAAAATGGCCGCCGAACAAAACGAAAACGAGGCTACAGCACTCTAAACTCGCAAAACACCACAAAACACCTACGGATATTCCGATACAGACCTATACCACACATTACTCGCCATTTTACACCAATGCGGAAGTACACGACTACGCTAACGGTTTCGTCTCGCGCACGCACAGTATTACACTGCACACATTCAGCATGCTTATACAGCAGCTCCACACCACTAATGCTGCAGCAACATCAACACAGATTGCCAGCTCTTCATCACAATGCTTCAAAATAGGTACACTATATTCATTTACTAATTTAGCTACCTTACTATTTCATTGCCGTCATTTTTTGACGGGCAATTCGCTAGTATATAATAGTTGTTGGTCTCTTAGAGTAACATCTTTTGGGTGTAGGTGCTGGAGCAGAGGCAACTACTAGTTGGTGGACATAGGACGAGACGTTTCCCAAAGGATCACAGTAATGCGCTAGCAACCTGAGCTAGATGTTAGACATTGATACACATTAACATAAATACCATTCATATCCAGTTCATTCAACATTTACTTTCAAACTTCAGACTTAGCTGCCACCTAGTATTGGGTATCTGTTGGGTATCCACCCAATAGAAGGTCAGTGGGGAAGGTGGCTTTGTCTAGATACATTTTCACACCCAAGGTGCAACAACACAATGATCTCCATTCCTTGAAGACCCTTTCATAGAAACAGCATATGCTTAACCTTCCATCTCTCAACCAATCCCAACCTTTGCTTAATAATCTTATCAGGAAGGAGGCAACAACTGAAAGTCAACACTCTAAATTTGAAAATAGGTTGAATATTGAATATCACTGTTATACATTATTGAATAGATTTTTTTTATATTAATGATCAGTTCAATATTTAAAATAACTAGCTCTTGTTGCTAGGGTGTGTGGTTAGTGGTCCTTCAAAAGAAATAAAATTCCATGAGAAAATATTAAGTATAAAAGTTTTTATTTCTCAAAAAAGCTGACATTTAATAAAAGCAAGTTACAGAACTGAGCAGAACATTTGAGATACATTAGTATGAAAAAAATGGTTTTCTTTGTTTGGTGTAGCAGGACTGTGGCGGCATAGGAAAAGCTCTCAGTAGACAACATTTGGTTCAGATGAGTAATCTAGGACATCTAGAACATATGATTCAGATGAGTAACCTAGAACACCTAGAACATATAATTTAGATGGCGAGACTGGGACATCTAGAGTACATGGTTCAGATGAGTAACTTAGAACATCTAGAACATATAGTTCAGATGAATAACCTAAAACATATAGACAACATATTGTTCGGATGACTAACCTAGAACATATAGGGTTTTGGGAAAACTTAAATGGCTCACTCAACAGCCATTACACTGGATGAATGTTTATTTTTCTGGACGGCGTTGGCCAAAGTAACGTTTGTAAGCAGCAGTAAACCCATGGCGTAAGGCATAGCGCTCACAGGGATCGTACTCCTCGCAGGTCTCCCTCTGGCGTTCTCGGGGGCTCTTAGTGCGCTCACGGATCCTATCGATATTTAGAGAAAATATAATGTATTAGCTTTTTACAGAAAAGCGTTGGTGATCTTGTTACATATAATATGCATTTTAATAATATAAAAATATTAACAATAAATATTTTTTCTTTATAAATTAAGAATTGGTGAGACGTTCACATTTTGGTGAGAATGAAGGCCTCAGATATTGGAGAACATTACAATTACTGTTTGATGAGTAATATCTGAACATGCAGCATACAACTGTCTGTTTACTAACAGCATTATACAGGAAGTGTGAATCCTTTCTCCTGTGGGTGTGGTCATCAAACACAGATGTGAAACATGGTAGCATGAATGAGAGACAACAGGAAGAAAGAGAATAGTCCTAGAAGACGAGAATCTTTTTCTCCTGGGGCTTGTTAGAAGTGTAAATTTTATATGACAATTAAATTGAGGATGTTAAAATGAATAATAACTAGCTAAACTAACTAATTAACTATTAATAATAACTAACTAAATAACTAAAACATTTATATATAACAAAGCAAAGAGTCTGAGTATATTATCATATTGTTAATGTAGACAATAATATACTACATGCATTTATGTATGTCTAATAATGGCAATCGGATGTGTCTATATATTATACCAAATATATATATATATATATATATATATATATATATATATATATATATATATATATATATATACACACCACCTCAGCATGAAGAATGGAAAATTTATGATTTTCTCTAAAATTATTTTATGCTCACGGCTTACAGAGCTATTATTGTTGTTAATCTGTTACATATTACCTAAATATTTTAAATTCATAGATTTTTTTCACATGTGGTTCTTTGACTGTTGACAGGGTTCATTTCCTTTGCTGCACCCAATTCTGTATTACCTCACCTGTTTTCCAGCACTGTGGCTCTATTTATTCAGCAAATAAAATGTTTCTGTCTAACAAACTTGGCACTTGATACATTGTTGCCCTTTTCCAGTGTGTTGTGCGTGTATACTTTTTTTATGCTTTAGTTTACTGGAGTCTGACTTCATTCCTTAGACTTTAGAGCAACAAATGTGACAACAGATTTGATGGGGGAGAATCTTGAAGTGAAGTGCTGTTGCATATTGCGACTGTTGCAAAGTGAACATTAGCTTTCTGCATGTAAAAAAGTGCTATTTGGCTCCTGAGCTCAGAGTTATTGGAGCAGAACATTATCTAACATTATGGGTACCTAATACTTCTCTACTTATTGCTGTGTGCTTGAGTGACAGTGAGGAAACATGATGCCGTAAAACCATTTCATATTCAGTGCTTGGGACAGAGTCGCTTACTAACTGCCATCTTGCCCAGATTCTGAGATGAATAGAAGGAATCTAAGAGTCATATAACATCTCTATTCAGTTATGTTGAAAGATTGACCTTTTAAGTTGACTAGATCTAAATATAATAGCAACTCACAGTAGGATTCTCCCCTTTCAAGTTGGAGACTTAAAAGCATTTAAACCTGGGAGCACCATGTGTGTGTTAAATTAAAAATATTCTCTAAAAATGCTTAAATGCTCGTGGCTTATATATATACAGTATATATATATATATATATATATATATATATATATATATATATATATTTTTTTTTATTTATTTATTTTTTTCAATTGTTTATACATACACAGTTATTTGTTTAAACTAAAGAGCACTGGTGAAACCAATTATTGTGTTTTGGAAATGTTTGTGTGACACACTTGACACACGTCCCTTCATCATTAATATTAAAAACAAATAGTACATCACACCTCCTTAGGCTCCAAGCTTACAGAAAATAGACAGACAGACAAGATGGAAGCCCTTAGGCACAAGACTGCTAAAATGATGACTTTTTCTAAAAATGCTTTGATGTTTGTAGAGTACATTGTTGTAAAATTTTTTGTACATATTACACATATTTTTCCCTAAATTTCAGAGTTCATTGAATTTTGATCCCATGGGTACGTTCCACTTACCGCTCGTTCATGCGTTGGTCTCTGCGCTGGGAACTCATAAACGTGTTGGCGTTCCATCGACTCACAAAGGGATCTGAAGCAGAGATCATTCTTCACATTAGAACATATAATATATTATAAAATAACATAATATTGCATAATATAAGATAACATAACATAATATAAGATAACATAACATAATATAAGTTAACATAATATAATATAATACAACATAATACAGTATAATATATAATATAATAAAATATAATACAATACAATATGATATTATATAATATAGTATAATATGATATGATATAATATCATATAATTGCAGTTTATTTGCTATGTACATTTTTTTAAATAGAAATAGAAAATAAACTTTGATGAACTCTTTAGATTATGATCAAAAGTTCATGCCCACTGATTTTTTCGTACTCCCCTTTCATGTTAGTTAGGTTATATTTTAAGGACTACAAAAGTCCCAATACGTGCTCAGCACCCATACATAAAGAGTGAAAAAGCATGTGGAAAAGGTGATTTCCTTTTTAAAATTGATGCTGAACTCATTGAGTTATGAGCAATAGAAGTCAGTCTACTTCAGTGTGTTGCCTCTGCCTGAGTAATGAGGTCTGTACCGCGTGGTACATAATGAATATTAATTAGAATCAGGTGTAGAGGCTTTGAGTGAACCAGTGGCTAAGTCATTTGTAGCTGTAACTACTCTAGCAGCTGGAGTAGCAACAGAGCTGATATAACAGTAACCATGGCTGCAGTCTGTGGTGGTGAAGGTCCTGGGTTCAAATTCCTATAGAATCCCTGTTTTCTTTACTGTTTAAAAATCAGAAATATGTCCTTTAGGTTATATATAAAGCATATGTTATTATGAGGTACCTGTAACTTTGTGTTGATTTTAAAATAATAATTTGAATAATTATGTGAACTAAAGTAGAGTGTGTTGGCATAGTAGTGGTTTATAAAATGACTAATTTATTTATTAACACACATATGAATGACATATATATATAAAAAAAAAAAAGTACAATAAACAAAACAACAAACAGAAGGGAGGGGAATCGAACCTATGACTCACCAGCAAAACAAATCCTGAAAACAGAATATTTACCACTACACCCTTATTTTAAAGAGAGATTTTAAACAGATTTTTGTGGGAGGGGCTTAATTAATTTTTAAAATGTAAACACATTTCTCTCATGATTTCTCACCTTCTAAATGATGATGCAAAGCAAATATGGTGACAAATATTTATACATTAATACAATAAATAAATACACTATAACTCAAGTATATGCTGAGGTTTAATGCTATTACTGCTGCTTTAAATAGCTCTGGTTTTGGGGCATGTGAATAGAAGACAATAGAAGGGCGCTGTAACCCCAAAATCAAATTATACCTTTTTATGTCATTTTTAAAGATCATAAAAACAGACTATACATTGTATTAGCCATTTATTTATACAATGGACTATTCATGAGAAATTTACTTTTAGTCTGTGCTGCATCTTTTATGCAAACGAGCATCTCCAAAAGCAATGCTGTATTTCTCATGAATTTTGAACTTTAGAGAAAAAAGGCTAGTACATTGTATAGATAGTTTTTCATGCTTTTTTTAAATGAAAATAACTTTCTGTTGGGGTCAGTGTCCCTTTAAGCAAAAAATATGCAGAAATCATCTTACCATATCTCTCCAAGGATTCGCTGCTTTCGTACGAGTCTAAATAAGAAAAAATCATTATCTTTAGATGTCTATTGTACCACAGTCTGCTCCAATAAAGACTGGTCAAACATTTTGGCTTTATTTTGAAGTTGTCCTGGCTTAGGACTTAAAGGGACATGGCTGGGTGTTACTATGCATAGAATATCCCTCTGCACCTATTTACTTTTATGTACTTTATTTTATTAAGAAGTGCTTCTAAGTTTTTTTTCTGCTTGAAATCTTACAGATAGTTCCTAATTAGTTTCTGCCCTCTGCATCCCATGAAAATAGTGTACTTTTAAGTACAGCGTGTGCAATCACATATTATAGTTGTCTAACTACGAGACGTCGTCACGCTGTTTGCGTCGTGCGTACGACTTAGCAATGAGCGAGGCGAGCAGTTAAACTCGGAGCACTTAGGCAATGAGCGCCGAAAGAACTGCAAGCATAATAATGATTCTACATACAAATAAGCTTCTCTTTGGGCACAATGATCAATATTTGCTAACAAATTAAATGTCTGGAGAACTCATAAAGAAGTAAAATGCTCCATACAATACAATATAAATGGGCAGGTGCTTCAAGGGCCCCCAACTCACCCCTTAGTATATCTGGCCCACTAGATTTGATAAGGTACAAGAAGATGCCCAGTAGCTATATTTATACAGAGAGATCAGAATAACAATGAAGGCATGATATATATATATAATTTATTGTTGCTTTGGGGACATAGCTGCGTCTCTTTAGCATTGCCTTGTTGGCCGATGTTCTTCCATAAAACATAAATGACTAACTCACACAAGCCAAGAAGCTCAGATGATTTCTGCCAGCATATGAAGGCGTCTTAAGGTATAAGAGCAATTAAAAAACACAAGACAATTCTCCTTTTGTATAAATATAGAAATGGAGATTTTGGCAGCCGATGAGAACAAATAAGCCAATCTAGGCTGCCCATTCTGTCTTATTATAGGCTTGTGTTTATCCTAATGATAGCCTTATGTGAATCCCTTTTATACTTAAATCTCTTAACTGCCTTCATCCCTACTGCATACTTCAGCTTCAAATCATGACCTCTTGTTCTTGTATTTCTTTCCCTGTATTTTATTAAATCACTTAATATTGTTGATTTTTGGTGTATTAATATTTGTTTACACAATCAAAATTGTAACAAAATAAAAAAATCTACATTTGATCCAACAAATAAAATACAATGTTGCAGTTAAGGTTTTGCTTTTGCAAATCAAACCATCTCTATGAGGATAATTGCTAAATCTAATAAAATATAGAATTTAAAGAATTCTCCTATTAATGTCACATTTTTAATTTTACAAGTTAAATTACTATGGCCAACAAGGTCTACACATCCAATTTTCATGTTCTAAGATTCTGGTTTTGTTTTATAAACTTAAATATGTATAACTATATTTTATATTTTTAAGGATAGTAACGTATATAACCCTGATATAATAATGTATCACTTAGTAGCAATAATGCTATATTTTTGTACTATTGCTATCCCGTTCAATATCAACAACTTGAACTGTTATTCTCCTTTAAGTATTATACAGTATGTCAATAAATATCACCTTTTGTTGACTAAACCTTACATTCTGCCTTAGTATATACAGTGGCGCATATATATATATATATATATATATATATATATATATATATATATATATATATATATATATATATGTTGTTCAGTCATGTCCGACTCTCCGTCACCCTATGGCTTGCAGCACGCCAGGCACATCTTGTGTCTGGTTGTTCTAATCCATAAGGTTTTTAGGGCAAAGATACTGTAGTGAGTTGCCAGTTCCTTTTCCAGTGGACCAT